>JAVANC010000013.1:19430741-20030741 GCA_033319125.1 Parnassius glacialis | reverse complement strand
TAGAATCAATGCCTGAAAAGAAGCAATAGTTATGAATGTTATGGTCTTAAACATAAACTCAATATTAAATAATAAATTTACAATGTATGCTTCTCTGTATGTCTACATTAAATCTAGCTACTGTTAATAATAATAATAATAACTCTCTGAACCCTCTTAGTACATTACTGGAGGGTTCCGGGAGAGGATTTCAGCTTCGGAGAGGAGGTACAAAAGTGACCCACCTTTTCTATATGGATGATCTCAAGTTATTCGCCTCCAGTCGCTCTCATCTTATGGAATTGCTAAACATCACTTGTGATTTTAGCAATTCTATTAGAATGGAGCTGGGGACGGATAAGTGTGCGGTCCTCCATGTTGAAAGGGGAAGGGTTGCTAACTCGGAGGGCATAGACTTATCTATGCCCATCAACATAAGGACCCTTTCCGAGGCTGAAACATACCGATACCTGGGTATGTCACAGAACATCGGTGTAGATGAGGCGGGTATGAAACAGTCAGTTTGCGATGTGTTTTATGCACGCTTGACCAAAGTGCTTAGCAGCCTTTTGTCCGGTGTGAATAAGACGCACGCATATAACGGTTGGGTCATGCCTGTTCTCATGTATACCTTTGGCATACTCAGGTGGACTCAAACCGAACTAAACGCTCTGGACAGAAAAGTCCGCACTATAATGACATCCCACAGGATGCATCATCCGAGATCGTCAGTAATGAGGCTGTACTTGCCGCGGAAGCATGGTGGACGCGGCTTTTTAAGCGCGCTTACCATGCATAATCGCGAAGTGTGCAGCCTCCGTAATTACTTTCTGACGAGAGCGGATGATCCATACTATAGGGACGTTATTTGTTGTGATAAAGGACTTACCCCTCTATCCTTAGCCAACGAGCAATGGCAATACCCGGCAGTACAGAGCATTTCCGACCGGGAGACCGTATGGAAGGAGAAAGAGCTCCACGGGAGGTTCTACAAGGCTCTACATGAGCCTTTCGTAGACACAGTCGCCTCCCTCCACTGGCTACGTTTCGGTGACCTCTTTGGGGAAACCGAGGGTTTTGTCTGTGCGATACAGGATCAGGTTATTAAGACCAACAATTATCGGAGATACATCCTAAAGGATGGCACCGTTGACGTCTATCGAGCTTGTCGCCATCCCGGTGAGTCACTTAGGCATGTCATCTCCGGTTGTTCGGCGCTTTCTAACTCTGAGTATTTGCACAGGCACAACTTAGTAGCCAGGATTCTACACCAGGAGCTCGCTCTGAAATACGGTCTCGTGGATCGGAAATTGCCGTATTATAAGTACTTGCCGGAAGCCGTGCTCGAAAATGACCGCGCCAGGCTCTACTGGGACCGGGCCATCATCACAGACAGGACTATTCTTGCGAATAAGCCTGATATTGTGCTGATGGACCGGGCACAGTCAAGGATATTTTTGGTCGACATTACCATTCCTTATGACGAGAACCTCGTGAAAGCCGAAACAGATAAACTGACTAAATATCTGGACCTGGCTCACGAGGTGACCGACATGTGGGGTGGATTGCCGGCCGAAATTATACCTGTAGTCGTCTCTGCGAACGGGTTAATCCCAGTCAGCCTCTCGGGTCATCTGAGGCGACTGGGACTCCGTGACGGACCGCTCCAAGCTCAAATGCAGAAGGCGGTGCTCCTCGATACCGCCCGCATCGTCCGCCGGTTTCTTTCCCTCTCCCCCTAACCCTCGGCCGTTTGGTCTCCCCTGCCGAGGGCTTCCATCTGGTTGGGTTTTTATTTATTTATGTATTTTTTATGTATTTATTTTATTTTGTTGATATTTATGTATGTTTATCATTTTCATTTACAATTATATATTTATACAGCCCAACCAGATGAGAAAACTATATAGATACCCCATAATAATAATAATATTCCACAACTATCACACAACGCCATCTAGTCCCAAGCTAATCAGAGCTTGTGTTATGGGTACTAGACAACTGATAAACATACTTATATATTTCTAAATACATAAATATTATAGATAAATTACACCCAGACACAGAACAAATGATCGTGCTCATCACACAAACATTTGTCATAGTATAAAGACAGGGAAGTAGGCTGTCTCCGGCCCAATCCGCGATATAATTGCCTACTGTCTCAGGGTTGTCATTGTCACCAAATCATTAGTTTAAAGCCCGGCCCTTGCCAAAAATAATACATCTCTGTATAACTAATTCAGTGATCATTAGTCGATAAAGTTCAACAATGGTTTTCCTAACAAATACAGAAATGTATTAAGATTCAGAGCAGTATTATTTATAAAAAAAGGGATAAAATAAACCGGCGGGGCGGTGTGTGAGCTCGTGTTTAAATTATTTACTTAGTATATTCTAGTTATTTTTTATTTTTAATAGGCATAATATAGTATTTGCACACATAAAGGACCATATTAATTTTTATTTTTAATTAATATCACACATTTATTACAAAATTACAAATTAGCTACAGAAAAATACTTTCTTCGGTTTTGACTATTACGAA
Source organism: Parnassius glacialis (assembly GCA_033319125.1). Lineage (NCBI taxonomy): Eukaryota > Metazoa > Arthropoda > Insecta > Lepidoptera > Papilionidae > Parnassius > Parnassius glacialis. The sequence continues at coordinate 20,028,214 of JAVANC010000013.1, read as the reverse complement.
ACGACTTATTATTAAACTTTAATGTGTAATATATCCGCATCCTTATAAATAACTTTTGCAATTATAATTAATTACGATTTTATAACCGTAAGTAGGTACTTAGTTACTATTCTTCCTCTGATAGACAACTAATACAACAAAAATATGTAATTGTATGTAAAAAAGCCGTAACGCGCGAACCTCGTGCGGTGTTAGCCCAGACTGGCGTTATCTAGTTTTATCCATAACTTCGTTATGGATAAAACTAGAAGCCTGCATTTTTACTAACCAAGTAGGAATTGTATGAACTCGGTATATTTGAAATTTCATTAAATTGGAACCAGTAGTTTAAGAATTATAACTATAGTATGTGCCATATCGATTGAGAAAAACGGACAATGACCTCAGATATGAGCCGAGTGTCAAAAGGCGTAACTTACAAAATCTCAATTTAGATGTGATAACAATATTTAAATATTGATATTATTCCCACTTCTAGGTCAGCACATATGTTTTGTTTTTTTGTTTCTTAAATAATATTGTCTGTGGTTCCTATAAACATAGTAAAATCTTACGGTACATCGCGAAAAATGTGTTATATTTTATATTTCAATTTATGGTAAGTAACGCAGCAATTCATTTAATAACAGTTTCATATTAAAAAAATATTTGAAGCAATATAATCACCATATTGAGCTTTTGCAAATTCATCCCTTTAAAATAAACAAAACGCGCGTTACGTCAGTTCGTTCTAAAAGAAACGTGACAATGGCAGCCAGAGATGCGTCACCTTTTTTGGGCCGGTCCGCCATTTTGTTTTCATTCGTGTTCGGATAGCGCTTGCGTGTGTACGTCTCGGGTAATTCATAGCATTCATTGCATTGTTTTAGTTGAGTTTTTACTGTTAAATTTGTTATATCGTTAAGTTTTTGTTTTTTGAATCTGTTATATTAGTTTTACTGTGACGGTCGTTACTAAATCGACATGAGTTCAGGAGAATTTGGTGAAGGACCCGGTCCTTCAACATCAAGTGGAAAGAGACGTCGCCAACCCATAATAAACGTAGCAGGTACGTACAAATAGGTACAAATGCGACGACGTAGCCTTTCTATTTCTTAAAGCGCTCTTTTTATGTGACCATGTGGTATTTATTTTCTAAAACAATATGTATTTATGTGATGTAGTACTATGGTAGTATATTTTTGTCATTTATTTACAGGCCCATCTTCTGGAGCACCTTTAACGTCACCAGTAAAAAAGAGAAAACCTACCACTTTGTCGGTCGGGGAACAAGAGATTATCATTAATGTATACAAATATGTCAAAAACACCTGGCCCGAAGACGTGTATCCTTCAAACGTTAATATGGTAGAAAAGGTTTCGGAGATCTCAGGAGTCAGCAAGAGCACTATATATCGCGTATTAAGCGTGTATAGAGATTCCCATAAAATACCAGAAAAGGGAATAATTAATAAAAGAAAAAAGTCTGTAATTGACAAGTTGGACGATTTTGATAAATCGGCTATAAGAGCGAAAGTGCATCAGTTCTTTCTTGCAGGAGAATTACCGACTTTAGACAAAATTTTGCTCAGTATAAATCAAGATGACCAGTTGCCAAACTTGAGCAAAACTTCCCTGCGACGTGTGTTGCGCCATTTAAAATTCAAATATATAAAGAGAAACAGAAAAAGTGGTCTAATAGATCGCCCAGAGATAGTTCTGTGGCGTACCAGATATTTGAGAGAAATACAAATATTAAGAAACGAGGGACGTAACATTTTTTACCTTGACGAAACATGGATTAACGCAGGTCATACTATGGGAAAGGTATGGGAAGACACCACAATTGAATCTTCTCGTCAATCACGGTTAGAAGGCTACTCTACTGGCGCGAAAGCCCCTTCGGGTAAAGGAAAGCGATTAATAGTTGTACACGTTGGCAATGAAAATGGCTTTTTGGAGGGATGTGATTGGGTATTTGAATCATCATCTACTGGTGACTACCATGAGAGTATGGACGCTCTCCATTTCGAGGACTGGTTTAGAAAAGTAATAGAAAAACTGCAAAGCGGCGATGTCATAGTTATGGATAACGCTAGTTACCACTCCAGACGTTTAGAAAAAACCCCAACAATGTCTTGGCGGAAACAAAATATGCAGGAATGGCTAGAATCTAAACAGATCGCATACGTGCCCTCGGACACAAAGACCCACTTAATGGAAAAAATAAAGGCAGTTAAAGATAACTATCGAAGTTACGTCACCGACGAGATGGCAAAAGAAAAAAGCATCACAGTGGTAAGGTTACCTCCTTATCACTGTGAGCTTAACCCCATTGAACTTGTGTGGGCAGATGTGAAAGGGTACGTTGCACGAAAAAATACAACTTTCAAGTTAAAAGATGTTAAAAATTTACTTAAAGATGGTTTAACTCAAATCACGCCAGATAAATGGAAAAACTGTGTTCAGCATGTCCTTAAGGTTGAACAAAAAATGCGTGGCATGGATGATAGAATTGACCAAACTGCAGATCGCTTTATAATTAATGTTACAGATAGTTCATCAAGTGAAGATACGAGTGATGATTGCACCTAATAAAAATAAAGTTCTTATATAATATTAAAAATAAAGTTTTATCTTTTGCATAAGTACGTACTTATTCGGTGTCGTTATCACTCGAATCTTTATATGTGTTATAAATTAATGTTTTTTGTTGTTAAATGAATAAAGTACTTTATAACAATAGATGATTTTTCTTCTACAGCGATCTTTCACATAACTTTTTAATAATAGTTAATAAATATATATTATATCAATCATTATAAAAAAATCATTATAAATAAAGAAAGTACTACATATAAAATGTGCCTATATATTGAAGGTTTGTAATCCCTGGTTAAACGACCGAAAGGTCATTGTCCGTTTTTCTCAATCGATTTGGCACATACTATAGTCAAAGTTTCTTAATTTTGTCACTCACTGACTGACCGATCATCAAAACTCTAAGGCACTTCTAGCAGACATAGAAACTTCAAATTTGGAATTTAATTATTGTTTAGTATATAAATCAAGGAAAAATTAAAATATTTTACAATTTCGGTCTAGTTTTCGAGATACACCAACTGCATAAATAGCTTTGTAATCCCATATAAACATATAGTATTACAAAGTTACAGTTGCAGTTAATGAATCAGTGTACCTATATATGTACATATAATGGAATAATAGGTGTAAATAGCTACCTAGATATAACTATCTACAAAAAGAAATGAGATGCCATCAAAAATATAACTTGTAAAAAAAGCCAAGTCTCGCAACTCAGTTCTTCTACCGTAAAAATTTGTGAGATCCATGTAATACCAAGTCGGTTAATTTATTCAGTCCATAGATTGACTTGGCAATCGCACTAAACAATCTAATTTAATATAATATGTATTACTTGTGAGATATATTGTGTTTTCATGCGATTGCCAAGTTAATCTATGTATCAATCTATGGACTGAATAAATTAACCGACTTGGTATTACATGGATCTCACAAATTTTTACGGTAGAAGAACTGAGTTGCGAGATTTGGCTTTTTTTACAAGTTATGTTTTTGATGGCATAGAAAGCTTTTTTTGCTACTTCGTAACTAGTACTATATGAATATTAGTACACACCTGATGATCCAATCTCTACCGATGATTTGGAACAATCATATTGCTCTTTGCAGTAATTGTGTTCAATCGTAACATCACTTCCTGAAAACATTATTCAAAATGTTGAAAAATTTGCCACTGACTGAAATTTAAATAAAATATTTTTAGAAATCATGGTGTTCATCATAATATGTTTACTATAATTTACAATTAACATCAATTAAGATATTTGTACATACCAGGCTTTCTAATCAATACCACAGCTTCTGTGAAATCATCGTCATCTTGCACTTTACAATAATTATGTTCAGTTGTGACATCCCATCCTGAAAACATTACATAATCATAGCAAATAACGATGTAGAGTCAATGACATTTGTACTTTACTAAGCATAGAGTCAAAGAGTAAAAAGAGAATCCTTAGTTAGCCAACCCACAAAATGCTTATTCTGGAAAAAAATTTACCCACATGCAATCTTTGGAAATTTGTAATAAATTGCTGCTTTTTCGATATTGAGATATTTTTATAGAATAGAATGATTTTTATTCAATATTGTTTATTACATAATATCTATAATATAATAATCAATTCTCGTTTAAATTGATCATTTTAATATCTATTTTTGATTATTTTTCTGTGTTAACTAGGGAGATAAAAAATAATTGCATACTTGTCTAGAAAATAATAATAAAAAATACAAAATATCAACATTCCAACAAGTAACAGCTAAAACAATAATTCAAGTAATAGATCTCAGATCGATTAGTAATGAGTTAACTCGAGTTGAATCTTCCTAACTTGAGTTTGGGTTGTGGTACATGAACGGATCAAGTAAGCTAGCAAAAGAGTAAAAGTGTAATTCATTCGTTGTGTGAGAGCTTTGCATTTCAAAGAGTATTTAGCTACAACCAAAACAATTTGTTATTTAGAATTTTATTATAGCTAGTTGTGTAATTTAATTCCCTTTATAAATTTGATTAATTATGATCAATATCAATATGAACAGCGAGCGCTACCCATCTGAGCCGTGGTGGCTCAGATGGTTAGCGCTCGCTGTAAGCTTCACAGTACTCGAGCAACCCGGGTTCGATCCCCGCCGGCACCACTGAAATTGTTAATTGCAATTTTAAGTGCTGATTTACCACGTGCTCGGTGGTGAAGGAAAACATCGTGAGGAAACCTACATGTCTGAAAAATAAAAAAAGATATTTCGAAGACATGTGAAGTTCGCCAAGACGCATTGGGGCAGCGCGGCGGACATTTCCTTGCCCTAAAACCCTCTCAGAAATGAGAGGAGGCCTGTGCCCAGCAGTGGGACGTAAATAGGCTCCAACTTTACTATGATCAATATAGTGTCACCATACTTTAAATTAACGCCAAATGTAACACAACTCACAATAAATATATTGAATTTATTTAAGAATATTTTGACTATAAACTTCAACCTTTTGTAATTAAACTAGTAATAGCTTATGTACCTACATCTTAAAGCTAGACTAATATTATACATCTTAAAGCTAGACTAATACATAAGTATATGATACATACTAAATATACCTTTTTATATCAATCCTACATAATAAGTTTTAATAGGTATAAAAAAGGAAATATAATTATCTCAACCCACCAAAGAGATAGAAAAACAAATTTATAAAAAAGTAGTTTGTAACAAATCATTTACTCTGATTTGTACTGCTAACTCAAGTTGCGTGGATTTCAACTTGGGTTAAATCAAGTCATAATTTTCTAAGTTGGCACATCTATAAGATCAGAATTCCTAATATTCACTCCACTTAGTTGTTGTTGTTTTAACTTTCATTAATCGTTTCACCATTTCGTTTAATTATTAACCACAGCTTTTTTGGTGATTTTTTACTGATCCTGCTTTTATATATTGAAGTAATTATAGTGAAAAATAGCCTGTTACTGTGTAATAATAGTGAAAAATCACCTGTTACAGTGTAGCCAATAGATAATCTCACTTTTACTTATTCTACAATAACTTAGTTCCTAGATTGACAAATCTTGCAGATTTTTAGCTAGGAATTGTTTATATACACGCTTTATAATACGTACTTTCATCTTGTTAACACTTGGGCCCGAGAATGTATAGAGATGTCTTTTTTTCCTTTAAGTACCATGATTGAAAGTAATAAAATGACTCACCTGTTGCAGTCAGAGGCACACCATGAGCTATTTCATTGTCAGTAAGCAAGCACGGGTAAGAGTATCGAAGTCTTCTGCCTTCATTGTCGAACTGAAACATATCAAAATGTTTTTCACAGACACGTTTGTTAAGTAACTGTTCTTTGGAAAGTACAATGAGCTGGGGATTTGTCGGCACTACGAAAGATATCCATAAGTTTCTTAAATTATCGTTCTTAGGGAATCTGAAAAGCCGGTGCGTTTCATGTGTTGTATTGCAACCACCAACACAACACTTTTCGTATACCATTATGTTGGTATATGCAATATTCACACGAGCAGCACAAAAACAGAATATTTTAATAACTGAGGAAAATTCGCATTAATATTGGCGGCAATCAATCTATATCGATAGCTTTGACTTTTGACAAATGATTTGACATTGGCGTCTCAAAATGCTCAAAATGGCGTCCGTAGGCAGATAACAAATTGCGACGGTAGCGCCAAATGGCGTAGAATGGAACTAAGCTGTCACAGGCCTGGATTGCCGCCAATATTAATGCGAATTTTCCTCAGTTATTAAAATATTCTGTTTTTGTGCTGCTCGTGTGAATATTGCATATACCAACATAATGGTATACGAAAAGTGTTGTGTTGGTGGTTGCAATACAACACATGAAACGCACCGGCTTTTCAGATTCCCTAAGAACGATAATTTAAGAAACTTATGGATATCTTTCGTAGTGCCGACAAATCCCCAGCTCATTGTACTTTCCAAAGAACAGTTACTTAACAAACGTGTCTGTGAAAAACATTTTGATATGTTTCAGTTCGACAATGAAGGCAGAAGACTTCGATACTCTTACCCGTGCTTGCTTACTGACAATGAAATAGCTCATGGTGTGCCTCTGACTGCAACAGGTGAGTCATTTTATTACTTTCAATCATGGTACTTAAAGGAAAAAAAGACATCTCTATACATTCTCGGGCCCAAGTGTTAACAAGATGAAAGTACGTATTATAAAGCGTGTATATAAACAATTCCTAGCTAAAAATCTGCAAGATTTGTCAATCTAGGAACTAAGTTATTGTAGAATAAGTAAAAGTGAGATTATCTATTGGCTACACTGTAACAGGTGATTTTTCACTATTATTACACAGTAACAGGCTATTTTTCACTATAATTACTTCAATATATAAAAGCAGGATCAGTAAAAAATCACCAAAAAAGCTGTGGTTAATAATTAAACGAAATGGTGAAACGATTAATGAAAGTTAAAACAACAACAACTAAGTGGAGTGAATATTAGGAATTCTGATCTTATAGATGTGCCAACTTAGAAAATTATGACTTGATTTAACCCAAGTTGAAATCCACGCAACTTGAGTTAGCAGTACAAATCAGAGTAAATGATTTGTTACAAACTACTTTTTTATAAATTTGTTTTTCTATCTCTTTGGTGGGTTGAGATAATTATATTTCCTTTTTTATACCTATTAAAACTTATTATGTAGGATTGATATAAAAAGGTATATTTAGTATGTATCATATACTTATGTATTAGTCTAGCTTTAAGATGTATAATATTAGTCTAGCTTTAAGATGTAGGTACATAAGCTATTACTAGTTTAATTACAAAAGGTTGAAGTTTATAGTCAAAATATTCTTAAATAAATTCAATATATTTATTGTGAGTTGTGTTACATTTGGCGTTAATTTAAAGTATGGTGACACTATATTGATCATAGTAAAGTTGGAGCCTATTTACGTCCCACTGCTGGGCACAGGCCTCCTCTCATTTCTGAGAGGGTTTTAGGGCAAGGAAATGTCCGCCGCGCTGCCCCAATGCGTCTTGGCGAACTTCACATGTCTTCGAAATATCTTTTTTTATTTTTCAGACATGTAGGTTTCCTCACGATGTTTTCCTTCACCACCGAGCACGTGGTAAATCAGCACTTAAAATTGCAATTAACAATTTCAGTGGTGCCGGCGGGGATCGAACCCGGGTTGCTCGAGTACTGTGAAGCTTACAGCGAGCGCTAACCATCTGAGCCACCACGGCTCAGATGGGTAGCGCTCGCTGTTCATATTGATATTGATCATAATTAATCAAATTTATAAAGGGAATTAAATTACACAACTAGCTATAATAAAATTCTAAATAACAAATTGTTTTGGTTGTAGCTAAATACTCTTTGAAATGCAAAGCTCTCACACAACGAATGAATTACACTTTTACTCTTTTGCTAGCTTACTTGATCCGTTCATGTACCACAACCCAAACTCAAGTTAGGAAGATTCAACTCGAGTTAACTCATTACTAATCGATCTGAGATCTATTACTTGAATTATTGTTTTAGCTGTTACTTGTTGGAATGTTGATATTTTGTATTTTTTATTATTATTTTCTAGACAAGTATGCAATTATTTTTTATCTCCCTAGTTAACACAGAAAAATAATCAAAAATAGATATTAAAATGATCAATTTAAACGAGAATTGATTATTATATTATAGATATTATGTAATAAACAATATTGAATAAAAATCATTCTATTCTATAAAAATATCTCAATATCGAAAAAGCAGCAATTTATTACAAATTTCCAAAGATTGCATGTGGGTAAATTTTTTTCCAGAATAAGCATTTTGTGGGTTGGCTAACTAAGGATTCTCTTTTTACTCTTTGACTCTATGCTTAGTAAAGTACAAATGTCATTGACTCTACATCGTTATTTGCTATGATTATGTAATGTTTTCAGGATGGGATGTCACAACTGAACATAATTATTGTAAAGTGCAAGATGACGATGATTTCACAGAAGCTGTGGTATTGATTAGAAAGCCTGGTATGTACAAATATCTTAATTGATGTTAATTGTAAATTATAGTAAACATATTATGATGAACACCATGATTTCTAAAAATATTTTATTTAAATTTCAGTCAGTGGCAAATTTTTCAACATTTTGAATAATGTTTTCAGGAAGTGATGTTACGATTGAACACAATTACTGCAAAGAGCAATATGATTGTTCCAAATCATCGGTAGAGATTGGATCATCAGGTGTGTACTAATATTCATATAGTACTAGTTACGAAGTAGCAAAAAAAGCTTTCTATGCCATCAAAAACATAACTTGTAAAAAAAGCCAAATCTCGCAACTCAGTTCTTCTACCGTAAAAATTTGTGAGATCCATGTAATACCAAGTCGGTTAATTTATTCAGTCCATAGATTGATACATAGATTAACTTGGCAATCGCATGAAAACACAATATATCTCACAAGTAATACATATTATATTAAATTAGATTGTTTAGTGCGATTGCCAAGTCAATCTATGGACTGAATAAATTAACCGACTTGGTATTACATGGATCTCACAAATTTTTACGGTAGAAGAACTGAGTTGCGAGACTTGGCTTTTTTTACAAGTTATATTTTTGATGGCATCTCATTTCTTTTTGTAGATAGTTATATCTAGGTAGCTATTTACACCTATTATTCCATTATATGTACATATATAGGTACACTGATTCATTAACTGCAACTGTAACTTTGTAATACTATATGTTTATATGGGATTACAAAGCTATTTATGCAGTTGGTGTATCTCGAAAACTAGACCGAAATTGTAAAATATTTTAATTTTTCCTTGATTTATATACTAAACAATAATTAAATTCCAAATTTGAAGTTTCTATGTCTGCTAGAAGTGCCTTAGAGTTTTGATGATCGGTCAGTCAGTGAGTGACAAAATTAAGAAACTTTGACTATAGTATGTGCCAAATCGATTGAGAAAAACGGACAATGACCTTTCGGTCGTTTAACCAGGGATTACAAACCTTCAATATATAGGCACATTTTATATGTAGTACTTTCTTTATTTATAATGATTTTTTTATAATGATTGATATAATATATATTTATTAACTATTATTAAAAAGTTATGTGAAAGATCGCTGTAGAAGAAAAATCATCTATTGTTATAAAGTACTTTATTCATTTAACAACAAAAAACATTAATTTATAACACATATAAAGATTCGAGTGATAACGACACCGAATAAGTACGTACTTATGCAAAAGATAAAACTTTATTTTTAATATTATATAAGAACTTTATTTTTATTAGGTGCAATCATCACTCGTATCTTCACTTGATGAACTATCTGTAACATTAATTATAAAGCGATCTGCAGTTTGGTCAATTCTATCATCCATGCCACGCATTTTTTGTTCAACCTTAAGGACATGCTGAACACAGTTTTTCCATTTATCTGGCGTGATTTGAGTTAAACCATCTTTAAGTAAATTTTTAACATCTTTTAACTTGAAAGTTGTATTTTTTCGTGCAACGTACCCTTTCACATCTGCCCACACAAGTTCAATGGGGTTAAGCTCACAGTGATAAGGAGGTAACCTTACCACTGTGATGCTTTTTTCTTTTGCCATCTCGTCGGTGACGTAACTTCGATAGTTATCTTTAACTGCCTTTATTTTTTCCATTAAGTGGGTCTTTGTGTCCGAGGGCACGTATGCGATCTGTTTAGATTCTAGCCATTCCTGCATATTTTGTTTCCGCCAAGACATTGTTGGGGTTTTTTCTAAACGTCTGGAGTGGTAACTAGCGTTATCCATAACTATGACATCGCCGCTTTGCAGTTTTTCTATTACTTTTCTAAACCAGTCCTCGAAATGGAGAGCGTCCATACTCTCATGGTAGTCACCAGTAGATGATGATTCAAATACCCAATCACATCCCTCCAAAAAGCCATTTTCATTGCCAACGTGTACAACTATTAATCGCTTTCCTTTACCCGAAGGGGCTTTCGCGCCAGTAGAGTAGCCTTCTAACCGTGATTGACGAGAAGATTCAATTGTGGTGTCTTCCCATACCTTTCCCATAGTATGACCTGCGTTAATCCATGTTTCGTCAAGGTAAAAAATGTTACGTCCCTCGTTTCTTAATATTTGTATTTCTCTCAAATATCTGGTACGCCACAGAACTATCTCTGGGCGATCTATTAGACCACTTTTTCTGTTTCTCTTTATATATTTGAATTTTAAATGGCGCAACACACGTCGCAGGGAAGTTTTGCTCAAGTTTGGCAACTGGTCATCTTGATTTATACTGAGCAAAATTTTGTCTAAAGTCGGTAATTCTCCTGCAAGAAAGAACTGATGCACTTTCGCTCTTATAGCCGATTTATCAAAATCGTCCAACTTGTCAATTACAGACTTTTTTCTTTTATTAATTATTCCCTTTTCTGGTATTTTATGGGAATCTCTATACACGCTTAATACGCGATATATAGTGTTCTTGCTGACTCCTGAGATCTCCGAAACCTTTTCTACCATATTAACGTTTGAAGGATACACGTCTTCGGGCCAGGTGTTTTTGACATATTTGTATACATTAATGATAATCTCTTGTTCCCCGACCGACAAAGTGGTAGGTTTTCTCTTTTTTACTGGTGACGTTAAAGGTGCTCCAGAAGATGGGCCTGTAAATAAATGACAAAAATATACTACCATAGTACTACATCACATAAATACATATTGTTTTAGAAAATAAATACCACATGGTCACATAAAAAGAGCGCTTTAAGAAATAGAAAGGCTACGTCGTCGCATTTGTACCTATTTGTACGTACCTGCTACGTTTATTATGGGTCGGCGACGTCTCTTTCCACTTGATGTTGAAGGACCGGGTCCTTCACCAAATTCTCCTGAACTCATGTCGATTTAGTAACGACCGTCACAGTAAAACTAATATAACAGATTCAAAAAACAAAAACTTAACGATATAACAAATTTAACAGTAAAAACTCAACTAAAACAATGCAATGAATGCTATGAATTACCCGAGACGTACACACGCAAGCGCTATCCGAACACGAATGAAAACAAAATGGCGGACCGGCCCAAAAAAGGTGACGCATCTCTGGCTGCCATTGTCACGTTTCTTTTAGAACGAACTGACGTAACGCGCGTTTTGTTTATTTTAAAGGGATGAATTTGCAAAAGCTCAATATGGTGATTATATTGCTTCAAATATTTTTTTAATATGAAACTGTTATTAAATGAATTGCTGCGTTACTTACCATAAATTGAAATATAAAATATAACACATTTTTCGCGATGTACCGTAAGATTTTACTATGTTTATAGGAACCACAGACAATATTATTTAAGAAACAAAAAAACAAAACATATGTGCTGACCTAGAAGTGGGAATAATATCAATATTTAAATATTGTTATCACATCTAAATTGAGATTTTGTAAGTTACGCCTTTTGACACTCGGCTCATATCTGAGGTCATTGTCCGTTTTTCTCAATCGATATGGCACATACTATAGTTATAATTCTTAAACTACTGGTTCCAATTTAATGAAATTTCAAATATACCGAGTTCATACAATTCCTACTTGGTTAGCAAAAATGCTTCTAGTTTTATCCATAACGAAGTTATGGATAAAACTAGATAACGCCAGTCTGGGCTAACACCGCACGAGGTTCGCGCGTTACGGCTTTTTTACATACAATTACATATTTTTGTTGTATTAGTTGTCTATCAGAGGAAGAATAGTAACTAAGTACCTACTTACGGTTATAAAATCGTAATTAATTATAATTGCAAAAGTTATTTATAAGGATGCGGATATATTACACATTAAAGTTTAATAATAAGTCGTTTCGTAATAGTCAAAACCGAAGAAAGTATTTTTCTGTAGCTAATTTGTAATTTTGTAATAAATGTGTGATATTAATTAAAAATAAAAATTAATATGGTCCTTTATGTGTGCAAATACTATATTATGCCTATTAAAAATAAAAAATAACTAGAATATACTAAGTAAATAATTTAAACACGAGCTCACACACCGCCCCGCCGGTTTATTTTATCCCTTTTTTTATAAATAATACTGCTCTGAATCTTAATACATTTCTGTATTTGTTAGGAAAACCATTGTTGAACTTTATCGACTAATGATCACTGAATTAGTTATACAGAGATGTATTATTTTTGGCAAGGGCCGGGCTTTAAACTAATGATTTGGTGACAATGACAACCCTGAGACAGTAGGCAATTATATCGCGGATTGGGCCGGAGACAGCCTACTTCCCTGTCTTTATACTATGACAAATGTTTGTGTGATGAGCACGATCATTTGTTCTGTGTCTGGGTGTAATTTATCTATAATATTTATGTATTTAGAAATATATAAGTATGTTTATCAGTTGTCTAGTACCCATAACACAAGCTCTGATTAGCTTGGGACTAGATGGCGTTGTGTGATAGTTGTGGAATATTATTATTATTATGGGGTATCTATATAGTTTTCTCATCTGGTTGGGCTGTATAAATATATAATTGTAAATGAAAATGATAAACATACATAAATATCAACAAAATAAAATAAATACATAAAAAATACATAAATAAATAAAAACCCAACCAGATGGAAGCCCTCGGCAGGGGAGACCAAACGGCCGAGGGTTAGGGGGAGAGGGAAAGAAACCGGCGGACGATGCGGGCGGTATCGAGGAGCACCGCCTTCTGCATTTGAGCTTGGAGCGGTCCGTCACGGAGTCCCAGTCGCCTCAGATGACCCGAGAGGCTGACTGGGATTAACCCGTTCGCAGAGACGACTACAGGTATAATTTCGGCCGGCAATCCACCCCACATGTCGGTCACCTCGTGAGCCAGGTCCAGATATTTAGTCAGTTTATCTGTTTCGGCTTTCACGAGGTTCTCGTCATAAGGAATGGTAATGTCGACCAAAAATATCCTTGACTGTGCCCGGTCCATCAGCACAATATCAGGCTTATTCGCAAGAATAGTCCTGTCTGTGATGATGGCCCGGTCCCAGTAGAGCCTGGCGCGGTCATTTTCGAGCACGGCTTCCGGCAAGTACTTATAATACGGCAATTTCCGATCCACGAGACCGTATTTCAGAGCGAGCTCCTGGTGTAGAATCCTGGCTACTAAGTTGTGCCTGTGCAAATACTCAGAGTTAGAAAGCGCCGAACAACCGGAGATGACATGCCTAAGTGACTCACCGGGATGGCGACAAGCTCGACAGACGTCAACGGTGCCATCCTTTAGGATGTATCTCCGATAATTGTTGGTCTTAATAACCTGATCCTGTATCGCACAGACAAAACCCTCGGTTTCCCCAAAGAGGTCACCGAAACGTAGCCAGTGGAGGGAGGCGACTGTGTCTACGAAAGGCTCATGTAGAGCCTTGTAGAACCTCCCGTGGAGCTCTTTCTCCTTCCATACGGTCTCCCGGTCGGAAATGCTCTGTACTGCCGGGTATTGCCATTGCTCGTTGGCTAAGGATAGAGGGGTAAGTCCTTTATCACAACAAATAACGTCCCTATAGTATGGATCATCCGCTCTCGTCAGAAAGTAATTACGGAGGCTGCACACTTCGCGATTATGCATGGTAAGCGCGCTTAAAAAGCCGCGTCCACCATGCTTCCGCGGCAAGTACAGCCTCATTACTGACGATCTCGGATGATGCATCCTGTGGGATGTCATTATAGTGCGGACTTTTCTGTCCAGAGCGTTTAGTTCGGTTTGAGTCCACCTGAGTATGCCAAAGGTATACATGAGAACAGGCATGACCCAACCGTTATATGCGTGCGTCTTATTCACACCGGACAAAAGGCTGCTAAGCACTTTGGTCAAGCGTGCATAAAACACATCGCAAACTGACTGTTTCATACCCGCCTCATCTACACCGATGTTCTGTGACATACCCAGGTATCGGTATGTTTCAGCCTCGGAAAGGGTCCTTATGTTGATGGGCATAGATAAGTCTATGCCCTCCGAGTTAGCAACCCTTCCCCTTTCAACATGGAGGACCGCACACTTATCCGTCCCCAGCTCCATTCTAATAGAATTGCTAAAATCACAAGTGATGTTTAGCAATTCCATAAGATGAGAGCGACTGGAGGCGAATAACTTGAGATCATCCATATAGAAAAGGTGGGTCACTTTTGTACCTCCTCTCCGAAGCTGAAATCCTCTCCCGGAACCCTCCAGTAATGTACTAAGAGGGTTCAGAGAGTTATTATTATTATTATTAACAGTAGCTAGATTTAATGTAGACATACAGAGAAGCATACATTGTAAATTTATTATTTAATATTGAGTTTATGTTTAAGACCATAACATTCATAACTATTGCTTCTTTTCAGGCATTGATTCTAATGTTAATGTGGTGAATGAAATGTTGCCAAAAGGTAGTACATGTACAAAAAAGCAAAAAGGTATGATAAATTCAGTTTATTCATAGACATAATTAGAAAAAGTTTCAATATCTACCAAATCACAATAAGAGTTCTTTGTTCTTCATCTAATCCCAAGATTACAATTCCACTACACTTCAATGGTTTTATCAACAACTCCTTTACTGTTAAGGTTACATTTCTCTGGAACTCTACCCCTGATGACATCCACTTTATTTGTTATCTTTTCAAAGTAAATACATTAAAAGTTTAAAATAAAAATATATAAATAATAAATTAATATTTTTAAGTGTATCATTCAGTCATGAAATATGAATATAGAACTTAATTATTTTATTTATTTCACTTCAGGTTACATGGTGAAGAAAATAGTATCAAGGAAAAGAAAATTGGTTAAAATTTTGACTAATATTGCAACTGAAACTTTAAGTGACTCAGTATCACAAAGACTTGATCAAGCACAATCCCTGTCAAGAAATAAAGACCTTTTGGAAAACTTTTATTTGTTAAACAAACAAGCGCAGACTTTCTTGTTTATGCAATTAAAACAAATTCATAAAAGCAAAATGGCCAGAAGGTTTACCTTAGATGAAAAATTAATGGCGTTGCTCATAATGAAACAAAGCCCCAAAAGTTATAAACTATTAGAAAAAATGTTTGCCTTGCCTAGTAAACGGACATTAAATAGACTTTCTGAGAAGGTTTCAATACAACCAGGACTCAATCCATTAATATTTGAACATATATCAAATACAACCAAAAAATGGGACACTAAACAAAAGCTATGTACAATCGTTTTTGACGAAGTCTCTCTGACACCACATTTAACTTTTAATGAAAAAGATGATATAATTAATGGGCTTGTAGATATAGCTGGAGAGAGAAAACTGAAATATTGTGATCATGCTTTAGTTTTTATGCTAAGAGGAATATGCTCTCCTTGGAGACAGAGTGTAGCATTTTATTTCTGTGAAGGCACAGTATCAGCAGCAGAGCTGCAATGCATTTTAAAACAGATTGTGTCCCAAGTAATACGAACTGGGTTAATACCTTTAGGACTTGTTTGTGACCAAGGGTCCACATTTCGAACAGCAATAAGAAGACTTAGGGAAGATACAATTCGTAGGCGGAATATTCAAGGTGTTCATGATGGTGTGTACCATTCTTAATTACTTAAAAACTAGTTCTACTTCATGACAAATAGTATTTATTTTAATTATTTTACAGATGGGTCGGTTAATATTGCTGATCACGATTTAAGCATATTTTTTGACCCACCTCATCTCTTAAAGGGTTTAAGGAATAATTTTTTAAATAAAGATATAATTTGGGAAGAAAAAACTGCCTCTTGGAAAGATATTGAGTTCATTTTTGATTTGGATAGCAAATTGGGACACACAAGGGCACTACCAAAGTTAACGGCTCATCATGTTGATCGCCAAAAGATTAAAAAAATGAAGGTCAGCGTAGCTGCTCAAGTATTTAGTGCTCGAACTGCTGCTATGCTCAAATATACAAATGCACTCAGTAAGTAACGATTGCTATATTGATTTGTAGACTTATTCAATTTATGTATATACTATTGTAAAATTTGACCATAAGTCTCAATTTGTAAAAAAATGGTTAAAAAAGTATGTTGTTGTAACCAAATACGAAGTGTCTTTTGGCGAAAGATTTGCAGTTACAACTGTAAAAGAAATTAAATTAAAAATACTTTTTTTCAGATTATTTTCATACTGCAAACTCTGACGCAACAATGGCCACAACAGCGGAAGTTGTTGAATTCTTCGACACACTGTTTGACAGCGTCAATGGCTACCCGGGTGGTGTGCAAAGAGGAAAGTTAAGACGAGCGGTTAAACAAAATTCACAACATCACAATTTTTGGATTGAGGCCATTAATAAAATAAAAAAAATTGTTTTTGTAGACACCAGTAGCAAACATGCTACAAAAGCAGGAAAACCTCGACTTGTGCGAGTGCCATCCCAACAAGGATGGGTTACAACTCTTGAAAGTTTTATAAGGGTCTCCAAATTATTATTTGAACAGTATAATGTAGAATATTATTATCCGAGGAATATTAATCAAGACCCATTAGAAAATTTTTTTGGCCGTATAAGAGCTATAAATTATAGAAATGTTAACCCAGATGCAAACACATTTATATATGCCTTTAAATCTTTGATATTATCTAACATGCTTAGTCCACATTCCAAATTCTCTAACTGTGAAGAGGAAAATGGAGAAACATTATTAAATGTTAGTGTTCTTTTTAAAAACCTTCATAATAATAAAGAAAATGATTCGGAAAACACTATCAGTGTTTCGCGAGATCTCCCATCTTCTTCACAAGCAAGTTCAAGTGAAAAGTTGCTGGTGAATGATGTTGTCATGGAAAAAATCAAAGTCCACTGCTCAGCTTACACTGCTGGATACATTTGTCGGAAAATAACGAGAGCGATTCGTTGTAAGAATTGCATCAAAACATATATTAGCAGTACGGAGACAAACATTCACTCTTACATTAAATTTAGAGAGTATAAATTGTTAAAAAATAATAATTTGGCATACCCTAACGAAAAATTCCTTATCTTGTACAGGGATGGTACTCACTTTATTCATAACTATTTGAATTATAGTTGTATTGGAAGTAATATAAAAAGTAATTTGAAAAGAAAAATATTGAGCACTTTGAGTTTTTCCTGCCTAGGGTGTGATAAGCATGCCTTTATTGTAAAAAACTATTTCACCAATATTTTAATTAGATTACATGGACACAATTGGTGCAACATAAATAATAAAATATTGAAGGGTGATATTGATGAAAAATATGTATCTAAAATGGGTGAACCCCAGAAATTGGCCTTAAAGAAGTATAAAAGTCTTAGGTTAAGAAAAAAATTTTTAAGTAAATAAAATGTTGATGAAGTGACGACCTGGAAATGCAGGTGGCTTAGGACCGTGCTTTGTGGCATTTCTTGGGGGAGGCCTACGTTCAGCAGTGGACTTGTGAAGCGCTGTAATGATGACGGTGGTTAAATAGAATGTTCGGATTCCTGAAACGTAAACGCTGTTTCAGGTCCCCGCAAACCAAGTATATAACGAGGCGATATTGCGAATGGCTATGTTGTGTGTGCCGGACAGGTACGTGTGGTGCCGGAAGCGGCCCCCACCATTCGAGACACCGCGCGCACGTACCTTCTAAACGAGGCCCACTGACCAGAGTGCTGCACATTAAATAAAGTAGCTCAGGATGTAGATTTATTCTCCTGTTTCTTTGGTGAATTTACCTAAGTGACATTATATTACGTATTATGTTATAATAGTAGACTTCTAAACGAGGCCCACTGACCAGAGTGCTGCACACTAAATAAAGTAGCTCAGGATGTAGATTTATTCTGCTGTTTCTTTGGTGAATTTACCTAAGTGACATTATATTACGTATTTTGTTATAATAGTAGACTTCTAAACGAGGCCCACTGACCAGAGTGCTGCCCACTAAATAAAGTAGCTCAGGATGTAGATTTATTCTGCTGTTCCTTGGGTGAATTTACCTAAGTGACATTATATTATGTATTATGTTATAATAGTAGATAAGTTGTGTTCTGTCCTTATTAAATTAGATAGTTTAATGTGCCTACACTGTCGTATTAGGTACGCCTGTAAAGACAAAGGTAGAAATAAATAAAGTTACTCCCTAAAAATCTCTGGTCTGTAGCAACCTATAATATGCTTCTATAGCGCGGAGTCGATTTTATGCTATATTACGCTATTAGCATCTTAAGCATACTTGTTATTTTTAATGTTGATGTCGATATTTGTTTATTTTTCAGATGCTTATCATGGAAAAACCTCCAAGTGAAAGTACCAACACCAAGGAGATAAATGTTCTTTTTAAAAGTAATTTATGTTACCATATAACTGAGTTATATGATAATATAGATTACTTTTTAATTAAGATTATACTAAACTGTCGTTAACAGTTAATATATACAATATAGACGTATACATTATATATTTATTCTTTAATTTTGGGTTCAAGTATAAGAGCATAAAATTCACAAATATTGTTTGTTTTCAGGAATAGAAATCTAATGCTGATGTGGTGAGACAAATGTAGCCAGATGATACAAAATGTACACATTGGCAAAATGGTATGATAAATTCACTTTATTCTAAGACATAATTAGGCAAAATTTCAACATATCTATTATATCTATATTCAGCATATCATCTATCCTCAAATCACAGTAAGATTTCTTTATTCTTCATCTAATCTAAATATTACAGTTCCACTACACTTCAATGGTTTTATCAACTACTCCTTTAGTATTAAGGTTACACTTATTTGGAAGTGCCTGAAGACATTGAGAAAGCTCCTGATAATGGATGTATACAATGTTAATATTTATATATTTTTTATTTCTTATTTACTGCATCTACCACTTTATTTTCACCACACCATGGCTGACCGAAAGAAAATGCCAACTGCCATGAAGCTGCCCTTTGTTAATTTAATATGAATAATATATGATTTATGATTATCGTTCAGTCATAAAATATGAATATTAGACTTTATTTTTATTTATTTCTTTTCAGGTTACGTGGTGAAGAAAATGAAATAAAAGAAGAGATGTTAAAATTTAAAAAAAGATTGTAACTTGTAGGTGAACAATCCTCACAAAGACTTGCTTAATGTCCAATCTATTTTAAAACTATAGAGAAATATTTGAAAACCTTTATATGTTAAACAAATAACTTTCTTAGTAATACAATTAAAACAATTTTGTAAAAAAATGGCCAGGTTTACCCTACATGAAAAGTAAATAGCATTGCTTCTAATAAAAAGTAACTTGAAAAGTAAAATATTAAGCACTTAAATATGATTCATGTGGTTTAATTTGCTTTATTTAATGAACTATAAATATTGCTCTGTTTCTCGTCAAATTGTACTTATTTATGTTCAATGTTATGTACAATTTTCTAATTTGTTTATATAACTTAGTGTGCCTTTAATTTAATCCTAAGATTACGTATGTATATGATGTTGGTGTGCTTGAATAAAAAATAAATGTTAATGTATTATAAGTGTTTCATTAAGTAATATTAGTATTCCTGTATAATGCACTTCTGTAGATATCGACAAAATAAGAACACCACTAAACATCGATATCGATGATTTGAAGGATGTGTGCTTGCAATCTCTAAGCTATATTTTTTTTTTATTACACATCTGTCAAAATGGGCGACTGCAGCGCCAAAACGCGTAGTTTGGAAACTTGACTAAAAGTCACTGTCGTATCTGTAGCTTGCTACATATATATTTATCTATGGTCTATGTCTATGAGCTTCTTTGACTTAAGAGTTTTGCTTTTGGATTTTTTTAGTAAACTGTCAAAATGTCGGTCAATGCTCAAGTGCTTAAAAGTAATAACGAAAATAATAAAAATAATGACAGAACCCTTAAGCCACTATTTCCTAAGCAAGCGGAATGTTCATATGTATCTTGTTATTGGTAAGTATCCCTTACATTAATTACCTCATAAATAATACACTTATTTTTTAACTGAGAAGCCCGCTCACCAAATTTTTATATTCCTTTGTTTATTTTTCGTGTATATAGCGAAGAGAACGTATGGAAACTGTGTCAAGATGTTTCATTGAGAGTTCCTGGAGAGTTAGATAGGTGTTTTGTGGTTTTTATATCGAACCCCTGTCGTACGGTGCCTTTGTGGAAACAAAGGGCAGGGCGTGAAGAGGATCGTCTCGTCATATGGGTGTGTACTAAATACTATATTCTGCAGGATATAATAATATCGTTAGTTATTTTTCAAGTATGATTTATGTTATCTATTAATGTGTTTTGGAATTACAAATAAAATACACTTGTTTTAGTGAAATTAACAAATTATCTATTAAAACATCAAAGTATTTTTCATTGTAAAATGAAGTGATCAATTAGTTCTTAATTAATCAGTATACCTTCTTAACTAATCAGGTATAGTTAAAGATGCATGTAAATTGATCAACTTTTTTTACTTTGGAATTCTAAACTATTCAATAAGGATGTTTAATTACATAAAAATATCTTAATGTATTTAATACTATACTGTATGCTTACAAGAATCTAGTAAACTGAGCTAATAAAAGTATTGTCAAATACGACATGACTTGCATCCAAACTTAAACGTGAATGTGGTTTCATCTTTATTGATAAGACAGACAGTTAGGGAGGCCACATTTTATCCATTTGTCTAATTGAGTTGGTCGAGCAGTGGGTATTTGTTATTTATACTAACTTAACTACATATACAAGACAAATATAATTTTTGTCTTGTACAGTTGAGTTAGTTAAACTTAATTGCTCACAACTACAATAAAACATTTATTGTAGTTTACTGATAATGTTATAAAATGCTGTTGTTAATAGTGGATTAGCATTGTTTAATAACTACTATAAATTTTATTTGCACTTTTACTTCCAGGATTATCATGTTATTTTTCTATACTCATGGGATTGTAAGACTTGCCTTGTCTATGATCTGGATTCAGAGCTCCCATTTCCAACATTCTTTCATAAATATGTGACAGAAACATTTCGCACTGATCAAGTACTGAAATCTGACTTTCACAGGTAAGTTGTCAATTATTATGTATTTAAATAAACTTAAATTTTAACACTCCCAAAAAAATATGACAGAAACATGTTTTGTATAGATTCTTTCGTGTAGTCTCTGCTAAGCAATTCTTGCAACACTTTGCATCTGATCGACGCCACATGAAAAGACCTGATGGCTCATGGATTAAGCCTCCACCTCCATATCCAGCTATATGTACAAGTGGTATGTAAAATATTCTATATTATAAAATATATTAATTTTAATAATTCAAAATAGACACTGGTTAACTGGAATATGTAACAATTTCTTTTTCAAATTCAAATTGCACTCATCTGTTTATGATGCAACTTGCTTATTAATGAACAGTCCTGGTGGCTGATAAATTACCACTGGAGTACCATTAAAAATTCTAAACCCAAATTTCACAGACTGGTAATAGACATTATTATTGTGAGGGTAGTTTCTGTTATTATCACCCTGCTTGTGCCTGAATAGGCCTATATACAACATTGGGTTAGATATAGTGTCTAGATGTATCTGTATTTGGATAGCTTGTTTACTGTAGGATGTAAGACCATCACTTATTTTCTATTAGATGTGGATAAACTTTTCTTAGAATATGAGTTGTTGGTGTTTATAAAGGTTAAGTAATTAAAAAATTAATATAAAAATGTGTATTGGACTAACATCTACTCTTTTTAATGTTTTGCCCTTACAATTTGCCGTTATTTACAGTATCTACTCACAACTTGGATGAATACATCAACATGGATCTGGGTTCTGGGCCTGGACAAGTTTTCAATTTGACAGATTTTGTACACCGATTTTATAAAGTAGAAAAGTAGTATTAACGCTGCGGCATTAGATAGTCAAATTATTTTAGCATAACCTGCTTAGGTTTGCGAGTTTGTTGATTATGTTTTAATAATCTTTATTTTGAATAGTTACTTTTAAACATTTTTTATTTTGTTGAAATTTTTCTAGGTATATAAGTTGACTGCTTTATTTTGTTAAATTTATTTTAAATTAAGAAATAAACATATTATTAAGTCAAAGAATATTTCTGACTTTTCTAGCTTAGTAATTTTAAGGAATTTCATTAAATCTATAGTTTTTTTTTCAAATCAACATCATCATTAATTTGAAAATGATATTAATTAATCTATACAAATAAATAAAATTGAACTGTCTGTATGTAATGTCAAAATACCAGCTTTTTACTTAATGCATATGAAAGTATATACGGTACTTATAACAAAAACACAATTTTTAAAATTTTTGTCTGTCTGTCGGTTTGTCTGTCTGTCTGTCTGTTTGTTCCGACTAATCTCCGAAACGGCTGGATCGATTTCGACGGGATTTTCACTGGCAGATAGCTAATGTTATAAGGAGTAACTTAGGCTACTTATATTTTAGAAAAATAATTAGGGTTCCACGCAACATAGTTAAAACCCTAAATTACACGCGGGCGAAGTCGCGGAGAACAGCTAGTAAGAAAATATATTTTCTTTTCAAACACAACATTACATCGCTATAAGGCCCATGTTGCTCTAATAATGCCACAAAGTATGGGCTCAGTTTTCGGGATTCTCCAACTTTCTGCTAGAGGCTTCTAGTTTTTTAAATAATTTATTTTATGTAATAATTAATTCACTATATATTAAATAATTCACTATGACTGACTTTACTGATAACTGATACTAACAGAAAAATATACTATGTGTAATTTCAAATATATATTTAATCTTCTTCTTGATACCAGTTCAATAACTGTTACTAACCTGCCAGTCAAGTATAACAAATATAACAAATATTCCTCCAATGTAATATGGGGGAGGCTTGTGTTCAGCAGTGGACTTTACATAGGTTGGAGTTAATAAATTATGAATTAACTCTTTATAAGGTTCAAATTCGTATTTCAACATTTTGTTTAAAACTTTAAATTGAACTCTGCCTAAGTTAATACTTAAAGGCCACTCAAACTGTCTCACATACAAAACATCAGCTTTATTTTGTCGCATTATCGCTGATAAACAATCAGCTTTTACAAACATTCCATTGTTGCTACAATGGCGAGGCAACACAGTTAGCATATTTTAACCATAATTGTATTGAACATGTAAGGCATTGAGAATATGCCTTAAAAAGATTTTGTGCAATGTGCAAATCTTTAAGGCAACATGTTGCATCTAACTGCGAGTGCCATATTCAATATCTAGATTATCAGAAAAGTCATCAATGAACCTGGGCCTGAGCATGTGCCCATGGTGTTTAAATTTTAATAACCCAATTTAAAGCTATTCCTTTTTTTTTTAAAGCTATTCCTATAATTATAACATAATGAACAAATTAAGGTTTTTGTTACCTGTCTTAAATATTAATAGTCAGTTGAACCTGCAACACTAGTTCTACTGAGCTTGATAATAATTTCATTTATGTATGAGATGAAAAGCTTTGTGGACGTCAGAAATGGTCTCATACCACACTCCAAACCGTAAACAGCTGTATAGGGAATTTTTCTTCCTAACATTTTCCAGTTCTGCACAAGATACTGTGACAGCGACTTAAGTTCCTCTTTGAAGTCTAGTGAAACCACCCAACTTATAAATTGAGAGTCCACCAATAATCTTAGATAGAACCAACATTGATAGAAAATACAATGGTTGGTTTCAGCTCAATATAATGTAACCCCCCAAATTCCCGAACACCGCTTTGCTAATTGAACAATTATTGGTAGGCCATACAACAACTGTTTGTACATTCGTCCGTGCGGAATTCGAATCCGCAACGCCGCAACCAAACACTAAGCCCCTGCGTTACTGATCTTACTTATAATTAGGTTACTCTACTTCATCATCATCATTCAATTTAAATTATTCCAATGCTGAACATGGTCATCTCCCGTTAGTTGGATTTTCCTTAGGCGCCTCGCTTTTAAATGACAGGCGGATAGGTGATCGCGGTGCCAGACGTCTGGCACCTATGACTGCTGCTCGTCATCGGTCTAGATATTTTACGTCTGGGGTAAACAAATCCTCCATATATCGGAAGCCATAATCTTTCTGGGGTTTCCCACTGCTGCGTCTTTCGAAACCAGAGAGAGAGGAAACAGTGTGACATATTGTCTTACACTGGCATCATACAATTAATAACAGAGTAGTTGATGAAATAATTATGTTATTCAAACCAATGAAATAACATAGATTTTGTGAATCTCATTTGCAGACCTTCAGTCGATGAACAAAAAGTCAAGATAAAAAAAAAATTGTAATATTGTGAAGAGTATCTATAGTTCTATAGAAAAATTAGATGTTTATTGAAATTCCTAAAAATTACTAAGAATGTGTGTCGAACACACAATGCTGTTTTTTTTCCTAAGTTAAAAAAGAAAAAATAATTTTACTTAAATACGTATTTACACTTTGTTGTGAAAGAGTACAACCAAAAACAAATTTTAAAATATTTAACCATTGTATAAACTAAGTTTCCAAGTCCTTGAAGTTTGACTATTACAAAGCACAGTTGTTAACAATTTATATTATCTTCTCATATACACAATAAGAAGGTTTTGCACTATACATAACGGCATTCATTGGTCTAGTTTGTATGTAAGAGTATTTTAAGTATTTCTGGATTTTATCTGTTGAGTTTGCCTTTATTATATTTCACCAAGAGAAGAAGCCTACATAAGAATGTGGACAAAATTTTAGAACTACATTTTAATATTTAATACAGCTAAGCGTTATCATTAAAGAAAATATAAAGTTGCCGTGAAAATGTATTAAATGTTGAAGCTATATGCAGACAAAGCAAAAAACTTTGTGAGGATTAATAAAAATGTCTTTAGCCCGACAATTAAAACATTACTGTAGCTTTAAAAACTTTAAATGAGGCTAACGCTTTACTTTAAAATTTTAAATCAAATATATATATATAAAATTATTGTATTCTAATGTAATTATTCTATTCCATAAGTATTCTATCTTTTTACCAACAAACGCACACAGATAATTTATTATGTCTTAATGGATAATGATTTGCATGAGCTGTATCTGAGGATAAGTAGTTTTAAAAAAAAAACAGTATTAAATTTTCCCATTTCCATGAATATATTGGAATTTAATTGCATAGTATGTAAAATACAAACGAAATACAAAAACTTTACAAATAAATAATTTATTATAATTACATTTGCGTGTTGAGTTGTGACGTGACTAAGGTTGAGTTTATAATGGTTTTGTCGCGTTATAAGTAAGCCCTTGTCACGCAGGTATAATCGACAATAGTTGTTAAGCACGCGCTGATGTTAATTTGTAACGAAATAAAATTAATAATTCAACTGTTATACGAGAACTTTCACTCTAGTAATGTGAATTACTAAAGGGTGAAAATTACTACTACACTCTATAACTATTATATTAACTCTTTATAACTATTTTTATTGCATGTCCTACTGACTTTTATGCGGTACACTTCTTATATAATTAATAAAGTATTACAAAAAAAATGCACAAAAGAAAATTATTATTATCTACCAACATTCCAAATTGTTGTTGTTTGAATGTATACAAATGTACAAATTTTAGTTACTGCAGTTTTTATGACTTGTGTTACTTTAACCGAGATTATTATTAAAATTTTACCTTGGTGATAGTTAAAATTTAAATAAAATGATCGTAGTGT
Source organism: Parnassius glacialis (assembly GCA_033319125.1). Taxonomy (NCBI): domain Eukaryota; kingdom Metazoa; phylum Arthropoda; class Insecta; order Lepidoptera; family Papilionidae; genus Parnassius; species Parnassius glacialis. The sequence continues at coordinate 20,001,876 of JAVANC010000013.1, read as the reverse complement.
ATATGAACGCGAAGTAGCTTTTGTATGTTGTTGTTAAATCTACTTAATAATTTTGTAACAACTTTTTATACACTCTTTTTAACCTTTCCTAGCACCAGTAGTATGGAAATGTAAATTTGCAGTTTGTGTTTACTAAGCATCTTTTGATATTGCTTTCCAGTGGCATAGCATGGTATGGTATGTACTGTCCATGGCCGCTAAAGCAGAAAATACCGCCCCTACCCCTTTACCCCAAAATATCTAAGTGTCATCAAAAAGTGAAATTTTTGCAAGTATTCTATACTTTTTAAATTATTAAGAAATTAATTTAATAATATAATATAGGTATAGTATTTTTTATACTTATTACATTATCTCTATTTCAGAAACTTTCAATGCCAAGTGTTCGTAATATTTCAATCAAAAATATTCAATAACAGCTAATTTTCAGTTTTTGTTTTAGATGTTTTTTATAGGATAGGGTGAAAAACGCGCACATAGTCCACCTGATGGTAAGTGGTTGCTGCGACTCATAAACGTCTACATCTATCCTCAATTAAAAATCAAAATACAGATGCGTTGTCACCCGTGAAGACTAAGATAGAATGTCTCTTTTCCAGTATTTCCAGGTTCTCTACACTCACCTTACGAAACACAACAGTGTTAAGCTGCTATTTTACGCTGGTATTCTGTAAGAGCGTGGTCCTTCTTCGATCGAGCAGACCCATTCATGCTACAACTATACTACTAATATAGCTGCAGCATGGCTGTACCACGTATATTTTATTGACATCGTTCTCCCTCCTCATCCCCCATGCTATGCCACTGCTGCCTCCGTTTATTACGATTTATGAAGTCACGAGTTATTTATGAAACAACACAATAGTCTAATATTAAATTTTTGTATCAAATTTGCCCCAGTGATTATAAAAATGTTAAATGTTAACCCCTTACCGCATGAATTATTAGAGATGGAATGAAAATTGTTTATTACGAAATATTGTTTAATTAGGCTTACGTAATAAGATCAAATTGAAATAAAAAGTAATTTATTTATATATTAGAAGTTATTACTCGAAGCCATTTATGGTTTCGCATGTGTTTAAGAAAAATATGAAATTATATTTGGTGGAACTCCTTAAAACAATTACGTTTGTCGTTTTTTATAACATAATTAAACATTACATTTTTCAAATTTAGTGAAAGAATGGTATTTTGAACAATACTAAGCATAATCTATACCAAACATATATCTGTCGGGTATTTTTGACTAATAAATGACTAATTCTATCTCGCCGCGACGTTCTAAATCTAAAGGAAGCTCTTGAAGCCGGGCAGGAGTCTTACGAGGCTTTTTGCAGGTACTGGTGAATCAGGCAAATCGACGGGAGTGCCGCCCCGGCTTGATGTCGGTGTTCCATGAATACTAACTACATAGACGACCACGTTTTTTTATTGTATTGGAGCTTTGTTTGCTTTACGCAAGTGTTCGGAAACTGAAAGTTTGAAATCAAATAAAGGCTATACTGGTCTGAAGATCGCGATACCAATACGCTTTCCCATTTCTTCTCTCGTAATTCCTCCTCGTTTGTTTATATTATCCTGAATAGACTTTAGATTACATTGCTCAGTAATAAAATTAATAATTTCAGATATGAATAAGAAAATTTAAAAACGCTGCTGGTGTGTCTAGCTGTATATCTCCGGTAATTCTGAGTTACCTTAGAATGCAAAGTCAGCTTTGTCATAAGCGTGCATTTTCCCTTTTTCCCAATAACCTGCTCTTTTTTATAGCTTTTTCCCCCTAAGCTTTAGATGCAGACTGTAACAGAAATCAGATTCAGCGCCAGGAAGAACAATATGTCGTTTCTGAGGTTGGCGAATAGAGTTAGGTTCAATATCGTCATCACTGTTGGAAGAAAAATCATCATCGCTCAAGTTGCCATCACCAGGAATAATATTAACATGTTTGGATCTTCCATAAAACCGCAAAGGATCCATTTCTGAAATAAGCAAACAATAATCTTGAACGTATACGAAGCCAAATATGACAGCAGTATTTTTTACAGTAACGCATAGGAAGCCAAATTATGGCAGATTGGAAAAAAGACAAATAAGAATGCGATAAAAGCTAAGCAAAGAAATAAACAGACTAGTTTCATATTTTAGAGGGTATATATATATAGCATATAGTCATATTTTTTTTGTAAGTTTTACTTTCCGTTTAATATTTTATTTTGAATCCCAAAAGTTGCACTTTGTTGCACATGTTTTTCTGACACCGGCCGATTTACACACATTAGTACAAAAATAACCTCAAATATAGTTGACAGATGTCAATGACAATGGACACATTAGTTACGTTCGGAAATACGACAGAAATGCTTCTTCTAATTTGAAGTGTTTTTAAAGATCAAGTTTTTCATTAGGCTAGAAAAAAATCATAAGCTTTTGTGTCAGTATATAGCTTGGTATGCGGTAAGGGATTAAATTGATTTGTATAATATGTGTATACATTAGTAAATGTTCGTATATCTCCATTATTGTCTTATTTATTATTGTTATTTCATTTATCCAATTATAAAAGTACAATATTTTTAAATTGACTACGATGTATATTTAGGATAATTATTATGCATGATATATTCTAACAAGATACAATTTTAAGTATAAACACTTTAAATTTTATCCCACCGTTTTAAGTGAATAGCAAAGATATATTGTTAAGAATACAGTGTTCATTAAAGCACAAAACAACCAAATATGACACAATCGTACATATTAAAATATTTAATGACTTTAATTATATACTCAATTTACGTGTTTTCTGCAGGGTTGTCTATCTGTGTTCAGAGTTTATTCTTACCTCCTAGTCAATATTTAAGTAATTTAAAAAATGATTGAACTATTCTCTACTTTACCTTATACTATGTATAGTCCTAAGTTAATTTACAGCGGTTGCTTACAAAAACAAACTTTATTATTAGCGACCTATGATCTAGTCATTGATTTCTCTTATCTTACTATTAAGAATGTTTATTAAAATCATCTTATTAGTATCTAACGTTCGAGGCGTAGCTGGGTACAATATGGGACCAAAATACGAAATTATTTCGAATGGATGAAGTAGGATCCATTGTGTGTCAAGTGAATTTTAAATTCTGGGGCTGTGTTGACGTCCCACTGGTTACGCCTTTCTCTTATATAACTAACTACGTTATACCTATAATTATTAATACTATAATTCAATCGATACCTTCCTTCTACGCCTTTAAAAATTTATCTATTGACTGATGCCTATAAGTGATAATGATTAAGCTTGTGCTTTTAATGTGAAAGTTACATGTTTTAATTTAAGAAAATTTGAAGCTACGAATAAAACACAATTTGCTAATATCAGTTATTTCGTTTTATTTATGGATCAATAAGCCGAAGTGGCAACAGGCCGGCCACATAGTACGAAAAACCGACAATCGATGAGTGAAAGAAAGGTTTTCCAGTAGCAGACTCGTACCGGTAAGATAACTGTACAAAGCAGTCTCACTTAACGAGTGACTACCTGATTAGAGATGCGATAAAATATGTAGGTATAAATAAATAATTTACACATATTTTTAGCCACTGCTTTACTGTGTCGCCAGTCAGTGGCGAAGCATGGGCAGCAGCCACCCGATGGTAACTCGAGCCAAAAATGCCGATCCTCAACCGCCTAGTCCGTTATTTTCATAAATGTAAACTGTTTCGTAAATTGTAGTGATTATATACACATTGTGTTTGCGGGTAAATATAAATCACTGAATACAATAGGTGCAGGAGTAAAGAGTACCACCTACACCCATAGCAATATATATGGGTGTAGATTGTGTAAACAGCTCTAAGGGCATTGCGAATACCTTTAAGGCCTATGTTACCGCTAGCTCGCCTTTGGATCAGGCGGGGAAACAGTAGGGATGCCCGATCTGGATCGATTTTCTGAAAGATTGATTCACGGCCATACGATCTACCGATTTTTGAATCGATTCAAGGGAATGCGACTTCACCCAGATCGAATCGTATGCCTATAAGATTGTATGAAAAAATCGTATCAACTAAAACCTAAACATCAACTGAACCGTAACGTACAAACCGATCTTTGCATACCATAGATTACTTGCATACGTATCGTATTGCCGAGGTGGGAACAGAATAACTAAATCAAAGTAAGATTACCTACCTACCTACACATTGAATGAAGATTAGCTTCAAGTCACATCAGAAGCGGTAATGTATGAAATATGAAAGTAGATATGATAATATTTTGTTTATTTTATTATCGGGTTATTATTATGTTAGTGTTCTATGATCTTGCATTCTTTGTATTATTGCGATACGACAGTTGAGCTGCTCTGTGAGCGTAAACTAATATTGCATACCTTAAGCGGAAGCGCAAGGTATGTTCTACTATCGCCTAAAAATTAAGATTCCAACATTTTATCGAATAAAATCGTATCTAGCAATCATATTATACATATAAATGATATAAAAAGCACATTGTTAGAAAGATAAATGATTGTTGAACTTATTAATATTTTTTTTAAATCGATTAATTGCTATTTTTAAATAAAAAAAGGGTTTTAGTGGCTTATGGTGTGGATTTATCATGTCCCTGTGGCTTGTAAACACAATAACTTTTGAAAATATTAATTGTTTAACTCAATCTATTTTTTAATCTCTTCATCTATCATGTGGGAAGCCACTGAATGTAAATGGCAGTGTAGTTTTGTTTTGTTTAGCTATAATTAATTTTTTTCGGCTCCAAAATGGCGAAATTTTCGTTGATTTGTTAGCCTCGTATACAAAAATATTTCTCTAAATGGTTGTTGTTGTTGTTTTTATTATTCGCTCGAGAGATCAGGCAAAGGAACTATGCCATACAGCCTTGTCTTCATGTATAATTTTCCTTCATATTTCACTGCTTCACAATATGTTGATGCGTCACATTGTGCAGCCTTGGGAGATTTTGACGGTAACTTGAGCCAGCAGGCAGCTGACAGTTGGCGATGGTATCTAAAGGCGCCTATGCAAACAAACAGCTTATCTTGAGATTCCATCACCATCAGAGCACTTGTTTCACAGTTTCCATTAATAGTTCACATGCGCAGACACTTAATACACAAAATCGCACTACTTTTACATATCAAAGTCCACTTCAAACCATTATTTAAACAATAATACAGGAGCAGCAAGCCGCCGCCGGTCGAGTTCCCGCCAAAACTCTTTCTCTAAATGGGAAGCTACAGCCACAGAGTAGTAATGAGTAGTTTAGTTTGGCTCACAGAGTACATTATATATAGGGAATAATGTAAAATAAATAAATTATACTAAAAATTTAATTACAAATTTGTTTTGTAACAAAATAGTAAGTTAGCAAGGTTCGATTGTATTTTAAACTATTCATTAATTTGTTTGATTCTTAATTAGCCAAGCATGGCTAAATTTAAAAAAGCGACATCTACTGCAACATGGACAAACTGTCATGACATAATAATACCTCTAAGAAAAATTATAGTATGGACTGTATGCCACTGGTTTGGTAGTGTTTCTATATAGTTTGTGCTGGTTTTTTGTTTTTTTTTTCTGTGGTTTGGCTTCAGTCGCCTTCGTGAGTGGACATTGTTTCGGTTGTTTGCAGCGGCTCAAAAAGATCGCTGTACAAATACACAATATTCGAATAAGCAAATTTCTTAAATACTTAATTATAATAATAATAAGACATTTTTTTATTACAATATTTAAAAGCACAGAATAAATAATAGTAGTACGTACTAAAAGCAAGTAGTATAATTTTTTTTGTCATGGGTGACATTTTCATGGTTTTCGAGGGTGTTGAAACCGATAGGGTTGTCGAAATGTAAATCCAAGATGGCGGCCGCAATAGATATCAATTTTTTCATCATGGGTGTCATTTTTATGGTTTTCGAGGGTGCTGAAGCCGATAGTGCTGTCGAAATGTAAATCCAAGGTGGTGGCTGCAATAGGTATAAATTTTTTCATCATGGGTTTCATTTTCATGGTTTTCGAGGGTGTTGAAGCTGATAGTGCTGTCGAAATGTAAATACAAGATGGCGGCTGAATTAGGTACCAATTTTTTCATCATGGGTGTCATTTTCATGGTTTCCGAGGGTGTTGAAGCCGATAGTGTTGTCGAAATGTAAATCCAAGATGGCGGCTGCAAAATATATCAATTTTTTCATCTTGGGTGTCATTTTCATGGTTTTCGAGGGTGTTGAAGCCGATAGTGCTGTCGAAATGTAAATCCAAGATGGCGGCTGCAAAATATATCAATTTTTTCATCTTGGGTGTCATTTTCATGGTTTTCGAGGGTGTTGAAGCCGATAGTGCTGTCGAAATGTAAATCCAAGATGGCGGCTGCAATAGATATAAATTTTTTCATCTTGGGTGTCATTTTCATGGTTTTCGATAGAGTTGAAGCCGATAGTGCTGTCTAAATGTAAATCCAAGATGGCGGCTGCAATAGGTATCAATTTTTTCATCATGCGTGTCATTTTCATGGTTTTCGAGAGAATTGAAGCCGATAGGGTTGTCGAAATGTAAATCTAAGGTGGCGGCTGCAATGGGTATTAATTTTTTCATTATGGGTGTCATTTTCATGAGTTTCGAGGATGTTGAAGCCGATAGTGCTGTCGAAATGTAAATCCAAGATGGCAGCTGAAAAAGGTACCAATTGCATACCTTAAGCGAAAGCGCAAGGTAATGTTCTACTATCGCCTAAAAATTAAAATTCCAACATTTTATCGAATAAAATCGTATCTAGCAATCATATTATACATATAAATGATATAAAAAGCACATTGTTAGAAAGATAAATGATTGTTGAACTTATTAATAATTTTTTTAAATCGATTAATTGCTATTTTTAAATAAAAAAAGGGTTTTAGTGGCTTATGGTGTGGATTTATCATGTCCCTGTGGCTTGTAAACACTTTAACTTTTGAAAATATCAATTGTTTAACTCAATCTATTTTTTAATCTCTTCATCTATCATGTGGGAAGCCACTGAATGTAAATGGCAGTGTAATTTTGTTTTGTTTAGCTATAATTAAATTTTTTCGGCTCCAAAATGGCGAAATTTTCGTTGATTTCGTTGCCTCGTATATAAATTGTTTCTGTAAATGGGGATCTACAGCCACAGAGTAGTTTAGTTCACAGAGTACCTTTGTATTAAGCATTAAGTTTAGTTCGGCTTCAGTCGCCGTCGTGAGTGGACATTGTTTCGGTTGTTTTCAGCGGCTCAAAAAGATCGCTGTACAAATACACAATATTCGAATAACCAAATTTCTTAAATACTTGATTATAATAATAATAAGAGATTTTTTTATTACAATATTTAAAATCACAGAATAAATAATAGTAGTACGTACTAAAAGTAATCAGTATAATTTTTTTGTCATGGGTGACATTTTCATGCTTTTCGAGGGTGTCGAAACCGATAGGGTTGTCGAAATGTAAATCCAAGATGGCGGCCGCAATAGGTATCAATTTTTTCATCATAGGTGTCATTTTCATGGTTTTCGAGGGTGTTGAAGCCGATAGTGCTGTCGAAATGTAAATCCAAGGTGGAGGCTGCAATAGGTATAAAATTTTTCATCATAGGTGTCATTTTCATGGTTTTCGAGGGTGTTGAAGCTGATAGTGCCGTCGAAATGTAAATCCAAGATGGCGGCTGAATTAGGTACCAATTTATTCATCATGGGTGTCATTTTCATGGTTTTCGAGGGTGTTGAAGCCGATAGTGCTGTCAAAATATAAATCCAAGATGGCGGCTGCAAAATATATTAATTTTTTTACCTTGGGTGTCATTTTCATGGTTTTCGAGGGTGTTGAAACCGATAGTGCTGTCGAAATGTAAATCCAAGATGGCGGCTGCAATAGGTATCAATTTTTTCATCATGGGTGTCATTTTCATGGTTTTCGAGAGAGTTGAAGCCGATAGGGTTGTCGAAATGTAAATCCAAGGTGGCGGCTGCAATGGGTATCAATTTTTTCATCATGGGTGTCATTTTCATGGGGTTTGAGGGTGTTGAAGCCGATAGTGCAGTCGAAATGTAAATCCAAGATGGCGGCTGAAGTAGGTACCAATTTTTTCATCATGGGTGTCATTTTCATGGTTTTCGAGGGTGTTGAAGCCGATAGTGCTATCGAAATGTAAATCCAAGATGGCGGCTGCAATAGATATAAATTTTTTCATCATTGGTGTCATTTTCATGGTTTTCGAGGGTGCTGATGCCGATAGTGTTGTCGAAATGTAAATCCAAGTTGGCGGCTGCAATAGATATCAAGTTTTTCATCTTGGGTGTCATTTTCATGGTTTTCGAGGGTGTTGAATCCGATAGTGCTGTCGAAATGTAAATCCAAGGTGGCGGCTGCAATGGGTACCAATTTTTTCATCTCGGGTGTCATTTTCAGGGTTCTCAAGAGTGTTGAAGCCGATAGGTCTGTCGAAATGTAAATCCAAGATGGCGGCTGCAATAGGTATGAACTTTTTCATCATGGGTGTCATTTTCATGGTTTTCGAGGGTGTTGAAGCCGATAGTGCTGTCGAAATGTATTTAAACTACTTTAATAATTCCGTATAATCATGTTATACGTATTTTTTTAATGCGCTTAAGGTATGCCCAATTGGATTTACCAATATATTTTAAAATACTTTTAAATATGGTCCCGCCAACCAAATCAAATGTTTGGGCTTTTTTATTAAATATGACATGGGTGGACAATGTAAAATGTGTAAACAGACGGGAAAGGGAAATACTACCAATTTAAAAAATCATCTCAGACGTCATCACATACACTTATTCTGAGCTAAGCAAAAGTGAAGAAAGTTCTACTACAGCAATTGTCGAAATCGTTGCTTTTTACTAAATACATATCAAAGTATATACCGTACTAATAACAAAAAGTAAATTTTTGTCTGACTGTCTGTTTGTTCCGACTAATCTCAAAAACGGCTGGGCTGATTTTGACGGGACTCACTGGCAGATAGCCGATGTTACAGGAGGTAGCTTACGCTAATTTTATTTTAGAAATAACTTGCCGTAATAGGCTAGATGCAATGCGGCTGTCAAAATTATTATTTTTTTAAAGTTTAAATACAAAACCTGTTTTATACTTTTCAAAAATAATAATTTGGAAAAACTCACTGGATAACCGTAATAGGCATTGTTAAAATAAATAATTTTGCATGAATACTGTGTTTTTCTTTATTTTTATAAAATTACGATGCGATTTTCCGAGACCGATTCAACGCAATGTAAGTAAATCGTGAATCGATTCACGAGCTTACGATCCATTACGTTCCAGTAGATCGATTCAAAACAAATCGGGCATCCCTAGGGAACAGTCAAGTGGTAACATCTTTTCTTGGGAAAGGCGTTTCCAAAGCTATATAATGCTTATATCAAGAGGCGAATCCCCGTGCGATAACGGTTTCAGCATTGAGAACTTGCTGCATGCCGGGCCACATCTAGAATATTGGCTAAGTTAACACTTTCATTGTCAGATTTTCAGACACAATAGTAAGACAATAGCAATCTATATATAGTACACGGGACAGAGAATGGGTTAAACTCACTCTGTGTAAGCTATTACTACTTACCAGCCGATTTTATGAGAACAGCGGGAGTGTGTAATCTATACATATAATAAAACTGTAAATAGCAGATGTCTGTACATTTTATATTTTTGTAATAAAAGTGATTGAGGAGTACTAAAAATAAGTAATTATATGTATACATTTCTACCATTTTTAGAATTTTCTGTCTGTCTGTCTGTCTATCTGTCTGTCTGTCTGTCTGTCTGTTTGTTTGTTAACGTATCACGTATAAAGTACTAATTTATATCATGAGAATCGGTAAGGAAATTATTAAGTGTATCTTCGGGTTACGTTTAGTCTTTATTTCATTAAAATCAGTTCATTCTATCAAAAGTTATGATAAATATTCTGAAGTATGTGTACGAAGTATAGGTACAAATTTGTTCAATGGTGGCGTTGTTTGAGTCATCAAGTACATTGTAAACTAATACCATATTAGAAATCATAATTAAATGATGTTAAATAGTGTTCTATAATGATATAATTATATCTTTAACGCAGTAAACAAAAGTATTAAAGAACGTAATAAATATATTACAAAAACCTTATTATCTAAAAATCTATACATATAATAAAATTGTAAATAGCAGATGTCTGTACATTTTATATTTTTGTAATAAAAGTGATTGAGGGGTACTAAAAATAAGCAATTAAATACATTTCTACCATTTTTAGAATTTTCTGTCTGTCTGTCTGTCTATCTGTCTGTCTGTCTGTTTGTTTGTTAACGTATCACGTATAAAGTACTAATTTATATCATAGGAATTGTTAAGGAAATTATAAAGTGTATCTTCGGGTTACATTTAGTCTTTATTTCATTAAAATCAGTTCATTTTATCAAAAGTTATGATAAATATTCTGAAGTATGTGTACGAAGTATAGGTACAAATTTGTTCAATGGTGGCGTTGTTTGAGTCATCAAGTACATTTTAAACAAATACCATATTAGAAATCATAATTAAATGATGTAAAATAGTGTTCTATAATGATATAATTATATCTTTAACGCAGTAAACAAAAGTATTAAAGAACGTTGTAGTGTTTGCACAAATACACAAACACACATTTATATAAAAGTCACTGTCTCGAGCGCACCGCGTCATTCCGCCTGTGGCACCGCTCTCGTGCGGTCGTTCCAGGTAGTCCGCGCGCCTAACGTCCCAACGTTAGTGCCCCCAGTTCCGCGAATCGCGCTCCATTGTGTTGGCGCTAATTAAGCGCTGAAGCTAGGTGAGTGATTAGTCGCTAACTCTCAGTTCTTACCCCCCCGACCTCGGTCGGGGTGGTCTGACTGAACGCTTTTATATTGTAGTACACTAGTACTGTATATGTTTAGTAGTTTATTATAATTATATGTGTAGTATATATAACGTGTATATTGTCATATTGTTTCTTGACTTAGCCCCCGTCCTTTTGAGGACGAGGGAGAGTTTCAGAAAAAGAACGTCCCGCACTTTTCAGTGCGGTGATCCCCCACGCCCTACTAGTAGTTTTAATAGTTTTCTTTATTTTTTATTTTAGTTAATTAATTAATTATACAACATGTCCACTCAGGACTTAAAATCGTCGCTTTACGATGCCATCACTAAGGTGGAAGATTCGCAGGCGCTTTCTGCCGCCCTAGCCCTTCTGGCTGGTACCGCCCGTAAGGCAACCATCCCGCCGCCGGTGTTAGCGGACCGCTTAGAGTCCCAGAACTCGTTCGCCGCGCTAGAGATAGATATGGAGTGCTCTCACTCCGAGTCCGACGCCGCGTCGTCAGTATCCGCCTCTCGGAAGAGGCCCGCGAGAAAATCCGGCACCAGGTCATCGGAGTCAGACTCGGATGACACCGGTGCATCATTAGAGTCATATACCACGGTATCGTCAAAGCGCGCGGCGAAGCGCGCCGCTAAAAACCGTTCGCCAACCGCCGCAGCGGCCCGTGCCGCTCCCGCCTCCCCCGCAGCCTCCGTCGCTGCCTCAGTCCCTGCAGCCCGAGCTGCCGCGTTAGATAGCTCAGCGCCAACTAAACCGGCCACGCGTTGTGCGCCGCAATTAGCCAAAAACAAGTCCCGCCCCCTGTTTTCTTAAGAGACAAGGCTGAATTTACCCGGCTTAGTAAAATCTGTTATGACTCTAAAATAAAGTACGAGATTGCTACCAACTTAGGCGTAGCTATTAAAATATTGCCAACCACGATCGACGATTTCCGCCGTATAACGAAACTTTTTACGTACGAACGCGTATCGTACCACACATACGCTCTCCCGGAAGAGCGTAAAGTTAGGGTAGTCATTCGAGGCGTCCCGTTTGAACTCTCCAACGAGGAGATACTTGCGGACCTTAAGTCACAAGGTTTCCCAGTTGAAGCGGTTCATAAGATGCATAGCAGGACCGGGTTGAGATACCCGGTAATATTAGTCATTCTTAGTAACGTCCCGGAGGCTAAAACCATCTTCCGGCAAGTACGCACTGTGTGCGGCTTGTCTGGAGTCAAGGTTGAGTCACCGCGTAGGCGCGGTTTCCCGGCGCAATGCCACCGCTGCCAATTGTATGGTCACGCGGCGGCCAATTGCTCCGCCCCACCCAGGTGCGTTAAGTGCCTAGATCCTCATATCACGAAAGAGTGTCCCCGGCCTAAAGATGCCGTATCCCCGCCCGCGTGCGTCCTGTGTCAACAGACAGGCCACCCGGCGAGCTACAGAGGATGCCCGTGCGCTCCTCGTCCGCGTATAGTAAGACAGGTACCACCGCCGGTTAATGACCGTTCATTCCCGGCTTTATATGTTAGGAAGCCCCGTCAGGGCGTATCTCAGCCGTCTCAGGGCTTTGCACGACCCCCTCAGGGTCCCCCGAGACCACCAATTAGGCCACCTCCGGGCTTCTCAAAGCCTATGCAGGCTCCAGTTTTTCCCTGAGGCCCCAAAAAGGTAGATCCACCGCCACAGGTATTTTCTGCTCCGCAGCAAAAACAGTCGACAATTGGCGATGACTTTAACACGGTTTACGCCGCGATAAGGAACATCGACATTAATGAAATCTCGGTTTTAGCGAGTAAACTGCGCGCCGCCCGGTCCCCTCAGGACCGACTTTTGGCTCTCGCAGAGCACAGTAATTTATTGCGTTCGTTGTAAGCTAAGTTAACTTAATTAACTTAGCTTATAATGACAGAGCCTTCTGCTCTGCCTAGAAGTCACGGTCGTATCAAGCCCAAAGGGCTATCGCTTATTTCATTTAACATTCGCGGATTACGTAATAATCTCCCAGAGCTTAAGCTCTTCCTTAAAGATCGCGAAGTTGATTTTCTCCTCTTACAGGAAACCAATCTTAAACACAAAGACACTAAAGGCTTAGCTATTAAAAATTATTCTCTTCTTCGTAATGATAGGCACGACCGCCGAGGCGGTGGCACGGCCATTTATTACAAGAGGACACTACATTGCTCTCTTATAGATACTCCGCAGCTTACCAATATGGAAGTTACGTTATGCAGGCTATCTATGACGGGACATCAGTCTTTAGTCATAGCCTCCTGTTACATTCCCCCTGGAATCCTCCCCCTCAAAGATGATTTTGAGGCAATCTTATCTCTTAGTAATTCAGTCATTATGTTTGGAGATTTTAACTCTAAACATACTGAATGGACATGCCGTAATATTAACCGTAGTGGTAGGATACTGCGTGATATAACGCAGTCTCTTGACATAACCGTTTACAGCCCGCTCGGTGCAACGCATTATCCCGATGCTACCGATTTTAACCCAGATGTACTAGATTTTGCGTTACTCAAAGGAGTTTCACTCAACCTTAGGTCTATTGAGACACTAGACGATATAGGATCCGATCACCGACCGGTCTCTCTTATTCTTGGCCATCAGCCACCACCTATTATAACTACGAAAACCTTCACTAACTGGAAGGGTTTCAAGGACTCCCTAGCAAAAGCTATGGACTCGCAGGACTCCCAAAATTACCTATCGCCGGATATAGAATTAGACAGTCCCTTAAAAATCGACACCGCGGTCGAATCACTTTCAACCCTAATTAAATCCTCCCTTAAGGAGAATGAAAGGGTCGTCCCGGTTGCTAATACTAATGGGCTTCCCCTATATATTAGCAACATTTTAAAAGCTAAAAAAGCTGCTTTCCGGAGAGCAGCTAAATATCCCACCCCCGAATATAGGCATACGGCTAATCGTCTTCAACGAAAACTCCGTTTGCACCTTTATGAATTTCGAGAACTCCAAAGGAGTGAACTCATGGAGAATATATCTCCCTCACATACAGCGTACTATCAGATGGCTAGAGCCCTCCGTATAGACGCTACAACTCACACTCCCCCTCTCCCGCCCCGACGGTACGGTTGCCTTCGAGGACGACGAGAAGGCTGAGTGCTTTGCAGACAGCATTGCCGCACAATGCTCTCCTAGCTCTCAACCTGTCGACCCCTCACATATTCAGGAAGTGGAGGATGAGGTCCGCCGCCGGAACTCACCCCCCACAACCTCTGACCCTATCACTGTGTCCAATGATGAGATCTCATCCCTCATCAAAGGACTTAAGCCCAAAAAGTCTCCGGGCGCGGATGGCATATCCAACCAAGCCCTTAAACACTTTCCAGAGCAGGTGTTAACCCTCTTATCTATTATCTTTAACGCCTGCTTCAATCTAAATTATTTTCCCACTACTTGGAAAGAGGCAACTGTCATTGGTATTCCCAAGCCAGGCAAGCCTCTTAACCTCCCCTCCAATCATCGTCCCATTAGCCTCATAAAGGCCATGGGCAAACTCTTTGAAAGAGTCATTCTCAATCGAATGAGGCGCCATCTGTTTCCCACAGACGGTGACCCCCTTGTCATCCCACACCAATTTGGTTTCCGCGCGAAACATTCATGTCCACAGCAAGTACACCGCATTGTGGAATACACCCTCAGCGGTTTTTATCCACGTCGACTAAAGACAATCGCGGTCTTTTTCGACATTGCCAAAGCCTTCGACCGAGTCTGGCATGTAGGCCTTATTTACAAATTATATAGGATAGGACTCTCCGATCGTCTAGTACGTCTCGTAGCCTCTTACTTACAACACCGTACCTTTCGTTTTAGACACGAAGGCACGTTATCCTCTCAGCGCCCCATTAAAGCTGGTGTTCCTCAGGGATCAGTACTAGCTCCCCTCCTGTACATCTTGTACACCAACGACATCCCAATCCCGTCGAATGGTGTACAGCTCTCACTCTTCGCAGATGACACTGCTCTATACTTCAAAAGTCCTAGAATATCTTCCGCAAGGAACAAAATCCAAAAGTCAGTCGATGACCTAGGAGATTGGTTCCAAAAATGGCGTATCGATGTGAACCCGGAGAAGAGCTCTGCAGTTCAATTCGATATTAAAAGACGTCGTAATAAAAACAAGAAAAATACTCCACCTATACGAATGCTAGGGACTCCTGTCCCATGGCAAATGACAGCAAAATATTTAGGTGTCACCCTTGACTATAGGCTTACGTTTGAGCCTCATGTCAAAAGAGTGACACGTCTAGCTCGTTTCTATCTAGGTAGGCTTACCAGTATGTTAGGCAGACATAGCAAAATGTCATTAAGAAATAAGCGAACCCTTTATAAGGTTTGTATACGACCGGTAATGTCTTACGCGGCGCCTATTTTTGCACACGCTAACGATAAAATTATTAACGAACTCCAAGTAGTTCAAAACCATTTCTGTCGTCGAGCTACGAACGCACCTTGGTACGTCCGTAATGCCGACCTTCACCGGGATTTAGAAATCCCAACAATCCAGCAATTTCTTAAAAAACTCTCTGAAAACTTCTTTAAAGTATCAGAGTCGCATACTAACACACTTATTCGTGAGGCAGTTACTTATACCGCCCCACTCCCTTCCCGCTATAGCGTCCGCAGGCCGAGAAACACTCTCTCGGACCCGCCAAATAAGTTGTCAAACGACCTGAACTGCCTCCTGGCGGCTCAGGCCAATCCTAATTAAATTTAAAATTAGTTAAAATTAATAATATGCCTTCGTAGGCAGTCCCTAAACGGCACTTAGCCGTCTGCGCCCTCTTTTCCCAAAAGAGGGTCGCTTTAGATAAGGCATATGAAGCTTTAATAAAGCTAGTTGCCAGTCCCCAAAGGCAGTTTTTAGGGGGTATCACTTAGGTTCCCCTTGTAGGCAGTGAGTCCCCCATAACCACTATAGCCTGGCTATAGTGGTATGCGTAATGCATTTTCTGCCTCCCTCTGGGTAGCCCTTTCCAAATTGCTTCGGGCGCAAAAAAAAAAAAAAAAAGCGCACCGCGTCAGTTACACGAGAGCCTCGGGCGAGAGTGGACGTGTTACACTACAGTGATTAGAGAAGATAGCAGACAATACAAGTGGCGACGAGGAAAAAGATAAGTAGCTATTTAGTATAAAGATATAATCAAAAATAGGTTAGCGATGTGCAACTATTGGCATTGCAATTGTAAATTAATTCCTAGAGTACCCGCGGAAAAAATACCGTGGATTATTAATTATGATTTATTGTTTTAATCCTGTTATGATCATTTTAATAATTTATATAAATTATATGTTCGCATATGACCACGCTTATGTTGTGCAAAATTTATTTTCTTTATGTATTAAAGTTAGTATCGGTACACGGTAAAGTTTCTACAAACTTATGATTGTACCGTAATGTAATTTGTAACAAATGAATATAATATGTATGAAATAAATAAATAATAATAAATAATAATTTATTATTATAATATTAAAGAATTTATAGATGATAATAGCCCCTGGAAGTGAGGTGATCGCTCCCAAGCTATTTCTAATTTGTTGTGTTGTTAATTTGTGTAACATACATGATTGTAAGCAGTTATTTAAAAAAAGTCCCGCTGGGTTTCTTGCTGGTTCTTCCATCATTAAATTGAGTTGGGTACTAAGATACCATCATTAAATTGAGTTGGGTACTAAGATAACATCATTAAATTGAGTTGGGTACTAAGATACCATCATTAAATTGAGTTGGGTATTAAGATACCACCATTAAATTGGAAGTTGGGTATTAAGATACCACCATTAAATTGGAAGTTGGGTATTAAGATACCACCATTAAATTGGAAGTTGGGTATTAAGATACCACCATTAAATTGGACGTTGGGTACTAAGTTACCACCATTAAATTGGACTTTGGGTATTAAAATACCAGCATTAAATTGGAAATAAAAATATAAGGAACTGTTTCAGTTTGCCCCTAAAATAATAATAATAATGATACCGTTATCAGTTTTAATGTGATAGCACATCTATGGCTATAAGGTGTGAAAAATGGAAAAGGTCTCTACTAATCTATATGTACGCAGCTGAAGTTATATCAGCACTCAATAAACGAGCTACGCTACTGCATTTTGGTGGCTCTGGGTTACAAAAAATATTATACAATTTACCGGGTGCCAATGTCGAATCATCAGAAACCGTTGATGTATTTAAAGTAGCCATAAAAAAAACTCGATGAGTATTTTCAACCTAAACGGAGCAAAGTTTATGTTTTTCGATTGCTAAAACAAGAAAAAAGAGAAAAATTTGAGTTATTGATAAGATTGCGAAAAGTGTGCATTTGAAAAGCAAGATGATCATCTTATGGATCAAATTGCGGAAAAGTGTAATTCGAAATTGCGCAAGAACCTTATATCTTACAAAACGTGGGAAGAGTAAAAAAGCAAAAAAGTATATGCTTTTAATCAAATGTAAAGACCAGACAAGACATTATTAGCATATGATAGTAACTCTCCTTTGGCAATAGAGGGTTCATTTGAAACTATACTCGAAGTCGATGGACGAAAGGAACATACAACCATTTACGTGATTTCGGGGAGTACTAGAGACCTATTGGGTAAGAACACAGCAGTCCGTCTGGGTGTCTTAAAACTTGGTATCGGGATAAATCAAGTGGAGAGTACCGATCCCCATTAAAGAGAAGGTTGCAATCAAAATTAAGAAATCACTAAACAGTGATATAATTGAAGAAGTGCAAGGCCCGTCTAAATGGGTTTCACCAATGTTCCAATCATGAAAGAAAATGGTGAATTACGTTTGTGCGTAGATATGAGATGTACGAACGTCGCTATATTGCGAGAAAACCACCTCCTGCCTACTATGGACCATATTTGCCTAAAATGAAAAAAGCTAAATATTTTAACAAATTAGACATAAAAAAATGTCTTCCATCAAGTGGAAATTCACTCTGAATCCAGACACATAACGACTTTTATAACCCCCAAAAGATTATATAGATATAAAAGAATAATGCTTGGAATTACCTGTGCTTCCGAGATTTTTCAGAAGATCATTGAAAGGATGATGATAAACTGTGAAGGGGTCGTTAATTTTATTGGTGATATCCTGGTATTCGGAAACAGTGAAGAAGAACATGGCGCATGACTAAAGAAAGTTCTACAGGTACTTAGTAAAAACAACGCCGTGCTGAATAGCCATAAATGCATATATAAAACGCAGGATGTGAATTTTCTGGGACACAGGCTTACACATGAAGGAGTAAACCCTTCAACAAGTATGATGAGAGCATTATGAAATTTAGGGTCCCAAAGACCATAGAAGAACTCAAAAGTTTTTTAGGACTCCTTAAACTACATAAACAAATGGATACCTAACTTGGCCGCCATGACAGAACTTCTGAAGCACCTGCTAAGACAGAAGATGAGCAAAAGGAAGAGCTTGGAAAAACAATGGTCTGGGGAACAAGATAAAGCATTCCAAGAAACTCAAACGGATGCTCACGGAAATACAGATTTTAGGGTATTATGACGTCAGAGATGCAAGACAGGTGATAGCAGATGCTAGCCCTGTCGGACTTGGTGCTATCCTTGTACAAAATGATACAAATGTCCCTAGAATTATTGCCTATGGTAAGCGAACTTTGACAGACTGCGAGCGCAGGTATAGCCAAACGGAAAAAGAGGCACTGGCATTAGTTCGGCGGGTCGAACATTAATATTTTTTTTATTTGGAAAGCGTTTTGATTTAGTCACTGACCACAAGCCGCTAGAGATATTGTTCGGGTCTAAGTCAACACCATGTTATTCATTCAAGGCTGTATACAAGCCAGGAAAACAAATATAGCTGATCCCTTGTCACGATTATGTAACTATCCTGATAACCCACCAAAAGGAAAATACCAGCATGTGTACCAAATAGTGGAAAATTCTAGACCAGTTGCTATACCAATGAGTACCATTGTAGCATATTCAGAAAAAGACCAAGAGATTTACAAAGTGAAAAAAGGTGTCATCAGAACGACTGGGACGATTCAATTAAGAGTTACAAATTTTTTGAAAACGAGTTGTTTCCACGATAGCATTCTACTTCGTGGAAATAAAATTGTAATACCACAGCAACTCTTCAAGAGTGTATTAGATGCTGCATAGGAGGATCATCTAGGTATTGTAGCGATGAAGGACAAAGGTATGGTGGCCCCGTATCGATAAAGACGTAGAACAAATAGTAAAGGCCTGTAAAGTTTGTACGTTAGTGGGTTTGCCAAACCCACCTGCACCAATGAAGAGACGAGAGTTGCCTGCAGCTCTATGGATATATGTCACAATGGATCTAATGGGACCATTGCCAATTAATGAGTATCTGTTAGTAGTGGTCGACTACTATAGTCGATACAAAGAAGTAAAAAATTACAAAAACATCACAAGCTTACGGATTATTAAAATGGTAAAAGAAATGTTCAGTGGACTGTGTATCCTATTTCTATCACCGCAGACAATGGCAAGCAGTTCTTTAGTGAAGAGTTTCGATCTTTCTTCAAAGAATGTAACATTAAGTTATTTAGTACTGTACCATATTGGCCTCAAATGATCGGCGAAGTTAAAAGACAAAACAGAGATATTTTGAAACGTCTTCGTATCAGCCAGATCGAGAGGAAGGATTTAAAAGAATGTTTGTGGGAGTATCTTCTAATTTATACCAGCACCCCTCCTTACCGTTACCGGGAGGTTACCGTCTGAACTGTTTTTTCAACGAAAAAGTAGGGATAAAATTCCATCGATAGGTGAAATAAATTACAGACAATCATTTAGATTCAGATATCAGGAATAGAGACAAAATACAAAAAAAAGAAAAGAAAAAAATCTTGATAAGAAAGAGATGTAGTGTTTGCACAAATACACAAACACACATTTATATAAAAGTCACTGTCTCGAGCGCACCGCGTCAGTTACACGAGAGCCTCGGGCGAGAGTGGACGTGTTTAGTTAAGTGCGTGCCGAGCCTGTGTTTAGTGTACAGTGATTACTACAGTGATTAGAGAAGATAGCAGACAATACAAACGTAATAAATATATTACAAAAACCTTATTATCTAAAAATCTAAAGTATAATAGTTAAACAATTTATCGATAGATGGCGGTGTTATATAAAAGGGTAGTTTGTGGTTTTTTCATGTAGATGAGTTTTCATATTTCCTGTTAATCTATACATATAATAAAAATGGTAATAACATGTTGTGTCTGTTTCTGAATATTGTATACCAGGTATATTAATTTGTGACTAAAATCATTATGGGGATTGGGGACTGAAAATCATTAAAATAAGTTCATTTTTATAATTTTTAGAATTGTACTGTCTGACGGTCTGTCTGTTTGTTTATGGACGCATGACGTTTTGAGTAAACATCTTTTTTTCAATGAAATCCTTAAGAAAACCATAAAGCGTATTATCAAGTTCATTTAATCTTTGTTATGATTATTATTTTGAAATGTAGGTTCGAATTTGTTTAATGGCGCCACAAAATCTCAGAAATAGTAATAAAAAGATTCGTGTGTAAAAAAAAACGTTCTATTATAATGTATTTATACTTAAAACACAGTAAAAAAAATATGTTTTCCTTAAATTAAAAAAGGATGTTTTCTCACAAAGAACGTAATAGATGGCGTTGTACAAATTACAACCTTTTCTGAATTGCGGTGTTAAGATTTTTCGCAGGTGAATCATATTGACTCACTAAGAATATTTTATTCTTCAGTCCGACGAAGCTCTAAGCCCGTAAGAGCCGTGTAGGCTAACAACACAAATCACAAAGCACAAACATCATCAGGAACAAAATCCAGAAAAAAGAGACGTATGCCGAAGATATTCAACAAAACTCGACTAAAAGTAGCAAAATTTCAATAAATGTCGTGATATTGTTTTATACTAGGGATAGGGATGGGCAAAGGGAAAAATATATCGAATTCGAATCTATATTTATAAACAGCATCGATATATATCGCGTGATAAATATCGATATGTCGATTATCGATGTATCGTCATCATTTGAATGATGTAAAGATAAGGTCCAAAATTTTATCAACTGACGGTTGGATGACGAAAAAAAAACGATACAACATTTTAAAATATATCGAAATTGATACGAATTCGATACTCTAAAAGAGATATCGATATGTCGATATATCGCGATTTAAAGTATCGACGATATATATCGATATTTTTTACGCAAGCCTATTTTATACCCAGAATCCCTCTAATACCAAATAACTTTCCTTTCAGTTTTAAACATAATAATAACATCGATGATGACATCGAATTTGGCATCGATAGCTCAACATCGATATTCGATGTTTAGGCTACTCAAACCATCGATGTTGACCATTATCGATGGTTTTTGTATATGTAGATACTTACACATTGTTTCAAAATTATGTGGGTATACACAGCAAGGGAAAAGTAACAATTAACTTGAATATCAATTTACGTAGAATAGTTATTATGCGACAACCGACAACGACACTACAAAATAAAGCGAAAGCAGTGACCATTGTGACATTACAGGTGACACTTGACAATTCAGTTTGACACACCATAATGACATTTTTTTAGGTTAACGATGCGTTCAGGAATTCAAAATTGAGAAGCCATAATTTAAAAGAAGAAGAAGAAGAATTCAAAATTTTTAATCTTCAGAGCAGATGCAAGCTTTAGTTGATATTGATTTCGCGAGTTCGTATTGTTTGCAGGTTCCCAATTATCGATTATGGGTTCATTGACGTCGATGTTTCGATGTTAAAACATCGAAGTGTTAATTTTTAACATCGATAATCATCGAATATCCCTATTTTAAGCATGTTCCCACTCAGCGTGTGTTATGCGACGATCATAAATAAAGCGCAAGGTCAAACTTTACGCGTTGCAGATGTGGACCTCAGTACTGATTGTTTTGCACATGGCCAACTCTATGTTGCTTTTTCCCGCGTTAGTAGTCCCCATAACCTTTTTCTTTATGCCCCGGCTAAGTCTACTTCTATCGTCGTTTACACAGAAGCTCTATCATAAACGACTTAGAACTTTGAGCATATCGATTTATTTTGTTACCACTTATTCATACAGTAATGATATAAATCGTTTAATATTCTCTTACCCTAAACGTCAAATTATTTAAGTAAGGCCAGGTCAAGAGTACCCTAAACCGTAGAGCATGTATGAAGGGAATAATGAAAGTGGACGAAGCGAAAC
The DNA here is from genome assembly GCA_033319125.1 of Parnassius glacialis. Lineage (NCBI taxonomy): Eukaryota > Metazoa > Arthropoda > Insecta > Lepidoptera > Papilionidae > Parnassius > Parnassius glacialis. Next base: position 19,979,731 of record JAVANC010000013.1, on the reverse strand, counting down.
AAGTATGTAAGGATCGTAGCAAGTGGAAAGAAGTGGTCTCTGCCTACACCTACGGGAAAGAGGCGTGATTATATGTATGTATGTATGTAAAACCTATATTCGCGAGCTACGCCGCGGGCACAGCTAGTGAAAAATAAAACTGGTGACTTTGACTGTAAAAAAAAACTACGAGCTCATTTCTCTTGCCACTGTTATAGCTGGGGTTTTTGAGTGCCTGCTTAACTTAGTTTAGTTTTATGATACTGCATTATAGTTGATAATCTCGTTGGTCTAGTGGCTGTAAATGCGATTGCTAATCATGAGGTCCCGGGTTCGAATCCCGGGTCAGGTCAACAAAAATTAGTTATTGAGTTTTCCTGTCAAGTAATCCTCAGTAGCATCTTGGAGTCGTCAAGTTGGCAGTGTTTTACCCCCGTGCCTCGAAAAGCAAGTCTCAGTTGATCTTGCGCCTGATCTTTCTCTGGTAGTATCGGCTAGACGTCCCATTGGACTATGAGTGTGAAGAAATAGAGAATGCACTTGTGCTTGCGCATACATTCGGGCACTATAATATGTAACAAATTCCCGTTAAGTACGTTATCAGGATCAGTATACAAACCTATAGAAATATTTTTTTTAAAACTCGACCATATTTTTTTTATTTTATTAAAAAATAATATTTTTTTTTTATTTTATGTGGTTTTATTACCTCTTACTGATTCTAGCCGATACTAAAGCTAAGTAAAGCGGGGTCTTTGACAATCCTCTTACTCCCCAGACAATGCAGAGGTAATAAAACCACATACAATTTGCATACAATTTTTTTTAATAAGATAAAAAAAATATTGTTCAAATTTAAAAAAAAAACCATTCTATACGTTTGAATAATTATCTTGATAACGTACTTAACGGGAACCACAGGTTTTTTGTTACATATTGTACAATCCTATTTTGCGCCGAAATTTGGACTGCACAAATAATGTCCAGTTCATTTGCACTGAAAGTGCAATACTGCGTCAATCCTACCGATAAATACTACACAAGCTGTAAAACGCCCGTATTTTATGCATTTCTTACTCCACATGTGCCTTTTACCTACACCGTTACGACCTTCTATGGGATAAGCTGAGGCATGCGTCATATCACGCCTAATTCAGAAAATCATAAGCATACTTCAATACGCTCACCAATCCAATAGAGGCCGGCGTACGCAGTCAATTTCGGATTGTTCGAATGCAGAATCAGCCAGGTCGATTTAACATCCTTAGACAATTTAATTTATACATGAATGAGCTAATCGTCACTTACAGCGGTCAGTATATCGGTTGTCATATCAAGTTTATGCTATGTAGGCGACATGGTCTTGGAGACTGCGTGCGAGGGTCTGCGGCCTGTGAACACTAACAAGGATTTGTGACGAATGAGTGTGAAATTCTAGTACAGTTATTGTATATGGATAAGGTAAGTACCCCAATGATGGAGGACACTTTAAGAAAATTTTGGTATTTCAGAAAATTCACTTATATCCGTGAAAGTTTTAACACAAAACGTAGTGAAAATTGGAAGTCCTGTATTTATTCTATCTTTCTGCTTTATTTAATGTAGGGCACATTAATTGGTTTTAATGTTATTAACAAATAAAAACTTCGATTTTTTTAACCAGTTATGGACAATAAAAATCTAGTAATGGACACCCAGTAACACAAACTATAGTATGTGCCAAATCGATTGAGAAAAACGGACAATGACCTTTCGGTCGTTTAACCAGGGGTTACAAACCTTCAATATATAGGCACATTTTATATGTAGTACTTTCTTTATTTATAATGATTTTTTTATAATGATTGATATAATATATATTTATTAACTATTATTAAAAAGTTATGTGAAAGATCGCTGTAGAAGAAAAATCATCTATTGTTATAAAGTACTTTATTCATTTAACAACAAAAAACATTAATTTATAACACATATAAAGATTCGAGTGATAACGACACCGAATAAGTACGTACTTATGCAAAAGATAAAACTTTATTTTTAATATTATATAAGAACTTTATTTTTATTCGGTGCAATCATCACTCGTATCTTCACTTGATGAACTATCTGTAACATTAATTATAAAGCGATCTGCAGTTTGGTCAATTCTATCATCCATGCCACGCATTTTTTGTTCAACCTTAAGGACATGCTGAACACAGTTTTTCCATTTATCTGGCGTGATTTGAGTTAAACCATCTTTAAGTAAATTTTTAACATCTTTTAACTTGAAAGTTGTATTTTTTCGTGCAACGTACCCTTTCACATCTGCCCACACAAGTTCAATGGGGTTAAGCTCACAGTGATAAGGAGGTAACCTTACCACTGTGATGCTTTTTTCTTTTGCCATCTCGTCGGTGACGTAACTTCGATAGTTATCTTTAACTGCCTTTATTTTTTCCATTAAGTGGGTCTTTGTGTCCGAGGGCACGTATGCGATCTGTTTAGATTCTAGCCATTCCTGCATATTTTGTTTCCGCCAAGACATTGTTGGGGTTTTTTCTAAACGTCTGGAGTGGTAACTAGCGTTATCCATAACTATGACATCGCCGCTTTGCAGTTTTTCTATTACTTTTCTAAACCAGTCCTCGAAATGGAGAGCGTCCATACTCTCATGGTAGTCACCAGTAGATGATGATTCAAATACCCAATCACATCCCTCCAAAAAGCCATTTTCATTGCCAACGTGTACAACTATTAATCGCTTTCCTTTACCCGAAGGGGCTTTCGCGCCAGTAGAGTAGCCTTCTAACCGTGATTGACGAGAAGATTCAATTGTGGTGTCTTCCCATACCTTTCCCATAGTATGACCTGCGTTAATCCATGTTTCGTCAAGGTAAAAAATGTTACGTCCCTCGTTTCTTAATATTTGTATTTCTCTCAAATATCTGGTACGCCACAGAACTATCTCTGGGCGATCTATTAGACCACTTTTTCTGTTTCTCTTTATATATTTGAATTTTAAATGGCGCAACACACGTCGCAGGGAAGTTTTGCTCAAGTTTGGCAACTGGTCATCTTGATTTATACTGAGCAAAATTTTGTCTAAAGTCGGTAATTCTCCTGCAAGAAAGAACTGATGCACTTTCGCTCTTATAGCCGATTTATCAAAATCGTCCAACTTGTCAATTACAGACTTTTTTCTTTTATTAATTATTCCCTTTTCTGGTATTTTATGGGAATCTCTATACACGCTTAATACGCGATATATAGTGCTCTTGCTGACTCCTGAGATCTCCGAAACCTTTTCTACCATATTAACGTTTGAAGGATACACGTCTTTGGGCCAGGTGTTTTTGACATATTTGTATACATTAATGATAATCTCTTGTTCCCCGACCGACAAAGTGGTAGGTTTTCTCTTTTTTACTGGTGACGTTAAAGGTGCTCCAGAAGATGGGCCTGTAAATAAATGACAAAAATATACTACCATAGTACTACATCACATAAATACATATTGTTTTAGAAAATAAATACCACATGGTCACATAAAAAGAGCGCTTTAAGAAATAGAAAGGCTACGTCGTCGCATTTGTACCTATTTGTACGTACCTGCTACGTTTATTATGGGTCGGCGACGTCTTTTTCCACTTGATGTTGAAGGACCGGGTCCTTCACCAAATTCTCCTGAACTCATGTCGATTTAGTAACGACCGTCACAGTAAAACTAATATAACAGATTCAAAAAACAAAAACTTAACGATATAACAAATTTAACAGTAAAAACTCAACTAAAACAATGCAATGAATGCTATGAATTACCCGAGACGTACACACGCAAGCGCTATCCGAACACGAATGAAAACAAAATGGCGGACCGGCCCAAAAAAGGTGACGCATCTCTGGCTGCCATTGTCACGTTTCTTTTAGAACGAACTGACGTAACGCGCGTTTTGTTTATTTTAAAGGGATGAATTTGCAAAAGCTCAATATGGTGATTATATTGCTTCAAATATTTTTTTAATATGAAACTGTTATTAAATGAATTGCTGCGTTACTTACCATAAATTGAAATATAAAATATAACACATTTTTCGCGATGTACCGTAAGATTTTACTATGTTTATAGGAACCACAGACAATATTATTTAAGAAACAAAAAAACAAAACATATGTGCTGACCTAGAAGTGGGAATAATATCAATATTTAAATATTGTTATCACATCTAAATTGAGATTTTGTAAGTTACGCCTTTTGACACTCGGCTCATATCTGAGGTCATTGTCCGTTTTTCTCAATCGATATGGCACATACTATAGTAAGAAGTGCTAGCGCACCCAGTAATAAACAAGAACCACATAAGGACACCTGGTAATGAACATGGATCATGAGAAGCCTATGTTAAATTAACTGTGGAATATTAAATTTGGAATATAAAATGATGCAAACTTTTATTTTGATCAGCTTTTAATATAAACATTTCAGTTATGTACTTAAAATAAAAGTATAGAAAATGGACAATGAGATCAGCATAAAAGAACTTAAACATTATCGTTATTCTCTACAAGTACCTAAATAATCACTTTGAAAAGTTCAAAAACTACTCTTAATCAGCCTTTCATGTACTTACTAATATTTATTTATATACTTTAAGTTATACATATTATTATTATCATGTATTAATCAATAATTTACTTATGAACTAATAAGCTACTTTGGAAAGTAAAACATATTATCAGAATCAACAATGCTGAATTATATTTTCCGTCACAAACTATAAAAAACAAAATAACCTTTAAAAATATATAACAATTAAGAAGTAAAATCAGAGTATTTTTTCATTTCCTTTACAGCATAAAAACCTCTTTTGTATAATCAAACTTGGCGGACAAATCTGCTCCACGATATTTTTTTCTTTGATACCACATCTTATCTGGTTTATCTGGCCATTAAGTGTTTCCTGTTGAAAAGGTCATCGTGCTTACTTCAAACTCATTTTTATTTGTATTTTCAATGACTCCTGGAAATGTTGCCCTTCATATAAAACTGTCACATAATTTCGCTTTGATAGTTTTTTTTGGGACGAAAGCAATGCACTCAATGGTGGATCGTCCGATTCCGATCCTTCAGTCAATATACTTTCGTCATTTTCAGCGTAAATGATTTCCTCCTTAGTTTCAGATGATTCAACTCCGTTTTTTAGTTTATTTTGAAACTTTTCTTATTAAGTTATTTTATTTTCTTCTCGTTGTTTTGCTCGCAATTCCTTCTCTCCTATTTGTTTTCTTTTTTCTTCTTCCTTCTTGGTATTGTACGCTTTCCATGCAGGGCTTGTAATCGTAAATGGAATTTTCTCTTTTAATTTGCGTTTCTTATTTCTTGTTATTTCATCAGTTTCTGGCCAAGATAAGCTTCGTTTAAAAGCCGATGGTATAACATAAATTGAAGTGCAAGGGTTATTAATCTTCATAGGTGTTTTGTCCATGAATTCTAAATTTCCCTGTTTTGCATTTCGCTCATTTGAGGTATTGAGTCTTCTGAGAAAAGACCGCAACAGTTTCGTTTGTTTTTGGTAAAGAATTATTAGTGGCTGCTAAGTCTTCCTGGCCTGCATTTGAAGTATTAAGATTTGAAATTTTCTTTGATATTTAAGAGATTTCTTTGGATAAACAATCGTTTTGTAGATAAGTGCCTGGTTCATCGTCATTCATCATCATTACAGCCCTTCACAAGTCCACTACTGAACACGGTCCTGAGCCACCTGCATCCATCGACTTCCTGGTTCAGAATTGTTCTTATTATGAGATAAGACGGCAATAGTCTCGTTTTCTCTTGATAATGCATCATCAATAACTGGTAAGTCTTCTTGGCCTGTATTTGAGCTATTGAGATCTGATGTTTTTTTGGCTAAGCAAATATTTTGTGAGGAAGCGCTTGGTTTGTAATGGTTCGTGTAATGGGATAAGACACCAATTGATTAACTTTCTTTCGGTGATGGGTTTTCATGTTGATCATCAGTTTCTAATACGTGATTTGATGTTTCAACGGAGTTAGTGGGTGCCGATACTTCATTTCTTACATCATGATTGAGACTTTGCTTACTACAAGCCCAAATCAAATACAGAGATTCATCTTAATTTGGCAGAAGATTTTCCAGTTCGAGGCGACTTTTGTAATAGAGATCTTTGAAAAGCTTAAGTTTGGCACAAGACAAAGTTCCTTCAATCTTATTCTCTAATGTTCTCAAAAATTCTCTCTGGCGAGTAGAATCAATATTCTGCCTATTTTGAGTTTTGATTTTACTAATGTCTACAAATTCTGGACCAAATGGGTACAATCCTCCAGCTCAAAATCCATTTTTGATTGTCTCAACAGTAAGTTTTTCGATTGCTGTCTTCGAAACTGGAGCAAATTGCTGTATTTTAAGAACTAAGTTTTGTGTTTTTCAGGTCTTAACCGCTACTCGCCATGACAACTTCAAAGGCCTGAAAACAGACAAATCCATTGGTTCTAATATGTGTGTAGAATTTGGATTGAGTGCTGTGATCTCAATACCATTGTCAGAGCAGAAATTAGACAGGTGCAAAGTCATATGTGACTTGTGTCCATCCAGAAAAAAGTAAAATTGGCTTTTCAATATTTGTGATAGTCAGCCAAGGATTGAACACATTCGTCATATATTCGAAGAATGTCCCTGAGCACATCCATCCGGTTTCTGAACGACCAATAGCCCAGTAATCAGGAAATGTTTCTGAAATTGATGACGGTATCCTTGCATAATTAAAAACAACCAGAGTAGGTGCGAGCTCTCCTGCTGCATTTCCAGTAACCAGAACTGTTAAATTGTCTTTATTATCTCCTGAAGAACCATATACATTTTTATCGCCCCTTTTAGCAAGGACACGTGCTAATTTTGGATTAAAAAAGAAACGCGCTTTCGTCTGTATTGAAAATCCTTTGAGGATTTTTCAGTATTCCAATTAGTCCTCTTTCTTTCAAATCAGTTTCAACTTCTGAAAACCATTTCTCAATGTCCTCTTGAGTAACATTATCCCTTGCCGTGCATAAATTTTGAGCAGTACGTTCAGCAATCGTAGTGCCTGGTCTATTATTAGTGAAAGGAGTCTCCTGCTTTTTGTCGACTATTATACGTTAAGCACTATCTAATAATTCCTCTTTGGTTATTGGAATATGTTTATTTGACATATCTATTATCTAATCTTCTACAATGTTTTCTTTTTCCTTCGACAAAATGGTATTGGGTCCTATTGGACACTACGGGACTTTTTCCTGTGATTTTATTATGCAATGTTATTTAGGCACGTTATATTTTTTGGCTGCGGCAGATATTTTTGTGTCTTTTCTAACAGTTTCGATAGCCCAGCCCATTAGTTGGGGTGTATAATTTTTTTAGGCGCTATATCTAAAATAAAAGGAACATTTCTGTATTACTTATTTTACTTCAATGACCAAAACTGGATTTCTATGCAATACCCAATAATGGTCACAGGGGTCTTTTACTGGTAGGCATCAATATTTTTATAATTCTCAACTAGCTTTTAATAAAGAATTTAAAAAGGAGTAAAATTAAGTAATTCAAAATCTCAATAAACAATAAAAAATAAGTTTGGTCATTTGTCCATTATTGCAACTATTCAAATTCAGTGCACCAGTAATAAACATTGACAAAATAACGTGAAACATAACCTCTCAAGAGTAAAAGCACAGTACGTCTTTATCTTGATTTCATAGTCAATCCAACCAACAAAATAGATTTTGTTTCAAATAAAGCAATAATGAATTAACAAGTAAACTTTCTACCTACCTCACTATTTCCGTAACAAAAGCAACTAATATATATTTTCAATAACACGAGCACCAATTTACCTCACGCCATTTTGTATTATAAAACGGAAGTGAATGAAACATCAAAATTTGGCAGCTCGACGACTTATGTCTATGGTAAAATGTTGATAGTACATATAATAAAATTAATTCCCGCCCTTATTCTAGCAGGTTTGTTTGTTTTGTCGTCCATCATTGGTTCCTTGTCCATCACCGGTGCGTTTACCTTAGTTTTTAAGGCAGGTACAAAGTGTACCTAGAATGCACCACCGGTTTGGCTAAATGGTGTGCCTTTAGAGATGGTCAGTCAATTTAAGTACCTGACGCATATAATCTGACCTGATCTAATGCAGACATTGAACGTGCCCGACGGGCGCAGTCGGCAAGATCTAACATATTTTTTTTAAGGGGCCAAACGAGCAAACTGCTCACCTATAGTCAGTGACTACCGCCGCCCATAAAGAACTGCAACACCAGGGGAATTACAGGTGTGTTGCCGGCCGTTTAGAAAGGAGTAGCTTTTTACTTGAAGGTCCCTAAGTCGTATCGGTCCGGAAAAGTCGCCGTTGGTAAATATTCGACAGAGAGGTCGTACGAGGAAGAAAACTCCTAGTGAATCGTACACTGGTGGACTGCCAAGCATCCAGATGGTGTGGATAGTATCGGGAGTTTTGCTGCGATGTGCGTTCGTGAAATTTAGGGCTGGGATTAATCAAAACAATTCCTCAGAGCACTCCCCGCTATAGATGCGAAAGAAAATGCAAAGGGATGCAACATCTCCTCGCAGCGCTAGTGAATCGAGCTGATCGGAAAGGACTCGGTTGTCGACGATTCAAGCTACTCTGCGCTGGGTGCGGTCATATGGAAGGAGCTAGCACTGGGGAGCCCCAGTCCAGAGATGGGAACAGTATGTGTATATATGTATGTGAGGCCGAACCTGCGCCTTGTATGTGCCGGCATAAAATACTTTCCGCTTTTGCTGAGCACGCTAAGCTTTTTAGAGGCCAATTTGGCCTTCTCTTCTAAGTGACCACAAAACTGCACGTCACTCGATATGTCGACGCCGAGGATTCCGATACTGGCTGAGGCAACAAGGGGAGTGCCTTAAAATTAAGGAGATACGACAAAGGGGTTCTTTTTAGCGGTAAATGTGCAATCTTGTGTCTTCTGAAGATTAAACTGGACTAGATTTAATCGTCCTCAATCCGAGACTTTGTTCAGCAAAGATTCGACTTCAGACACAAGTTTGTTCCGGTACTCAGCGACGTTTTCCCGAGAAATATTGGCACGGCCGGTGTATAGAGCATCACCAGTGCTGTCATCCACATAACAATGAATGTTACCGGTTTGCAACATATCATTGATATACAGAAGAAACAGCATTGGTGATAGCACGCAGCCTTGCGGAACTCCAGCGTTAATATAATCGGAGCATGCACCGTCTACAACGACCTTGATGCTCCGATCTGCAAGAAAGCTGGTGAGCCAATTGTACAATTCCTCGAGAAGCCCATAGAAAGGGAGCTTCGAACGAAGCGCTGTGTTTTAACAGTAGTAGAGCTACGCTGTAGCTTCACTGGCTTGGGCCGGCTCAAACCGGGGCAGTACCACGACCTCACAGAATACCAACGTAAAGCGGAACTAACCAAAAAAAGCGCAGAAGCTTTGCTTCTGCGTTTCGTTGGACCATATGCCAAGGCAAAATCATGAACAGATCTCCCCGCATGATCGGTTAAACGTGAACCGAGCCGTTCGGCGTTGTGGCCGTTACAATCGCCGAGGATCACGATCTCTGCGGAGGGGATCTGCTGTAGCAAGAAATCTGTAGCCATTTGGACTTGGTCGATGAGGCGGTCTCTTTCGGCATTACCCAGTGGCGTAGCGTGCCTTAGACGGGCCCTGTATCAAAATTTATTGGGGGCCAAAATGAAATGTAAAAATTTTTCACAAAACCAACAAAAACGCTTGCATTGAAATAAATAATTAATCAATTTATTAGGACAATATTACACAAATTTTTCACAAAAAGAGCAAAACGCTCACATGAATAAAATAATTCCCGCTAATAAAAAAAAGCCCGCTGGGTTTCTTGCTGGTTCTTCCCAGGACAGAGATTTTTTTTCGAACCAGTGGTAATTATACAAAAGAGTGACTTTCAATAAGTATTATTTATAATCTATATTGAATAAAAAAGTTTCTGTTTCTGTTTCAATTATTGATATTGAATTCCTGTCCCATAGAAATCCTTAGAATTTTTGGTTATACACGTTCGGGGCCCCTGTAGCTTGGGGGTCCCGTATCATTGATACGGCTGATACGGCGGTAGCTACGCCCCTGGCATTACCGCTACGGAACCTATAAAGGCATCCGTAGACGCGCGGATGGTTGTCGCTGCCTATGCGTAGCCAAAGGATGGACATGTCCGAACCTTTAAGACTGCCGAGGCGTCGAGAACAGATGTCCTTTCTGACGTATACACAAACTCCAGCCCGAGGCACAAAGGAATGTCCCAATTTGTACCCCGGGTAGGAGAGATACGAAGTATCAGCTGGAGAGGACACCTGCATCGCGGTCGGTATTGTGAGGTCGTGATACCACCCCGGCTCGACCCGGCCCATACCATACGTGCAACATACAAAAGGTGCAGCGTGGCTCTACCATTGTTAAAAGGCGCAGGCTTGCGCTATGTTCTCAAGAAGTAAAAGTTATGTTTTTTAGAGCTACATCATACATTTTAGTTTACATCACTCTATACTTGAAACTTGTTGGCGGACTACACACAGTAGAACTACAACGACCTCCGCTTACTGTTTATTTTATGTTTACATTATGCGTTTAGGCACAGATTACTTAGTTTACTAAACAGATACATCACTCCCATACAAAAGCGAAAATACCTACGCTATAATAGCCTACAAAATCTTAATAATAATATCTGCTGTTCGCAGCGAGAGGAAAATGTACCACAAGTACGCGCATAAAGAGTCGAAATTGTGTTGACCGCCGTGTGACTCACGTGCAAGCGCGTCATCGCACGAATGCGTTAGGGTTGTAACATAAACACTCACGCCTGTCACCCAGAGGGGTAGGCAGAGACTATGGAATTCCATTTGGCACGATCCTGACACACCTCTCTCGCTTCCTCCACATCCATATACCTACGCATACACGCTCGTCGGTTAAAGGTACTCTTCATTTGGCCCATTTTCAATATATCGCCTATTTGGTCGATAAACTTTCGCCTAGGGCGACCCTTCCCGACTCTGCCATTCACCTCTGCAACATAAATTTGCTTTGTCACTCTTTCCTCATTCATTCTTTCTACATGACCAAACCACCGAAGCATTCCTTTCTTAATCCTAGTCACAACATCATCTTGCAAACCACACATTTCTCTTATCACACTATTTCTCACCCTGTCATTCAGATTCAGCCCTAGCATACTACGTAATGACCGCATTTCTACAGCATTTATTCTACTCTCGTGCTTCTTCTGCCATACCCAACTTTCACTACCATACATTAAAGTAGGCACTAACACAGCATTGTGAATTGCCAAACGTGCCTTTTTGGACACATTCTGACTTTTCACAATAGAGTGTAGAGCCCCATTCAATCTATTTCCTGCATTCACTCGTCGTTCTATATCCTGATCATATCTACCATCCCTGCTAAACACACATCCCAAATACACAAACTCATCTACTTGCTCTACCAACTCCCCTTCTATTCTTATTTCACATATCGTTTTACTTTCTTCTCTTTCAAAAACCATAACTTTCGTCTTACTTGCGTTCACTTTCATTCCCTTTTCTTTTAATGTCCTGTTCATTAATGTAACCATCATTTGCAACTCGGCTGCCGACGACGCAAGTATGACTTGATCATCGGCGTACAAAAGGCATTTGACGGTTAACTCACCCATTCTTAACCCGAATTCTTCTGCTTTCAAATTTTCCAAACAACTGTCCATAAATAGGTTGAACAGCCACGGGGAAGCCACACAGCCCTGTCTGACACCTTTATGGATGCCAAACCAGTCCGAGTAGGCCCCGTTGATCCTGACACAAGCACTAGAGTCCCTATATAGAGACTTCAATGCATGTATCAAGCCAGCGCTCAACCCAAATGAGTTCAGTGTTTGCCATAACACATCCCTGTCCACTCTGTCATAAGCCTTCTCCAAGTCTATGAACGCACAAAAAACTTTTTGGTTTTTGGCCAAAAACTTCTCCGCGATCATGCGCATGGAAAAGACCTGATCCGTACATCCCATTCCCTTTCTAAATCCCGCTTGCACATCCCAAATTTTTCCATCAGTTTCTTTCATAACTCTTTCAATTAGTACCTTAGCATACAGTTTTCCCACAATGCTAAGAAGGCTGATACCACGGTAGTTTTTACAGTCCTGCTGTGATCCTTTTCCCTTATATATTGGGACTATCACGGCTTTGCACCAGTCTCCCGGGACCCGCTTAAGTTCCCAACATAAATTAAACAAGGTGCACAGCAGGTCTGCCACCACTCCTTCTCCAGCCTTTAGCATTTCGAGAGATACTCTATCATAACCGGCTGCCTTACCTGCTTTCATACTTTTCATTGCTTTCATTATTTCATCTATACTTATATCTCTATCTATTTCCTCTTCTTCCGGAATTTCTATTTCATTTAATTCAAACGTCTCATCACTCATAAACACGCTTTCAAAGTATTCCTTCCATCTCCTTAAACTCAAAACTTCGTCATTCAGAATACAGCCATTCTGGTCTCGTATAGCATTCATTCTTGGCTGTTTTGAATGTCCCCTGGTAGTTCTTACGAGTTTCCAGAACATTTTAATGTTTGCCTGGAAGTTATCCGATATTCTTCTATCATTCATATCCGTTCTTTCTTGCTTTTTCCTTTCAACTACTTCTTTTACTCTCTTATTTAGGTGTCTAAAGACTGCCTTTTTCCTTTCAATATCATCATTCATACTGCTAGAATTACTAGCCTTGGTTGCTAGTAAATCTAGCCATGCTTTCTTCTTTGCTTCAACTTCCATCCGTACCTCATCATCCCACCATAACGTGTTAATTTTCCTTTCATTCGTTCTCTTACTTACACCACATACTTCGGTAGCTGCATCCACTAAACCTTTCTTGACATTATACCACACAGTCTCCAAGTCTAAATCATTCATACACAATTCAGCCATACCACTTATATTTTCTCTCAATCTATATTTGAACTTCTCTCTCACACCTTCATCTTGTAACCTCTCTGTTCTTATACGCTGTAAAGCAGTGGTAGACACAGATGTCCGATGCCTCCAACGTCTGAAAAGACCATTAATTCGGCATAAGACCAAGTAATGATCCGTCCCTACGCTACAGCCCCGGTAAACCCTTGTATCTACCACCGCGCTCCTCATTCTTTCATCAACAATTATGAAATCTATCATACTTCTATCATCACCTCTTTCCCATGTATACGTGTGAATCTTCTTATGACGAAAGAAAGTGTTCGTCACAAAAAGACTCTTTTCCACGCATACGGCGAGAAGGCTTTCACCATTCTCATTTATACTTTCATCACCAAACGTTCCCAATATCCTTTCATAACCAAGCCTCCTCACCCCAACCCTTCCATTAAAATCGCCTAATATCACAATATTTTCATTAATCTTGCATTTCATTAGCACCATCCTGTTGTACTATTGTAATAAAACGAATCTTGCGAAATAACCATATTTTTTAATTGTCAATAAAATATATTTGAGTTTTATAAAATGATTAAACATTTATTTTCCTTCTCTGAATTGTCGGTTATTAAATCTTATCGTTGAAAATATCCTAAATCGCGTAAATAATTTTAATAAATAATCATGAGGAAAACAGAAGCAAAGCGGAGGAAAATCAATGGTTTCTAAAATTTGTAACACGCTGCTGCCAGGCCGATTCATTATGGAGTTGTAAAATTATTTAAGACTTATTATATAATTTGGGTGGTCAGGTTGTCACTCAATATATAAATCACAGCACTGTTATGCTGTTGTTTCGATGTAATCTTATAGTTAAGAAAAAAATTACAATTAATGATTTGTTTTTTGACTCTTACACCCATCCACTGCACAATAATTACGTAGTTTCGGCATTTCAACAAGTAACCGCGGGAAACATGCGCGGTGCAAGCGCTCAGGCGAGCGTGCGGCAGCCCAAACAGCCCAATGTCGGTTGTATCGTGGGCGATACACAGAACGGTAGGCATATAACGCAGGGTCTTGAGCGAGTGACGGAAGCCTGGTTTAGGCCCGCCACATACCGTTTTGATATTCCGATTCGGAATCCCGAACGCAGGAAGTTCATATAAAATCTATGACACGTACGGTATTTTTCCGTTCGAAATTTTGCGGAAAAAACGGGATTCCGTATGTGTGTGGCCGGCCTTAGGGTGATTTCTGCAGATATTTTGCTTTTAAACAAGTTATGTACGTAAAACGCTTATTATTTCTATTAGTAATTCTAAACGTGATAAAACGGTATAGATATCTTTTATTTAATGTATATGCTGAAATATTATTGGTTAAATAAATAAAATTCGCTGCGGTAAATTGTTTAATAAATTATAATTTTGTAAGTATTTCAGCACCATCGTTAGTGATCAGCACCGTGTGCTCCACTTGTGCAGTTCGAGCTCCATCTTCTGTGACAATGGTCCATCCATCTTCTAATAACACAGTGTTTTCATTTCCATGCGAAAGTACTGGTTCTATTGTGAAAGTCATTCCAGGCTTCATAAGACCAGGATATCGATTTACTGAAACAAAAAAGTAAGATCTCAAATTTAGTTATAGATATATTGTAGCTCTTCACTGGGTGATAATTATCATATAATAATATTATTATAATTACATGTTATCACACTATGCCTGGGTAACTCAAAAGTTCGTGAGTTGGCGCAATAACTTAGTCGCAGGTTTCTGTTCTGTGTTAACAGATTGTTCGGTTTTTTTTTATAGGATAATGGTGACAAACGAGCACACAGTCCACCTGATGGTAAGTGGTTGCTGCGGCACATAGACATCTACATCTATCCTCTATTAAAAATCAAAATGCAGATGCGTTGTCACCCGTGAGGACTAAGATGGAATGCTTCATTTCCAGTAAAAAGGGCCTCCGGCCACCTGCACTCACCAAGCGAAACGCAGAGGTAAACTTCTACTTCACGCTGGTATTCTGTGAGGTCGTGGTACCACCCCGGTTCGAGCCGGCCCATTCGTGCGACAGCAAAGACTGCCGCGTGGCTCTACCACTGATAAAAAGGTTAGGTTGCCATAACGTATTTTGTATTAGGTAATTTTATATTAGGTCTTTACCTATGAAATTGCCGTTTTTTATGAAATAAGTTAACGTAATTTTTTTCTATTTTTTTTCTACTAATCAAAGTAATCACCCGTGCAATCGATGCATATTTGCCAACGCAGTGGCACTTTATTGATACCCTTCTTGAAGAAATCAGCTGGACGGGAGGCAACAAATTTTTCAAAGACATTTTCTACTGCCTTTCGGATATTGTATTTTTTCCCGCTAAAACGTTATCCAAATTCTGGAAAAATAGAAGTCTAAATGCGCAAAGTCTGGTGAGTATGGCGGATGACGCAGAGTTTCCTACCCCAGCTCTTGCAACTTGGAGACCGTCTGTTATGCAGTATTAGGTCTCATGTTGTCGTGCAATAGCAGTGGGAACGAGCGATTGACCAAAACTGGTTGTAAACGTGCGAGCTTCTCCATCATTGTGTTGAATTCTTCACAGTTCGGTAATAGGGTGTGATGAATCACACCGGCGCTAGACCAGCAAATAGTGACTATCACTTTTCTAGGGGTAAGTTTTCGTTTAGAGTATTGTATAAGTGCTTGTGCAACTTGCTGAGCGCTTGTGATTGTCAAACAGAATCGTTTGTGTGACTGTTGAGCAGTGCAAGGCACGTCTCGACGCGTACTTCGCGCTGGCGATCATTGAGTTCGTGGGGCATCCATTTGTCAAGCTTTTTTACCTTGCCAATTTGACGCCAATGGACCAATATTATTTTGATGTTAACGTGGAAAGCTGCTGCTAATTGAGCTGTAGATTGAGTATCATCAGCATCCACAATCGCCTTTAATTTGTCATTGTCGACCAAAGTTTTCGGACGACCACGGGGTTAATTTTTGAATTCGAAATTTTCAGAACGGATTCGGGCAATCAATAACACGTGGTGGTGCGTTCGTTTGTAGTATCAGCAAAAGCTGCCGCGTGGCTCTGTTAAATATATCATAAAACATCTGTTCTTCCTTTTAAATAACAATCAATGGAATATTTTAGATAACTAAATAAATAAAATAAGGACAGCAGTGATGATGACAATGATGATGATGATGATTACTCTAAGAAATAATACAGAAATAAACAGAATTGTAAACATGGTTTGAGATAAAATTTAAAGATATTAAATTGATGGTTCTGTTGAAAATAAATATTTTTTTCATGATATCTATATTTTGCTTATCCTACTTATCTGGTTTATTTTGACAGATAAGATGTCTCATATAGCAGAAAATCATTCCTATTCGTACTTTCATCACATTGTACAACATTTTAACATTTCTACATCAGATTTGGCTAGAGATAAATTAACTGTCTTTAATACATCAAGTAGATAATTTTTTTTTTCAACTTTAAAAAAATATAGTACATAATTAACTACAAATGCATAATCTATAACATATTCAAAGCTTACATGTATGAAATATATCGGGTGGACCATGGAAATATTGTCCAATTCCATGACCCACAAAAGCAGGTAATACGGTGAGTCTATTCTTCTTTGCATGTCTGTATATTGTTGTACCAATTTCACAAAATGGTACATTAGGTCCACAACACTTAATAGCCTGAAATAAAGAAAAAATATAAAATGTTGTACAATAACACAATGTTAATTTTGATATAAATTATACTTACAAGGTCTAGACACTCTTCTGTGACACTTACAAGGTGTTTACCTTTGTCATCTACATTGCCAACAAAAAAGGTTTTTGAACAATCACCGTGATATTGCTTGAAAAACACCTGAAAGATAATGTTTGAATATAATACACTTTTAAACATAATCTACACAAATAAATAACATTGAAGTGTCTGTTTGTAATGTCAAAATTATAGCGTTTTATTAAATGCATATGAAAGTACAATTTTTAAAATTTTTGTTCGTCTGTTTGTTCCGGCTAATCTCCGAAACGGCTGGACCAATTTTGACGGGACTTTCACTGACAGATAGCTGATGTCATAAGGAGTAATTTAGACTATTTTTATTTTAGAAAAATAATTAGAGTTCCCCGAAAAAAGGTGCGAAGTCGCGGGGAACAGCTACTATAACAATAAATGTTAAGTAAGTCTGCAAAAATCTATCATCTACGAGCTATATTGGCGTGAACACGCATCACGCAAAAACTTGTGAACTCTTTTGGATGGGACTTTCACTGGCAGATAGTTGATGTTATAAGGAGTAACTTAGGCTACTTTTATTTTAGGGTTCCATTCAAAAAAAAATCTACGCAAGTGAAGTCGCAGGGAACAGCTAGTAAAAGCATAATTAATATAAGAGGAAACTAAATTATTAAAATTAAACATTTAATGGGATGTAAGTACACCTTGACATCCTATTAATTCAAAAACTAATATGAAAAAAATACTACTTTAACTTCTTTACTTTTTACCAAATTTCATTTCAATTTGGATTTCATGGGTTTTAATTTTTTGCACCGAACCCTAATTATTTTTCTAAAAGAAAAGTAGCATAAGTTACTTCTTATAAAATCAGCTATCTGCCAGTGAAAGTCTGATCAAAATCAGTTTCGGAGATTAGCCAGAACAAACAGACAGACAGACAAAAATTTTAAAAACCGTGTTTTTGTTATAAGTACCGTATATACTTTCATATGCATATAGTAAAAAGCTATTAGTTAGACATTACAAACAGACACTTCAATTTTATTTATCTGCCGACTTCCAAAAAGGAGACGGTACTCAATTCGAGTGTTTTTTTTTTTGCTTTTTTTTTATGTGTGTTACCTCATAACTTTGTACTGGGCAAACCGATTTCGGTGATTCTTTTTTATATGAAAGCTGATAGTTCTCGGGTGGTCCCATATGAATTTGATCAAGGTCAGACCAATGGTTATTGAGTTATTCTTAAATAACCTGTATTGAAGTCGCTTATATTGAAGTCGGCTGTACAAAATTTTTAATTTTAAATTATTTGTATAGATTTTGGCCAATTTACACAATATTTCTATGAATTATAGCTTATGTTATTCTGATGGATGAGCTATATTATTGTAGTTTTATTAAAACCCATTCAATAATTTTTGCGTGAAAGAGTAACAAACACAACATACATCACATCCTTACAAACTTTCACATTGATAATATTTGTAGCATACTGCCATTACTTATTTTTTTAAGTTTCTTTATTTTAATGCCATTTATCAGTATTTATAAAAAAACAGTATGAGAATAATTACGTTTTTAACCTTACTGTTATGTCTACATTAATGATATCTCCATCTAGTAACGGTCTGAGATCTGGTATGCCATGAACAGCGACATTATTCACTGAAGTACAAACACTTTTTGGAAATCCTTTATAATGGAGTGGTGATGGGTATGCACCAGCATCTACAGTTAAGGTATGAACTAATTCATCTATATCATCAGTTGTGACACCAGGCTGTAAAGTAAATAAAATTTATTTTAATAAACATAGTGCATATAGTAATGGTTTTATATTATCAACACTTATTTCTACTTTATGAGAACATAATTACTTATTTCTTTTATCATATTGTGGGAAAAAAGGACACTGAGAATAAGTCTTGGATAAAAAAATAACTAATATGTTACCTACCTAAACATCATATTGGAAAATACAAAATCATATTTCTATCATATTCATATCAAACAAGTATACATTGCTTGAATAAAGACCCTTGTGCTTACCTTAATAAATGTATGTAAACTGTTTAAAATTGAAGCTGCTAAACTACAGCTGTCCTTCATTCCTTTTATCTGAATATTGTCTTTTATTTCAGGTGCTTTTGGAGTTTTATTAGCACTACCTAATGTCACATATTCAGATTTTAAAATATGACTAGGAACTATTCTACTGGGTGTTGTTTCATTAGGAACGACTTTATCATAAACACCAAATCTCATCCTGAAAATCAAAGTAATTTAGAAAATATTTATTTCAAAATTAAAGGAATTTCTTTACTGTAAAGCCAAATTTTTAAGACTACATAATATATTACTTTAAGTTATTGTTTATTTATTAACTACAAATAATTTACAACATGTTCAGAATAGAAAAGGGAAGTGGAATGTAAATGATTTACATTGATATTTAATGATAAATTAAGTAGATATTATATAAAAAGGAATACACTGCTGAAAATTTGCTATGTAGTAGCGACATAAGAATATCCACTATCCGATTAAATCTCGGGGGTGTTGTAAGAGGCAACAAAGTAAAACTGAAACAGGAGATAGCAGCATTTATCATGAAGATGACAACTGATAGTAATAATAATAATAATAATGTCCTCCAGACCGAATTTCGGCCACGGCGGCCAGTCTCAATGGAGACTAGCCATCGGCGCAAGACAGGATTTTAGTGCCCAAGTGTATGCACAAGCACAGGTGCACTCTCTATTCCTTCACTCTCATAGCCCGATGGGACGTTAAACCGACACGACCGGAGAGAGATCAGGCGTAGGACCAACGACTTTACGTGCTTTCCGAGGCAGGGGGTGAAACACCACCTACTTCTTAACTCCAGGCAGCTACTGAGAATTTCTTGATGAAAAAACTCAATAACTGATTTTTTGGCCCGACCCGGGATTCGAACCTGGGACCTCATGATCAGCAGTCGCACCACTACAACCACTAGACCAACGAGGCAGTAGTAATAATAAATTGTGGTTGACTACCCGGCTGCTAAGTGTGGCACTATGGTAAAATCCTTCCTATAAGGTAATATACATTCTAAGACAACTTATTTTTCACAATTATCACGATTTATCATATAAAAGATTTATTATGTTAGAGCCAGCCTCATTGAAAATTATGAATAAGATTGTTGCCGAGTAAAAGGACTAAGGGAAAACTTACAAGATTCTTTTTTGTACCCGTGGATTTAATGCGCTAGGTAGCCGCATCTTTAATTTATAATAATAAAATATGGATATTGTTTAAATGGACAGTAAATAATTAAATTTAATACTGTAAACTTTGTCAATTTCTTCTGGATTGATGATGTTTCTACTCTAACTGTATTAGCTAATTGCTAATCGAAAATATGCAACTTGTGCTGCTTACACATTAGTCCTCCACATGCGCCGTACAACAGCGATCATTTTATTGCCTAATTCCATTGTAAAACATTTTTTATTTTCAATAGATTTTGGATTTTCGCTACTTATTGGCGCCTACTACACACTCGATAATTATCACGATATTTGGATCGTAATCTAAGATTACGATATTTATCGAGTGTGTAGTATAGCATATCTTGGATCGTGATACGGATCGCTGGATTTCTAAAAATCCAGAAATCCAACGATCTGTATCAAGTATCGTCGATAAATATCGAGTGTCTAGTTTCTGGTCGATATTTATTTTATCGTCAGTATTCATTGTCAGCGATGGTGGAGGAAGCGCTTCTTGATGCAGTGGTGGCGCCAGCCGTGCCTCAAACGAATGACCAAAAAACCTTGAAAGAATTCACGTGAGAGAGACGTGTAAAGAGAAAAATATGGATGGAGCCAATGCTTCATCCATTTTTTTCTCTTTATACGCCTTTTTAATGCTATCGCTAATTTATAATAGCAACGCGAGCTTTATTTTTATACTCACTCATTACGTTACTGGCATCGAATTATGGAACGTACACGTCTTTAGTGAATGAAATCTACCGTTGTACTGACGCGATTATCGAGTGTGTAGTATGTAGATTCGATCCAAAATATTGCAAGATAAAAATCACGTTAAATATCGTGATAATTATCGAGTGTGTAGTAGGCGCCATTGCTATTGCACACTAGGCATGGGCAAAAAATTATTATTCGATATTTCGATATTTAAAAAAAAATATCAATATATATCGTCGATATATTAAGTCGCGATATATCGACATATCGATATTTATTTTAGAGTATCGAATTCGTATCAATTTCGATATATTTTAAAATGTTGTATCGTTTTTTTCGTTGTCCAACCGTCAGTAGAGAAAATTTTGGATCTTATCTTTACATCATTCAAATGATGACGATATATCAATATATCGATATTTATCACGCGATATATATCGATACTGTTTAAAAATATAGATTCGATATATATCGATATATTTTTCCCTTTGCCCATCCCTATTGCACACAGCTACCACAAACTATATAGAAACTACCATAGTCTATCGATATATCGATAGTCCATCAATATATCGATAGTCTTATAAGAAACTATCGATTACTATCGAATTCTTCAACAATCGATGTTTAATGAACACTAAGTGGATACTACGTATCTATTGCACACACATCACACAGTAGACTTGGGCTAAAAATATCGATATATCAAAATCTCTCGTTAGAAAGTAGTATGTTCCTTGATCGAAATACCAATAATTTTTATATAAAAAAGCGATATATATTGGCGATATTTTAAATCGCAATATATCGTTATTTATTTTAGAGTTTCGTATTCGTATCAACTTCAATATATTTTAAAATTTTATGTTAGAGACAAAACATGTAACAACAAAATGATATACAAAAGTATTCATGTCAGGTTGGTTGTCGTTCTTTTTAGGGTTCCGTACCTCAAAAGGAAAAACGGAACCCTTATAGGATCACTTTGTTGTCCGTCCGTCTGTCTGTCTGTCAAGACCCTTTTTCTCAGGAACGCGTGGAGGTATCAAGCTGAAATTCATATCAAATACTCAAGTCTAATGTCGTTTGGAGCTATGAAAAAATCAAACGTCTAAACCAACACAATCAAAAGATACAGCCGTTTATGCCGCAAATTTTCGACATTCGCAAGGGAATCAAAACCTACAGGGTACTTCCTGTGAACTCAGGATCTTATAATTTGCTACGAAGCAACGTATTATAGCACAGATAAAGGAAAAATTGCGAAAAGCATACATTTTTAGTTACATCAGATAATAAAAATATTTTTATCTACGGATTTGTTCGGAACCCTCGGTGCGCGAGTCCGACTCGCACTTGACCGGTTTTTTTCGTCGTCCAACCGTCAGTAATATAAAATATTGGAACTTATCTTTACATTATGCAAATATATATATATATATATATATGAAGTTTCCTATGTCTAATATTTTCTCTATGAAGATTATTGCCCGTGCATGGAGTAGAGAGGTAAGGAGAACCATCTCATATCAGGCGAAAGTCGAAAAAGTGTCCAACTGTATACTGAAAGTAGAGCGTCCAAAACCTACAACAGCATGGCGTTTGAAAAACTACGATATGAACAATGTTCATTGAACATAGCTATTGTAGATGGAGTGAAGTGTGCCGAGTTCAAATATTTAAAAAATTTCATGACCAGAGTAGTTAGTAAAATGGCAGTATACAAAATCTAAACTATTTACGTAGTCTAAAATAATTAAGTAGATATAAGTGTATGTTAAGTAATTATTTTTGAATTATTTATTTCATTTACGACAACCTGATTGAGAAATCGGATTTAAAATAATTCAATCCATGCAGTATATATTCATATAGTATTTAACTCCTTGTTTATTTCTCCATCTTATTCTAATGAGGGCTAATAATCTTCCACTCACCAGATGTCGCTACTAGCGACTGAGGTAAAGTGTTTTGTTACGCAGTGTCATTTAATTGAGAAATTCGTTTTAAATAATAGTTTATCATTGTCTAGAGTATTATATTAATATATAACACAATGCGTCAGTGGCTTGATTTTTAATTTTTTGCACATTATAACTCTTTTTTTTTAAAAAGTCGTCTTTTAGTTATATTTATAGTTTGGTTTATTCATTTCTAATGTAATTAATATAAAATATAACTAATAACACAGAAAGAAACCTTAAAGATTACATTTTCCTAAGAAATTATCGTCCCCGCTATGAAATCTGTCAAATATTTTACCTCACTCGAAAGTGGCGCCGCCCTGGTGGCAGAAAAAGTCGTGGGTGCCCTCATTGGTTTCGGCGCTTTTTTTTAATTTATCCTATGCTACCACAGCGCCACCCTTATTGGACGCGTTTTTACGGACACTTACACAAAGATGGTTTTCCTTACCTCTATACTCCATATGTCCATGCTATGACATCCGAGAAACTTGCAACAATCATAATTTTGTGTGAATTGGATGTATAAAATTAAAGCGAGAAAAAGATATCGCTATTCTTTTGCGTTGTCTCAGATTGCCTATTTAAAAATTAGATACAAAAGTACGTATTATATCGGAAGAAACTAAAAATGTTAATTCTGTGTTAAATTTTTTTTTGGTTGCTCATTAGAGTATAATTACTTACATATTACTCCGAGATTTGCACAATTAAATCACCTATTAATTGATTAAAATTGAATTATTGAATATAAGCCGAATTCTATCAAAAGAAGCCATGAATTAAAAAAAAAGACTTTTGTATGATCAACATCTGTTTGATTTTATCTGAAATTAATTAAAATTTATTTAATAGGAGTAGATTTTAATATTTGTTATTGCGTTTTGCTTAAATTCAGCTATTATCGCTTCAGAGCACTTCATTTTCGTTTGTAGACATTTCTTAGCAATCGTTTGTGTAAAGATTTTTTGTGAGTTGTTGACTCTGTATGAGATATTGCCTATAAATTAATGAATTATTTAAAAAAAATTATGCACCATGTGTGATAAGAATAAAAAATAAATAAAGCGGTGTGCAATCAAAAAGCACAAAATCATCTGATCACTTTCTGCATGTTTCCTACAATAGAAGAAGAAAAATTTTTGAGAATATTGTGGTAAGTCTTTGAGCATTTTCAATTTATTGATCGTTATTGTAGGGATTAATACTATATTAACTCGAATTTTATCTGTTCCAGATCATGTATTTTGGCTGAATTAAGCTTTCATCATGAGAATTTTGCTGATTTAAATTTTCGTTAATGTTCTGTAAAGAATAACTCTCACGATAACATATGTTATAAATCAATATTACGCGTGGAAACATTATCTGCAAAAGAAATAAAAACATCAATAATAATAATATATAGTGTATTAAGCAATCTCTTCTGAAAAAATAAAATTACATAAATATATCTCACACACATACACCTCTAAAGTAAATTTGAGTATTTTTGGTGCAACCTCTCAAATATATGGGAATTTACCCAATAGTTTATTGAGCCTCGAGCCATAATTACTCAAATTTGCCTTAAATTAAAATATCTCACACACATACACCTCTAAAGTAAATTTGAGTATTTTTGGTGCAACCTCTCAAATGTATGGGAATTCACCCAATAGTTTATTGAGGCTCTAGCCAAAATTACTCAAACTTGCCATAAATAAAAAGTTTAAAAGTTACAGAATACAAGGTTTGAAATTCCCGCTAAAAAGTTTTATAAGGGCTGGGCGCCCTTATAAAATTTAAATTTGAGTAACTTTGGTGCAACCTCTCAAATATATGGGAATTTACCCAATAGTTTATTGAGCCTCGAGCCATAATTACTCAAATTTGCCTTAAATTAAAATATCTCACACACATACACCTCTAAAGTAAATTTGAGTATTTTTGGTGCAACCTCTCAAATGTATGGGAATTCACCCAATAGTTTATTGAGGCTCTAGCCAAAATTACTCAAATTTGCCTTAAATAAAAAGTTTAAAAGTTACAGAATACAAGGTTTGAAATCCCCGCTAAAAAGTTTTATGGGCGCCCACCGTGGCGCTTTTAGTGTACACTCATAAACACGTGTTCTTTTTTTGTATGAAGTTGACGTTTTTCTCTCGGTAGAGAGTAATTGTGTTCTGTGGCACAGACTAGTAAGATACTTATGCTTAATGCTTACACATGTAAAAATGTGTAAAAATCTGTCTCTATTTTTATCTAAAGTTTTGAAAATTTAATTTTTGAAGTCTTATTAAAACAATATTATACTTACTGGTACAGTAATGTAAAAATGACTCCTTTTAATAAAATTGTTTTTATTCTACTTTTTAATTTATACATCTCAAGAAAATGTTTGCTGGAAATAATTGAGTTTTCTTTGGATACCAACAAATCCGTCCATTTAACCTTAACCATTTTTTCTAATTATAGAATCCAGGGGGAATTCGTTTGACAAACGGTAAAGTAAAATTACATTTTAGAACGCAAACCGAGGATTTATTTTCTTGTTGTGTGGGCAAGTCTATCAATTCATTATCAATATTCAATATAAATATCGACATTAATTTTGATGTAGTTGAATCAATCTCTAGCGTACATGTAAAATATTTTGTAAAAAAATATATTTACCAAATTCTTACAAATAATCATCAAAGTTAATTCTTCTTTGCAAAATATCAAAATTAACAAAATAATTGAACATATTCTATATTTTAAACAGTATATAACATAAAATTTAACCAAAAATAAACACATTATAACATTGACGACGTCTTGAGAATTTACCCGTGCAATGTGCAATTATCAGGATTATTTGTATTGTTAACTTAGCAATTAGTCACTCACAGAACAAGTAACCATTTTGGAAAAAAGTTACTTACTAAAAATAACCACTATTACACTCTTAAAAATTATTAAATATCTAGGAGCTATTTCTTGCGTACCGACTTGTGTCGATCTGTCATTCATAATCGGTTAGAGAGTCATGAGATTTGGTATTGTTTTCTATCTTGCATTTTTGCCTTAAGGTGTAAGCTCCATGGTGGCCCGCGCAATTCAAATTTTCTTGCGTTTTTTGGAATTTGCAGGTCAGGGTTAGGTTGTATATTTAAAAAATATGATTTGCGACCTTAGCGATTATGTGTTTACATAATTATTATCATTAAAATCACCAATACAACCATGTAAGTTCATATTAACCCTTTGAATGAGTTTTTCCAGAAAAACGCAAGAAAATTTGAATTTCGCGGGTCACCCTGGAACTTCCACCTTGCGTAATTTTCTGCTCTGTAGCACACTACGTTGGTCTATACGCCAGTATATTCTAAGTCTATGGTCCAAAAAGTATTCTGTTTATTAACCTGTGTATATGTGGAAACCGTAAACTAGTAATGGGATTCGTGTAGTAGTGAAAATTTTTCACTCGAGCCACTAGCCAGAGATAAGCTAGTCACTCGAGTGCCACTCGTATGAAGAAAAATTCAAGTGACTGTAAAAACTAATAACACTGTTTTTTACACGATTTGTAAAAGTCTTAACAAATAATTTTGATTAGAGTTTAAGACTTTTTTTTCGCAAGCTGTAGTTGCTGAAAACGCCGTTTCATTTATGTAGAAATGGAATTGGCAAGACGTGAAAGCAGAACTCAGTAGTTTAAGAACATGCATGGGATGAACTTGACTCACCTAATATCCTTATACTGAATTTGATGTTTATTCTGCATATAATGTGAAATCAAGTTGGTAGTATTTATAAAAGTCTTTCTAACTTAAGAAAGTTCAAGAGAACAACTTACAAATAACTGTTTTTGGTCCCACATTTCTGTCGTAAAAAAGTTCCGAAAAAGTTATTGAGTGGTCACCCTAGTTTATTTTAACCATCACTCATTTTGAACACGTACTAATAGCAAACAGTCTTAAATAAACATATCACTAAAAACAAACAACTCACTCAAACAAATTTGTACTTAATTTCAAATGAAAGATACATCGGCTTAACCTGTCTTTACTTGAATTTATCACTCGAGTTGGTACAGGCCACTCAAGTGGTCCGAGTCATTCGAGTAGACTCGAGTAACTCGTAATCAGAGTTGTCATAAATATTAAGTCGGCTATACATGTTTGCCGAACGAAGGCGAATATAAATATATATGGGCAGAATATTTCCTTAACCTCGTTTATGCTCGTCATCACTCGCCTAGCTGGACGAATGCAGGCGAGAGTCAACGTGTATAGGGTTCGTTTAACGTGCCTTGCCACCACTCTGTATCACTCGCCACGACACGTGTCACTTCGGAACAGTGTCAACGAGTAAAATAAAAGCTACTCGAGTGACTCGAGTGAAACACGGCTCGAGTCCCATCACTACCGTAATCATATTAGTTTGTGCCGTCAAAGAGAATATAATCACTTGGTTACACTATGTTTATGTGCTGTAAACTGTAATGTTACTTATTTATTCTGTGCTCTGTGGTAATGTGTAAACATGCGTACGCCAGGAGTTTTGGCGGGAACTTGACCAGCGTCGGTTTGCTGCTCCTGTATTATAGTTTAAATAATGGTTTGAAGTGGACTTTGATATATAAAAGTGGTGCTATTTTGTGTATTAAGTGTCTGCGCATGTGAACTATTATTGGAAACTGTGAAACAAGTGCTCTGGTGCTGATGTAATTCTCAAAATAAGGTGTCTGTCTGCTTAGGCGCCTTAAGATACCATCGCCAACCGTCAGCTGTCTGCTAGCTCAAGTTGCCGTCAAAATCTCCGAAGGGCTGCACAATGTGATGCATCAACATATTGTGAAGCCATATACTATGAAGGATTATTATTATAATATATTGTAACTTCAGGCTCAGAGCCGTAAAGCCAGTTATTAAGAAGAAGATGCGTACGCCAGTGTCATGGGCATGCAACTTAGAACATTATTTTACGAACAAAATGACACGTTTTATGTGCTTCCATCCTTAGAGTAATTACACATAGAGTGATAGTGTCATTCAAAATTCCGTTCAAAGTTGAAGCAACAACACAATGAATGTGTGCATAAGCGGCCTGTAATTACGTTTGCCCACACGCACACAAGCAAATGAGTAATGTATGCAAGTTAATGACATTTTCCCCAAAAAGTGGGGAAAATGTAATAGTAGACATAGTCATAGAATTAATATTTAGGTTGTTTATTAACTATTTGCAAAGAGAAAAATTAACATTATTTATTTTTGTTAACTTATGTATTATTTAAATTATTAATATACGTAATATCTTGTTATATTCACAAATCTAATTATATTATTCTGTTAGAAGTGGTATATATATATATAAATATCTGTTATTGATCTTCCATGAAATCTTATATTATTTGTAAATATTATTTTTTATATAATACTCAATGGCCTTATTATATGATATATACAGAAGTGAAAGAAATGGAGGAAGCAAATGCCTACGTCCATTTCTTCCAGTTTTTCCAATCCAGCCCCACTTACACATAACAATTGAATCGCCTTCACCCGCATATTTAAGCACACACTGATCTCGATTCTTGCCATTCTAAGAATCTACATGATATATTTAATTTAAATCGGTCTCAACGTAAAGGTTACAACATACAACTTTCACAGAATGGATATAATATTAGAAGGAATCACGAGGGAGTGTGGTCAGCTTCCAGTGATTATTATTATTACTTTATTGGATATTATGTTTTGCATTAAAACAAAGTAAGATTCGGAAGGAGATAAACTATTCAAATAAAAGATGAAATTAAAAATGTTTATTAAATAATATAAAATAAAATAAAATATACTCTAGTACTTATAAACAATATCTCTTGATGACCCTGAAACTGCAACTGTTTTCTAAACAACTGCCGCTTTGTTGACACTATCCTCGAAATGTTATCTTTTTTAGATTTATAAAAGAATCTAACTAAAAATGTTAAATATAATATGTAAATTAGAATAAAAAAAAAACAATCATAGGCTATGTTATTTATCCTAAAATACATACCATAAAAAGGTAAAAACAACTGCACATTATTAAAACAAAATAAAATTAACATATATTTTTCGTGGCAAATGGGAACCCTAATAATATTTGGCAAATAAAAATACATATTTATATATGAATGAGATTATTGGTAGTATGTATGTATTTTTTTCAATATGCATTTTTTAAATTATAATAATAAGAAAAAATGGGGTAAAATATTTTACTATGCCTAGCAACATTTTCATTATATTGGCGTCTGTCAAACTTATTATTTTGTTTTGATGAATGTTTTTTACAAAAATATATTATGCTAAGCAGTAATTACCCGTGAAATGAGATATTTAATTTTTTTTAGTGATTATATGTTGAGTTGTGACACCCTTTCACAGTACAGTACGTCATTTTTTTGAAAAATTGTGCGAGCTGTTTACACGACTACGTGGACTCGGGTACTAACGCGCCAAAAGTCGTACTTAGCCTTTAAAGGCTAACTTGAAATGGCTTCACTTTGCGTGCGCCTACTGCGGTTCTAAGCCTAATACTTCTATGCTTCCATCTACATTCCGAAGCGCTAGGCTAGACTTATTTTAATCTCACTTGAGGGCCTTTATATATTAAGTCTATGCATACGCAATAATCCACACGCACTGGTAGTTATAAATATTTATTGAAGTTATTAATATTTATTAAACATTATTTATTTTTAGAAAATGCCATTGTATCTGTGTTTTCAGACAATGAAAAACTGATTAAATATTATTGGAATACGAAGATGAATTTCGCCATAACGCTCAAGGTTATAATTGCTCTGGTGGATAATCGGGCGGTCCCGAAATGTAAAGACCACGGATCGCGTCCAGCAGATTTGTTTATTTTTTCCCTTTTTTTCAAGTTCCTTCTTTTGTAAGCGCCGTCTGTTATGCAAAGCACGACACTAAAGAAAATTAAATTTGTGTCGCGCCTCTATCTCTAGTATATATCGTAGATTGATAAGATACATAGACTTTGTATCTTATAGACTAAACATTCCGTGACGTCATCAGCGTGTGAAAGGAATGCACGTATATAGTTACACATAAGAGAAAGGGAGAAGCAAATCTATATTTCTTGTCTTTTTCTAGGTATGCGTTTTTGATTGTTTTCCCTCCTTTATTTGACATTAACGATGTCAAGCTCTTGTGAATAACATATGATATTATAAGCAAACAGGTAATTGAATTGAGTGTTTTTTGTGGGTTTTAGTTATTAAGTGAGGTTAAAAAGATGGTAAGTTGCAGCATTTTAGGATGCAACCGCATCAGTCAACGAAAAATTGATAATATAACCTTTCATCGGTAAGTTTGTTTTGTGCTTACATTTGCTACTTGTACTGATTAATATGTATTGTTTTGAATATAAAGTGTAACATTTCATGTGTTTAATGAACTTTGTGATGTATTTTGTCAAATATTTGGACTCCCGAATTGTAAATTCTTCATGATAATGCTCCTTAATTTGAACGGTCATTCGAAAGCTTAAAGTCATAACAAACGTGTACTTTTTGATTTGGTAGGGTTATAGAAACTTTAGGGATATCAGCGAGTACAATAATGTTTTCGCATTGTTTAATAATACTTGTTATTGTGATTAGTAGTTATGTCCATAAATATGAATCACATAATGTACATTTACATACACTTTTATGTTCAGCTTTAAAGGAAACTCCTTATTGCCCTACAACTTTTCAATCATTTTCCATTTACATAGACGTCATAAATAATATGTAAGTATCAACTTGAAAACATGTTTGGATTCAAGTAAATAAACATTGGGCAAAGTATATTTAATTTCACAAAATATGTATTGCCTGAAATCAGATGCACAAAACTTATTGCATTCCATTAATTCTACTATACATTAGCAACAGTTACATTACAATATTTATTAAAAAAAAATATGTCATACTAATATAAAAATAAATATAAACATAGATAAAATAATAAATAAATAAATAAGTCTTAATCTTAAGGTACACAATAACACAACAATATAAGATAATATTCTCAATTAATGATGTAGAAAAATGTGATGATAATATACTCACCGTTAGCATTAGTCAGTATCAAAAGTGTATCAAAAGTTTTAGGTTTTGTGATAGTTGCCTAGCTTGGCAGGAGAATTGGCAACTGCAGTTATCTGGAGACAAACTGTGTGGGAGGTATATGTTCAGCTGTGGAGGACATAACTATGTTAGGCTGTAAATGTATTAATTAACAATATCTAAAGCTTAATATGTACATAATTTTTTTAAATATTTGGTATGAGTAATATTATCATTACATTTACATATACTTGCTATTTAATTAAATCAATTGATATTGTATTAATTGTTATAGGTATTGTATTTATGCACAGATACCCATACTTGGTTTTTTGTTTGTTAAATGCCTTGATATAAAAGTGTATATTTAATATATTTATTTCTTTTAAATATATTATTTCACAGCTTTTCTAAGGAATCAGCTATCCGTAACTGTTGGATAATCGCTACTGGTAGTAATTACAGGTAACCAACAAAACTTAGCAGTATATGCTCAAAACATTATGAGCCTCATTGTTTTAGGTGGACTAAATATACCTAACTTATGTAATTTATGATATAATTAAGATATTTTTTTAAAATGTTATAATTTCTTGTTGTATCTTGTTGTTTCTCCATAAGTGATATAAGTTTGACCTTGTTAGTAGTTATGATTTTTGACATTGTTCTGTATGTTTTAAAAATTGACTAGCATTGCTTATTTAATTTTCATATGCTGGCATTCTGTATTATTATGAGTTGTAATAATTTGGTTGCATGACAATGACAAAATATTTACTTATAGATGGATTGATTAAACAGGAATCCTCTTTTACAAATGTTGGAACTTTATCTGTACTACCATGTTTTATGCAAATAAAGATTTAAATAAAAGAAATAAATAAATAATTTAAAGTCCTGACCTAAATATACAAATGAATAATTTATTATGCAATAATAACTGTAAAACTGACTGGAAATGCCTACCAATGGGACATTTAGTCCACCCTTAAACCCTTTTATAAAGGATTTATAAACAATTATGTGTAAATAAATTAAGAAATAAATGTAATAATTATGATTATGTCTATTTTTTACATTTATTTAATTGTCATAAATAATGTAATAAAGATGTTGTTGACAAGAGATAAGTATCACCTATCTAAGTATAGTTTAAGAGTTATACCTTATTATTTATACAATTAAAATATATTATATACAAGGCATATATATATATATATATATATATATATATACACCCTTCTAATTTGATTCTAACAACCAGCACCCAAGAATTTCTGCCATGCAAAAGTATAAATCAAGTTTACAAATGCATATTTTTGAGAAATTCTAAAGCTACTCAAACCAAGAATTACAACGAATGCTCTGGAAAGAAGACAAAATTTTGTTAAATTTGTTTATTAATGTGATGAAAATTTAATAAATAAGCGTATGTTTATTTTAATATTATTGAATTATATTTAATATATAATTGTGTTTTCATTTGTTTTACTTAATGTAACATTGTTAATATTTCTAAATATTGAGTAAGTACACAAAATTTAGTTCTTTTTCCTTTTTAAATTTCAATATATTTTCATTTGTGTGTTATAAACAATAATGTGTAAATAAATTAAGAAATAAATGTAATATGTAATTATGATAATTTCCATTTAATTGACATAGATAATGTAATAAAGATGTTTTGACAAGAGATAGGTATTACCTATTTAAGTATAGTTTAGGAGTTGTACCTTATTATTTATACCACTAAAATATATTTTATACAAGGCATATAATATATATACTCCTTTCTAATCCGATTCTAACAACCAGCCCCCAAGAATTTCTGCCATGCAAAGTATAAATCAAGTTTATAAATGCATATTTTTGAGAAATTCTAAAGCTGCTCAAACCAAGAATAACAACGAATGCTCTAGAATGAAGACAAAAAATTTGTTAATTTTGTTGTTTATTAATGTGATGAAAAATTAATAAATAATCGTTTATTTATTTTAATTTTATTAAATTATATTTGGTATATAATTGTGTTTTCATTTGTATTACTTAATGTAACATTGTTAATATTTCTAAATACACAAAATTTAGTTCTTTTCCCTTTTTATATTTCTATATATTTTCATTTGAATAGAATATATATTTTTACAGTCTATCAAAAGTCCGCTGTTGTACATAAACATGATTATAGTTATTTGACATAGTTTCAACGCTTGGAAAGCGGGTTGTCAACAATGATGTATAATACGTCATTGGTTGTCAACCACTGTTTTTTTTATTTAGCTGTTATCAGGAAAATGCTGCTGTTTATCTTCTTTAATGTTTCCCTATGTCGCCTCATACACCACCCATGGAATGATATGAGGTAGCAGATAATCTTACACTGCATGGTAAATTAAAATAGAATATATTAAAACATTTGTTTTTATTTTATATACCAACATATTACAAAAACAAACCCTTTGTTGATGCTTTACAACGTATATTAACTAAAACATTTTACCACCTGAACCATTAGGTAACATGATTAAGCCACCTAACCATAAGTAAGTCACCTAAAAAACGCCTTCCCTAGATATCCTCATAGGATGACTTTTACCATAGTTGCCACGCCTGCGTGAAAATATGCGTTATGCTGGTTGGCCACCGCATTTATTTATTATTTTAAGTTTTCATCGGGAAAGTGCTACTGCCCCATCCCCATCTTGTATTATTGCTTACGACGCGGGGTAATATCATTCCGTGTACAGACAAATTCTCTTGTACGTCACAACTTGCCGCACACAAGACACTAATTTACCAAAACATGCAGGAAATCGCGGGAGTAGCCTCATAACCGTGTTTTGTACTACAATACCTATTTGGAAAGCCTTTCCTTTCGGAGGTCTGTGTTCAGCACTGAACTTGTGATGGAATGGTGATGTTAAAACATTATTGTTTTTTTTTTGTAAAAACAAAACTCGACACGAGGAAATTTTTGTTTATTATTTAATATTTTTACTCTTAATTAATATTTAAGTACATAACATATTGTTATTTATTAGCAATATCACACTTTGTGCCAGTAGCGTCTTCGACATCCAGAGTAACACTCTATAACAGATTTCGTAACATAGTGCCGTCGAAATCCAGAGTTTATTGAATGTCCAGTAAAATCGTCGATGCGCCGTTGAATACAGAATGATGATTCGGTTTTTATGCCGTTTCCGCACGTAGTTTTTAGTCACAGAATATATTTTCAAGAGAAATGAATTAATCATCTGAATTATAAAAGAACATTTTTTTTATGGTGACAATTAAGTTTTTTGTATGAATGTAAGTGCTGTGAATATAAATAAACCCATAACGGGGGAAATGGAACAATATCTGGTAACCCAGTGAAAGTACCTCCCGCCTATTTCTATCTCAAAAGCATACGCGAATGCTTTATCTAGTCAATCCTCTATCTACGATAAGATACAAAGTCTATGGTATATATACAGTGATCTATGGCCACTGCACAGAACACATTTACTCTTTATCCAGGCCAGTGTCAAGGAGATTGTAAAATATAGGGAGTGCGCACTTCATACTAGAGAAACGGTCCTAAATCAGTGACCTTGAAATGAATGAAAGGCACCGAGTTAGGTGTTGCATTTCTTTCTAATAGAGTGTCCATGATACAATATTTTGAGAATATTATTAGTGTATACAGTATCACGGAAAATGAAATGCGTATTTTTTTTCGATATAGAAAGTGCTGAATAGTGTTATAATTAAACTCCGTTTAATATTTTGATTAAATTATTGCTTCCCTACAGTATCAAACCTTACGGTAACTAGTGGCGGCGTAGCGTTGGTTGACACCCAGGGCGGTTTTCTATCAAGCACCCCCCAAAATAAAACAAAAAATGCTATACATGCTAACGGGACTTTATTTTGCTAAAATATTCTAATATATTATCAAAGTTTACTTTCTTGTCATTTTCGATAGATAAAATGAAAAGATTGGTTAGTCCCGCTTGGCTCATTGTAGACCTTAAGTTAGATTTTATTAACTTGAATTTTGATATGCTTTCTTCACATGAAACTTAATAGTAAAAAAAAATTAGACACAGCGTTAGATTCGGAACAGATTCAGAATAGGCCAATTTTACGAGAAAAGCTCCAATGAGTTACATTGAACCGCTTCTTGGGAAGAAATGCTGGTAGCTTTCAAGTCGTGAAGTCTCCAAAATTATATATCCTGCAGAAAAATCATCGAAGATTTTTGTCAGATTTTGAATTATTTGAAGATCATCTGGTGACGTTAGCAGAGTATAAGGCTGAACAACACTAAATGTCACGAGAATATCATCCATTGCTCAGTAGCGATAGTCTAGTTCCTCGTAAACTCTGTCAAGACATTCTAACATAGCTCTCTGCACCTCCTCTGGCAATGTTAGTCCAGCATATCGGGTCATTTCTCCTGGTAAACGTTTTCGAAATCTCCTCATTTCTCTTCTTCCTTTAATCGAAATTTCCACATTCTCACATTTTTTGTTACGTAGGGAATAGCTTTTTCCACTAGTTGAATACGTTGGCTTTGAAGAAAAATTTTCGGGCTTTGATTTTTATCTCCTACTTTTCCAGTGGTAATCTAGATTATTATTATATTATTTAGTATTAGCTTTTGTGTCTGACTAACTTCTATTAGGATTTTACACCAAAAGGAAAGATAGAATAAAAAATTGAATTCACACAAAGCTGGTAAGAGTGTAGATACTGCTTCTTTTGTATCGACGTTTTCTCTGTTGGTGCTGGGATCATATTATGGAGTGTAGAGTAGAAGGAGAACCATCTTATAAGGTGCAAAAGTTGAAAAGTGTCCCACTATATACTGAAAATAGAGGTTCCAAAACCTACCACAATAGCGCTGGCGTCTGAAAAACTACGATATGAATATAGCTGTTGTAGACGGAGTGAAGTCAACTGAATTCAAATACTTAAAAATTTCATGACTAGAGTAGTTAGTAAAATGCCAGTATACAAAACCTCAACTATTTACGTAGTACAAAACCAAGCGGATTGGTCGGTCCTTGTTTATTTCATCATCTTATTCTAATTAATTTATCCTATGCTACTGCAGCGCCACCCTTATTGGACGCGTTTTTAGGGACACTTTTCATATACAGAGATGGTCCTCCTTCTACTCTACACTCCATAGATCATATATATCTTAGAGTGTTTATACTAGTTTTTTTTTTATTTTTCTGCAGTGGTTTAACAACGTCATGATGAGCAATTCATTTTGTCTCTGAAAGTCTTTTGACGGATACGCCTACACTTTTTATTAAAGTTTCCCATTGACGTGTGAATGATGAAAAGAACCTGTAAACTCTTTCTACTGTTCCGAAAAAAAGTTAAACTTTAATTAACGCTCCCTAAGTGTGCAGTGCACTTCACATAAATTTAGCGAATGATTAGCACAAGGCGTTTTCTACGTGGTAAAGCCATGCTGTAGCTATATGACTAGTACAACTGTAGCACAAATGGGTCGGCTCGACCGGGGAAGGACCACGCACTCACAGAATACCAGCGTAAAATAGCAGCTCAACACTGATGTATTTCGTATGGTGAGTGTAGAGAACGGAGACCCTTTTTACTGGAAAAGAGGCATTCCAACTTAGTCCTCACGGGTGACTACGCATCTACATTTTGATTCGCAAACGGGGATAGATGTAGATGTCTATGGGCCACAGCAACCACTTGCCATCCGGTGGACTGTGTGCTCGTTTGTCACCCTATTCTATATTTAAAAAAAACAATATATTCATTCATTTGACAATGTCAAATTTTAAAATAGTGTTGTCATCTATAGCGTAAAATGCATCTCCTAGTTTTTAGGGAAAGAACATTCGTGTAACAGAAACAGAAACTTTTTTATTCAATATAGATTATAAATTCAAATTCTAATTTATTTATTGCCAGAATGTAGTACATAATATTGTGATGTTGTTATTTATTAACTTGACCTTACATTCTACCAAGATAATGGCGTGCAATATCTACAATATACAAAATTATTATTATTAGAATTTAACGAGGTAAAGTATTTAAGAAAATAATTATGTAGTTACTTAAAAATATTTTAGCGTCAAGTATTTAAATTACAATAAATATATGTCAAAAATGGAATTAATTAGGTAATTGATTATATATAAATGTATAGTATCTAAAAAAATTTCAAAGAAATATAATTAAATAAAATTAATAAGTTTTTCTACATTTCACCATTATTTTACATTTCTTTATAATTCATATATTCGTCTAACCTATAGAAACATTTTGTTGCCAGCCATTCTGTGAGTTTCCTTTTAAAAATTACGAAAGGGAGGCCTTTAAAAGTGTTAGGCAGTTTATTGTAAACTCTAATAGCATTTATAAATACATTTCTTTTATATATATATCAAGCTTGCATAGAGGCAGATACTTATTGAATAGTAATAGTAATACTTATTGAAAGTCACTCTTTTGTTTAATTACCACTGGTTCGAAAAAAACCTCTGTGCTGCGAAGAACCAGCAAGAAACCCAGCAGAACTTTTTTTTAAATAACGGCTTACAATCATGTATGTTCTATAAATTAACAACACAACAAATTAGAAATAGCTTGGTAGTGATCACCTCATTCCCAGGGGTTATTATCATTCATAAATTCTTTACTACTATAATAACCCTTTTTATGCAAACTTAGTTTATTAAAGTTTTTGAACTTTGAGCAGGTCAAATTTTGTATATTTTCTGGAATTTTGTGGTAAAAGCATATACATCTCGCCAAGAATGAATTACTCACTCGACGGAGTCGAGTAACTGGTACTACTTGCTTGTGTTTGTTCTTAGTATTTACAGAATGAATATCACTTATTTTTGTAAAACTACTTTTATTTCATAAATGTATTGAGAGGCCAAAGTAAATATATTAATTTCCGTAAATTTTTATCGCAGCGACTCTTTAGTCTTTAAATCATAAATTGCTCTAATGGCTCTCTTCTTTAAAACAAATATAATTTTTGTGTCAGCTGCGTGTCCCAATAGCAAAATACCATACGATATTATACTATGAAAATAGCTAAAATAAACTAGTCTAGCTGTATCAACACTGGTAAGACTTCTAAACTTTTTCACAGCATATGCTGCAGAGCTAAGTATGCTTGCTAATTTTGATATATGGGGCTGCATTGAAGCTTGGCATCTAATGTGATTCCAAGAAAAATGGTGGCATCTACAAGACTCAGTTTCTCTCCATTTAAAATTACATTAGAATTTAATTGTTTGACATTTGGAATCATAAATTTCATACATTAAAGTGTTTTAGTAGTTTTCTTCGTGTTATTTAATAATAAGCTTAATTATTTTTTTATAGGATAAGGGTAACAAACGAGCACACAGTCCACCTGATGGTAAGTGGTTGCTGCGGCCCATAGACATCTACATCTATCCTCGTTTGCGAATCAAAATGCAGATGCGTTGTCACCCGTGAGGACTAAGATGGAATGCCTCATTTCCAGTAAAAAGGGCCTCCGGCCACCTGCACTCACCAAGCGAAACGCAGAGGTAAACCTCTACTTCACGCTGGTATTCTGTAAGGTCGTGGTACTACCCCGGTTCGAGCCGGCCCATCCGTGCGACAGCAAAAGCTGCCGCGTGGCTCTACCACTGTTAAAATGGTAAATTCCATATTGTATGGTATATTCCATATTGTATTTTAATATATAATTAAAATACAATATGGAATATACCAACTATGATTAGCGATAAAAAATGTAAGATTATCGTTCTAGCATACGTCTAAAATATTACTTTAAGTCAATAACTGTCTAAACGTTGGTAATGTTTTTATCTTGTGTAAACACTTATCAATGTTAGAAGGGGATAAAATACAAAACTCGGTGCCTCTCTTTCTAAGAAAAATGAGGAACATTTTCAATGTTTCAAGCGCTCACTCCCTATATAATATAACCTCCTTGGCCAGTGTATTCGTCAAGGGTATAGTAACATATTAGTCTGTGAGGGTATATTATCTATGGTATTCGTCTATGGTGTAAACATTATTATCCCTTCAATGTAATTAAATTATAATTTTGGTTTATATTAAATAAAAGTAAAACGTAATTTCTTCGGAAGAGTAGTAATAATAACTTTATTATTATTATGTCTCAAAGTAAGTAAAAAATGTTAAATATAAATTTTTTAGTACCTATAAGAATCTCACTGTTTCTATTTACACTATTTTATTGCAGATTCTGAAAAACAGTCGAGTCAAGATGTTGTGGATCCTACAGGACCAGCTGCCCGCAAAGGCGTACTTATTTCGTTTAGAACCGGCAAAACAATGGAAATACCTGAAAAGGATATAGTAAGTTTTTGAATTCTAACCTAATAACTGCTGTACTCGAACATTTACCTAATTTTTAAACTTTTCTATTATTCTTAACTTAAGCTAACAAAGGGCGGACTTTTTTAAATCGACTTCAAAAAAGGAGGTGGTTCTAAGTTTGACTATATTTTTTATGTGTGTTTACCTCAGAACTTCTTTCTAAACCGATTTTGATGTTTCTGTTTTTATTTGAAAGCTGGTGCTTTTCATGTAGTCCCATATAAATGTGATCAAGATCTGACCAATAGTTTTTGAGTTATCCTCAATAATGCGTAATTAATTGACTTTGACTACATTGATGATGTTCTCATTTCATTTATATTGAAGATGGTTGTACAAAATTTTTAATTTTAGCACTTGTGTGTGATAATTTCAGTTAGGCAGATGCAGATTTGTTGGAGAGTTTGAGAAGTTAAATCGCATTGGAGAAGGAACTTATGGAATTGTTTGTAAGTATATTACTGTATTTATGTAAGTACAATAGATTCATATTAACATAGCACATGAAAAATTGCCAGCTTAGTTTAATGACTGTATGTTTGTTAAGAGCTTAATTCATTGATCATCTTGAGTGACTACAGTTACCATTTTGTATGAAAATCAAACTTGCACCTCCTCATTTGTACTTTACTAACATAAATGTAATGGTAACAGAGCTAACTATAGTTTAAATGTAGGTATTGTACTGAACTGTAATGTACTGAAAATTTGTATTTTTTCATAAAAGTACTAATATTTTGTAGTAGTTTACAAGCATGCTATTTTTTTGACATATTGGACTGACGACGAAAGCAACTTGTGATAAGGAAGTTGTGATATAAAGAGTATTTTATATTTTCTTTGAAGATGTGAGGCTGCGAGTTACTGTTTATAGTCATTGTTACTATATTGTATATAATAAAAACGATAAAATCTACCTACACTGCAAGGGAGACGAGTGGTTTTAAATTTTAAAAATGAAATATTGTCGACACTTTCATTTAGCAAAGCTACTTTTTGGTATAATTAAATATAATATGCCAGCTTATCTCTTCCAAAAGTAGGTGTGGTCGCACGACTTAAACTCAAAAATAACTCGTGTGTCAAGTTATTCTCTCGCTGTGCCATTCCATCGTACCAGCGCTTTCTGTGGTAGTTTTAGGTACACAGCCTCATAGTGTCGGAAGTACCTGCCGCCACCGCTTCGTAGCTTGAAAACAATTAAAACATTTAA
Organism: Parnassius glacialis; assembly: GCA_033319125.1. NCBI lineage: Eukaryota > Metazoa > Arthropoda > Insecta > Lepidoptera > Papilionidae > Parnassius > Parnassius glacialis. The sequence continues at coordinate 19,939,317 of JAVANC010000013.1, read as the reverse complement.
AGAAAAATATAAACATTATCTAATACTAGCTCAGAAGAACACAGGTTGAAGCATACTACTTACCTAAATGGGTACTGGCATGTGGCACAGGCGGTCAAGGTCACAACAAATAAAATGAAGTGATGATATAACCTTACATCCCATTTATGGTTGACGATCGGATATTGTTCAGATAGATCCTTTCACTGCAGGCTAAAAAAAAGTGTAATTTAGTGTCGTCAATTAATAATTGATGTAATTTACATATAAAGTTTTAGCAATAAGTCTTAAATATATAAATATATTCACATAAGTAAACAAAAACAACATTACAATAACTTTATGAGATCATGTAATATATTATATTAATAAAGTTAAGGAACACACTGTTAACACACAATGTTATGGAAATAAATATAAATTATATGTATAAACGCACATACACTACTTTCGGTTTGATATTAATAATTTCACCATAGTTTAACAGATTGGTTTAATGATATTATTATGTATCAAACGTGGATGTGCGTGTGTTACTATGTGTTCAGGCCCACTGAAAATCAGCACTGAAGTTTCAGCGACAGCATAAGCTGGGTGAGGTCCATTTGCCTGATGCGCCACAACCATGAAGCAAATATAAAGAGGAGACGTTGTAATTAAATTTTACTATGTAACAACGCGTGACAATTTGCGGGGTGAGGGGATGCAAAGCCCCGCCCCCTTTACATTATCTACATCTACCGATAAATAGTAAAACTACTCGAATCTTTCCATATCGATGTTGCTATGTAGCTTAGCTACCTTGACGGCAGATGACGGCATGTCCACAAAATGTTATAAACTATAAAAATAATCTTTTGGCGATTAAAATTTCTTTATATCTGAATGCAAAACAAATTTCATCACCTTCGTATGATTATTTTATCATTACTGAGCTCTACGTACCTTTATATTTTTAGTTCACTGGACACAAAGTGTCGCCATCTAGTGTCGAATATATTTAATTATATTTGAAAGCCGACGCAAAGAGATTTTTCTAGAACTATTTTAATAAATTAGGTGTAAAATTACTTACAAATGAAATGTGATGCCATCCATAGCATCGGAGCGTCTACCTCATGAAGCAAGTACATTCAGACAAAGAAATTTTAATCGCCAAAGTAATATTTTCATAGTTTTCTTAATAATTTTGGGAACAAGCCGCCATCTATCGTCAAGTAAACCTCTTAAAAATAAGAAAAAGACAGGGCCGCAATTAGAATTCAATTATTTTACCGACATTCAATATTAAAATGAAGGAAATTGTACTTGGCTGATTTTTACGAAATGTTTAAGTTATATTTAAGTGACATTCTATATGCAAAGAATCACTTAAATACAATTTAAATATGTTTATCATTTCGTGAAAGTCAACCTTCAAGAAATATTTATTTTATCCATAAAATAAAGTCTCTTTGAAACTAAATATTCTATGTTCAATGTTAAGTAGGATTTTTAATATTGAACTAAATATCCTACTTATCTCACTAATATTATAAAGGCGAAATTTTGTGTGTTCTTTCTGTCTCCTTGAGCTTATTCCACCCTAAGTATGTACTGTGTATGTGTAATTTTTTCACGTAGTAACGGCTGAACTATTATTTATGTGTGGGCTCTGAGGAAGAACAAATAATAGACAAATTATTATAATTAATATAATTTTATTTACAAATCAATTAAAATATAAAAATTTTATTCCAAATTAGGCATCCGAATGCAGTTTTTGAATGCCAATCTAAGAACATTAAATTGTATTTAAGTGATTCTTTGCATCTAGAATGTCACTTAAATATAACTTAAACATTTCGTAAAAATCAGCCCAGGTACAATTTCCTGCATTTTAGTATTAAAATTTGGATTACTGGGAAAAATAATTGAATTCTAATTAGGGCCCTGTCTTTTGATTATTTTTATGAGGTTTACTTAACGAGAATACGGCCTGTTCTCAAAATGACTATAAACTATAAAAAGAATATTTTGCGATCAAAAATTTCTTTATGTCTGAATGCAAAACAAATTTCAGCACCTTCGTATGATTATTTTACCAATACTGAGCTCTACGGACCTTTATATTTTTAGTTCACATGACACAAAGTGTCGCCATCTAGTGTCGAATATATTTAATTATATTTGAAAGCCGACGCAAAGAGATTTTTCTAGACCTATTTTAATAAATTAGGTGTAAATTTATTTACAAATGAAATGTGATGCTATCCATAACATCAGAGCGTCTATCTGAGTAGTTTTTACACAATAAAACAACACTTCATCCTTTTCTTCTTAATACTACGAAAATACATCGATTTGCAATTTTTTCAACACATAAGCGCACGGGACGAATGCTGACAGTATACTAACTAAAGCCACGCCCACTATGATGACGTCAGGACCTACTTAGAATCACAGTGCACAGTTGATTATGCCGTCTCCCCTTTGTATTAGCTTCATGGCCACAACATACAACATAAGGAACATTTTTAGTTTATTTTATTTTTTATTTTTCTTTTCACTATAATCTATAAGTATACATACTTTTAAATTGTTATGTATGTGAAATTGTTGTTTTCTTTATTATTAGTTTTTTTATTTTATTTTGTTATACTATTATTAATTGGTGTTTACAAATGTTAAAATTTAAGTACTTAATGATGTTTGTGCCATGTTGCATAAATGTTTCTTTCTTTTCTAAATAGACAATCTCTACCAAACATTTTGTATCTTTGACACAGCTTCATTTCGTTGGTCTGGGTACTTTATATCTGGCATTTATGTGATAATCATACTTGTAGTCTATCGGAAGTCATATATACAGCTTATTGCAAATATAATTTCTCATTTTCACCACTTATAACACTCATAGGGTGACAAGGGGTGATCTAATGGCTCTCTTTCAGTGCCACCATATGCCAAACAGGCATGAAGATCATCTTACATTATTATTGACAGTGGTATTCTATTTCTTCTTGACATTAAATATCCAAACTAGTGACTGGAAGTATTAAAAAAAAAAATGCCATAAATATGCAGATACTATGGGAGTCATTGCATTAAAAAGTGAAATAAGGCTTTATTAATTAAGAAGTTAATTTTACCTAATATGTTTAAATTTTTGTGTATCATTTTTGAATATTATTGGAAAGTGCTGAATACGGTTTATGAAAAATTTGATTTCTTAATAATTTATTGAACTCAAAAACTTATATTTAATTGGTTCCAGATAGAGCTAAGGATAAATTGAATGGCAATATTGTTGCATTAAAGAAGGTGAGAATGGACGTGGAAAAAGATGGCTTACCTTTAAGTGGTCTTCGAGAAATTCAAGTATTAATGGCTTGCAAACATGAGAACATTGTGCAGTTAAAGGAGGTTCTAGTTGGACGCTCTTTAGAAAGGTTTGCCCTATTTTTATCCATTTTAGTTATTCGTGCCAAAATTAACAAAATAGGACACTTACAACTGCCATACATATCAAGAGTAAATGAGGTCTACATCATTTTGAGCAAATAGCATCTAAAGTTTTAAATTCAATTTGATTTTGTGGGATTTTAGTTAACTATCCAAGTAACAATTAACTGTTGATATATTACTTAAGGTACATTTGAAGTGTGTAATGGCAATACTCAAGATGTTGTTAAGTCTCGTGGTGGCACAGTGACTTGTGTTACAAGTAATAGAATCAGACTACGACAGAGCACGAGACTTTAAGTCATAACTTCATTAGCAGTCTTAAAATTGAGTCATTAGTCAAACATTAGTAGTGAAAAAATATGTTGTAAGAAGCCACAATGGGAAATGCTAGTTCTCATTACTTCCGACAGATGACATTGTAATAAATAAATATGACCCAATCAGATGAGAATACTACAAAGATATCTCTACAATAATAATAATTTAATTGTGGACCATAATCTATATAGTAAATCCTTCTTACTATGGGAGACCCATACAAAGGAAGTCCAGCAGTGGACTTTAATGTCAATAGTCACAATATGTTTCGTTTAAGATTGGTCCTTACAAAGCACTTTAGAGCTCAAGAAAGCTTCGCCATCGCTTTGACAAGTTTTGTATGGTGAGTGTAGAGAACCAAAGACCCTTTGTACTGGAAACGAGGCATTTCATATTAGTCCCCAGGGGTGGCAACGCATCTGCATTTTGACTCTTAACTGAGGATAGATGTAGATGTTTATGAGCCACAGCATCCACTTACCACCAGGTGGACGTGTGCTCGTTTGTCACTCTTATTCTATAAAAAAAGCAGCAAGGAACTCAAGTATTTTCCCAATACTTACAATTTAACCTTATGAAATTATATGTATTCACGAGAAAAAAAGTCCTGGCAGTTCATTGTGTCCATGCATTGCTATCTTTTAATTAATTATCTATTTTATAATTTTTTCATGTATTATGCTTTCTTCATAAGAATGCTTCGTCTTACATGAGCGCTCGAAACAATGAAATATTTTAAAACTTTACTTCTTTAGTGGGGCTTAGAGAGCAGTTAACCATGTATAAGTGCAGTAATTAGGGTATTATTACTGTACTATTTTGTAGTAAAAGTTAGATAACTTTCTTTTCCAATGATACAAAATATTCAAGAAATGTTACCATGTATTATCCATGTGATAGATAATGTTGTAATGAAAAGAACACTCAAAATTAATTTGTAGCCAAAATTTTTTTTCTTCAGGGTTTAATTTTTTAATTTTTGTGGTATATTTTTAAGGTTCTGTTTCTTAGTATAAAAATGTTATTACTATTATTTGAAAGAAATAATATATATAAATGAAAAAACGTTTTAATATTCAGTACATTTTTATAGATATATAATGATTTGACGCCTAGACAAACATGCAGTAAAGAATGATAGAATGTTAGAGAGAATGTTTTAGCATAACAATGGTAACAACAAATGGTAATTTGTATAATATATTTTCACATATCTTTTGTGAAATACTAATAATGAGTGGAATCTCTAGGCTGATGGCACAGAAAACTAATTGTGATTGAGTTATTTATTATTCATTTTTGACTTTAATGATTAATTATGTAAATGTAATTCTTATTTCATATTATAATCTTTTACAGCATATTTCTTTCAATGGAGTACTGTGAGCAAGATCTTGCATCTTTACTTGACAATATGTCTTCACCGTTTACCGAGTCACAAGTTAAATGCCTGATGCTACAAGTGCTAAAAGGCTTGAAGTATTTGCACTCCAATTTTATAGTGCACAGAGATCTCAAAGTATCAAATTTGCTCTTAACTGATAAGGGCTGTGTAAAAATAGGTAAATAAAACCATTGCTTATTTTACAAACTGTGTTGCTAGTATATTTATCTACTATACACAAATTGGGACAATAAATTTGTTTTGTGGTAAAACTTTCGGCACTTGCTATAATTTATATCTGTACCTACCTCATTTATGATAGCATGAGAAAAAAACAAACAAAACAATAAACAATAACAATTTTATGTTATAAAATTTTGCAACAGCAATAAAAACCGCGTAATATTCAACTGATATTAAATACCCTCTATAATCGGCTAAATTTGCAGAGAAGGTTCAAATAAGTAATATCGGCATAGGGTGAATAAAAATTAATTTGAAAAGATCTCATACATTCTGTCTTATTTATTTTTTAAATTCAAAATGCGTGGTACTGCATTATTTTAACTGATTGTCATTCATAAATATCTGACACTTACTATTTTCCTAAACACGCATACATTCGTAAGGGTCGATCGGTCGGCAAAATCTTTGTGAATTGAATCGCACACAGAGGAATTTGGGATAATTTAAAATAAAAGTAGAAGCCTTATTTACTCGTATTTTCGAAAACTACAAAAACTGTATATGATTATTCATGTATTTGAACTTCTTCTTCTTTCTTTTTTATGGCGGTTTTGATCATTCGCCAATGTCAGCGTGAAAGCGTTTATTGAGTAGAAGCTCAGTAGTTACAAATACTACGCCCATATACAAGAGAAGATTGTGATAGTACAAGTATCTTTTTTCCTTTAAACCAATTTTTTCCCCTTTTATCTTGTAGTACTAATGGTTGTACTGTTGAATTACCTAGAACAAATGACAAACACGGTTGCTATAACTACATTAGTATGTTAGTATTGACAAACATTAAACTTTTATACCATTAGTGTTAATAAAATCACATAGAATATTTGAACTTATGTTTAAAAAGGTCGAACGGCAGCCTTGTATGGGAATTTCGTACAGCTAATAAAATTTCGTGTTTTGGTATATTTTTTGTTTTAATTAGCAGTTAGTAGGATAGACAAGCCCTTTTTAAATTCTTAGATTTTTAAAACTTGGGATGTAAAAGTTATAACCAGTTTTATTTTTTATGGTTATTACTAGTGTATCAATGTAGAGTGTTACATATAGGCACAAACATTGTTTGGGTGATAAAGTAAGTGTTCTAGATTGCTTGTCGCTATCTTTGTAGTGTTTTACTTACGTAAACGTTTTACTTAGGTAGATTGAGGATCGTATCTACTCAGCGGGGTGCATTAGAGAATACATATAGGGTTTTGAATGTGGGTAATTAAAAAAAAGACTGTTTTTGTAATTGTATTCACAAACCACAATTCAAAAAACAGCAAAGAACTGAAATGAACTGAAAGACAGATTTTGTTCTGAAAATAAATGGCTTAGTTGCCTTAATATATGGTACAAATTCTAAAACAGAAAAACAAAAAAGTATGTGGTACAAAATCTGCCGTTTACCTTTGGCTACAGTTTGAAAAATAATCCCGTATAACAGCTTTCAATTGATCTACTTTTTAGTTCCCGATGTTTTAAATGCTTTGTAGCACTCGTGGTCACTGGGGAACTAAAGCATTCAACATCCTGATGTCAACTCTCTTTCTAGGGCATAATCTGTAGTATTTTACATTAAACATAAGAAACCATTATGAGTGTGATACTGCGACTATTTCATTATTCACTTATTTTCTCATGCTGTTACAAATCGCGTATGATACTTTGTTCTGGCAATATCCCTTTCACGACGCTGATTAACCGTCAACTGTTTTTAAATTATTAGAAATATAGAAAATTATTATCATTATTTCAGCCGATTTCGGTTTAGCTCGTTGGCTAGGAGCGCCAGCACGTAGTGCGACACCACGCGTAGTAACTCTATGGTACAGAGCACCAGAGTTATTACTGCAGTCACCTAAACAGACTCCAGCTCTTGATATGTGGGCGGCCGGATGTATTCTCGGGGAACTCTTAGCTAACAAGCCTCTTCTACCAGGCAGAACAGAAATAGAACAGCTTGAGCTTATTGTGGATTTACTGGGTGAGTTTTTATTGTTTTATTTTTAATTAATATTACCATAATTGAATGTAGATAGAACTTGCTGGTTCCTATATTATGTACAGTACCTTTGTAAAATTAACCTACCATGTCCTATTCTATGACAATCTATACTGTACAGATTTTTAATTTTATTCTGTTGAGCTCTTTTGAGTGTTGCTGCATCGGACATACAATTTTACAAATGTTTACATTTATTATACTAGTAAGAAGAAACAGTGTTAAATAAACGTAGTAGAGCCATGCTGCAGCTATACGTAGTATAGTTGTAGCACGAATGGGTCGGCTCGACCGGTGAAGGACCACGCTCTCACAGAATACCAACGTAAAATAGCAGCTTAACGCTGCTGTGTTTCGTATGGTGAGTGTAGAGAACCGGAGACCCTTTTTACTGGAAACGGGGCATTCCATCTTAGTCCTCGCGGGTGACAACGCATTTTGATTCGTAATCGAAGATAGATGTAGATGTCTATGGGCAACAGTAACCACTTACCATCAGGTGGACTGTGTGCTCGTTTGTCACCCATATCCTACAAAAAAAAAAAACACTTATACCTAGGCATTAAATGCAATTCTTTTTAATGCATTTTATTTAAAAAAATAGTAGATTGTATTTACCATTATTAGTTAACCATATGTAAAATAACCTTGCGGATTAAAGGGATAATTTTTGTTGCAAAAACATAAGAACAATCATAATCTGTCCAGACATAAAATACATCCATTTTGTAGCATTCCATAAGCATAGACTGGCTAAAAATGAATTAAAGACTACGGCTCTTTTTGGTGCTTTGTTCACTAAGCCACCATGTGCTCGCTGCTCGTTGGTAAAGGAAAACATCGTGAGGAAACCTGAATGTCTGAGTAATAAATTATTTCGAGAACATGTGAAGTCCTATTGGAAAATTTACAGAGTGCGGCAGCTGAATTGCTTATTATCCCTCTCAGAAATGTGGGGTAGTTCTGTGCATAAAATTCGAAGTATATAGGCTGCAACTTTATACTTTAAAGCAATAGAAAATTTGTAATTTACTCATTCCTCATCAATATTGCAGGCACTCCATCAGATGCAATTTGGCCAGAGTTTAGCACCCTGCCTGCACTACAAAATTTCACCCTGAAACAGCAGCCATATAACAACTTGAAACAACGTTTCCCATGGTTGTCAGCGGCTGGGTTACGATTACTCAACTTCCTCTTCATGTACGACCCTAATAAGAGAGCCACAGCTGAAGAGTGTTTACAAAGTTCCTACTTCAAGGAGCAGCCATTGCGTAAGTATCTTGAATAAGTATTTTATCAATCTCAGATTTAAAATTAAACCCAAGTATACCACTGCAAAACCTCAGGGCTATACATAGATCGGTAATAATTAAAAGTTGAAATTACTCCGTGTTAACTTTGGACATTGGACTCTTTGATTTTCAAACTCAAACGACAGTTAATTAGTTATGACGATGTAAATAATGCTCTATCGAAATTGGTACATTGGTTTAACGCCAACAATATGCTCTTAAACGGCAATAAGACAAAGTGTATTAAATTTACAATACCTAATGTAAAACATTTGAATACCAATGTGCTGTTAAATAGGGAGGAGTTGAGTCTTGTGGATACCACTGTTTTTCTTGGTATTACTATTGACACGAAACTTCAATGGGGCCCCCATATATCTAAATTAGCAAGCAGACTTAGTTCTGCAGCATATGCTGTAAGAAAGATTAGAAGTCTCACAGATGTTGAGACAGCTAGATTAGTGTATTTTAGTTACTTTCATAGCGTAATGTCTTATGGAATTTTGCTATGGGGTAATGCGACTGATATTGAAGCTATATTTGTTTTGCAAAAGAGAGCCGTACGGGAGATTTATAACTTAAATTGTAAAGAGTCCCTCAGAGAAAAATTTAAAGAAATAAACATATTAACGTTTGCATCGCAATATATTTATGAGAATGTAATGTATGTGCATAAAAACATAAATAGCTTTAATAAGAATAAGGATATGCATACTTTAAATACTAGGAACAAACATAAGCTTGTAATGCTAGTTACTAGACTCCACAGAATCAGTAATTCATTTATGGGGCAATGTATACGCTTTTACAACAAAATCCCAGAACATATTCAAAGTTTGTCAATAAACAAGTTTAAAAGTTTTATTAAAGAAAAACTGTACAAGAAGGGTTATTATAATATCAAGGAATACATGAATGAAAATAACCCCTGGGAATAAGGTGATCGCCACCATGCTGGTTCTATGAAAATATCATTTAAAAATTACATACATACATACATACATATAATCACGCCTCTTTCCCGTAGGGGTAGGCAGAGACCACTTCTTTCCACTTGCTACGATCCTTACATACTTGTTTCGCTTCGTCCACTTTCATTATTCCCTTCATACATGCTCTACGGTTTAGGGTACTCTTAACCTGGCCTTTTTTCAAGACGTCCCTAATTTGGTCTAGAAATGTCCGCCTAGGTCTACCCCTTCCAACACTTTCATTCACACTCGCCTTATACACTTTTTTCGTCAATCGTTCTTCATTCATTCTCTCGATGTGGCCAAACCATCTCAGCATACCTTTCTCAATTTTTGTCACTACATCTTCTTTCAGACCACAACGTTTCCTTATCTCACTATTTATTATCCTGTCACTCAGTTTAACTCCTATCATACTTCTTAATGCTCTCATCTCAACTGCATTTATTCTGCTTTCATGTTTCTTCTGCCATACCCAACTTTCACTTCCGTACATGAGTGTCGGAACCATAGATATAATAATAGAAGGAGATATGCCCGGTAGTTGAAAATGTATCGGAACCTGGTGTCTCCAGTTGGCCCCTACCACCCGCCTACTACTACACTTGCAGATCAGTAAAAGCAATAGATACGCAGTCGCACACACACCCGCATTTTATAAATTAGAACGTACTACACAATCAATTATAAACCGTATCCCTACAGAAACAGCGTGCATTTACCATTCACCGTACTACTTACTCACACAAAATTATCAGTCGCTATCGTTGTGCTGTGCATTTTAAAAACAAAAGCCATTTATTTTACATATACATTAGAGATTGACTAAATTGGAAAGTTATCGATTCTCTTCCATTTATACTAAAATTGCACTAAAATTAAAAATAAAATAAATAAAAAACGATATGCACAGGAAATTATATAATAAAAATAAACAATATGTAACTAAACGTAAATTATTAAGTACCTAACCTACCTAACAAATACAATAAAAAAATCCGGTATTGTTGGTTTTGATTGTCATAACGTATTGAAAAAGTAGGTATTTTGGCATATGGTACTAGTTTTTGTAGGGAACCAGTTTGGTGGCCTTCCTGTGGCATCAAATAATTTCTTTTTTAAATTAGCATATTTTGGGAAGCTGAAAATGTACGATAATAATTTATTTATCATTTACATATATCCTACGCAATTTCTTAACCTCACTATGTACCTGGCAAGCCTTTGTTAAAAAACTCCTGGTTGGTTAAGATATTGTTAAATATATGAAAACAAACACACACTCATGCATAACAAATAAATAGCCAGGAGAATTATGTTGACTTATTTTAGCAAAAGTCACTATTATAATATTATCTGAATTCTGATCCATGCCAATTAGGTATAATAACGCATTCGAAGGTTTTGAAAACATAAAAGTATGGAATTAACACGAAGATAAGGCATAATATACTATAATTCAACCCAAAACACTTCACCGATGATTAACATAATTATTTAAGCAACTTACTTAAACGGTGAAAATAATCAAAATAATTAAATATCATTATGTCACATCAGTCTTCCCACTGGGCTGAAACGGTTGACAAATTGAAAGAATAAACTATAATAGCAATTCGCCAATCGACATTGTTGTTGATAGCATACGTTAGTGGATCTGCGCAAGCACAACACTAACTCATCGCAACATACAGTGGCCGTACTACACGATGCATCCCCATAAATAAAGTATCGTTTTGTCATATTTATATTGCTTGTTCAGTCGCTTAGCGATATACATAAGTAGTGGTTAAGGAGCAATGTATTTACTACAAAATAGTACCGTTGCAGTGATATTTGAAAACAAAAATAACGCATTAAGAGCAAATAATATTTTACGATTTGTTGTTTTTCATGATTTTAAAGATAAAGATAGTAAAATACTTGTTCTTACATATGGTAAGTGATTCCAAGATCTACAAAGATTCTGTTTTGGCTTCGGTTTTTACAAAAACCACTGAATAACACGGCATTCTGATATTGTTTCACGATTACGGTTGAAAGTATACTAATACGCAAAGACGGCCATTTGAATAGAACCTGAGCATTTTGATCATATCGTGCGGACACAGACACGCCCCCTTGCCACTTCTCCTCTTTTTAATATTTCTATGGTCGGAACCAACACCCCCTCATGCACAGCCAAACGAGCCTTGTTAGACACCTTCCGACTGCTCATAAAGGAGTGCAAAGCTCCATTCACCATGTTTCCTGCATTCACTCTTCTTTCGATATCACTCTCACACTTTCCATCTCTTGTAAACTTTGACCCCAGATACACAAACTCTTTCACCTCTTCAATTTTTTCATCTTCAATCACGATATTGCAGTCTGTCACTCTCACTCACAACTGTTTAAAAATTGTATAAACAAAATTATTGTTAAGTGAAATTATGTTTAAAAAAAAGTCCCGCTGGGTTTCTTGTTGGGTCTTCCCAGGACTGAGGTATTTTCCGAACCAGTGGTAAATAAAAAATGACTTTCAATAAGTATTATGTAATAATCAATATTGAATAAAAAATTATTCTATTCTATTCTATTGGGACATCAATTATCTCAGCCATGACCATGCGTGCTGTAAAGCACCCGAAACGTCGACAATGAAAATTAAGTAAATTAAACACGATAAAATCCGTAAAAGTAATTTTATTCAATACTTTTTCAGTGTTGTCTGTATACGTCATCTCAATTGGTCTATTTTTGAAGTGCAAAGTATGTATTTTAACCCTTTCCCTGTCTCGCGACCCACATATGGGTCTGTGAGGATAATACAATACAATGCAATAATATTCAAAATTAAACACTAATTCAGTTACATGTATGTGTTGTATATGTTTATCTATTACTTATACAGGGTTATTTTTCAAAGAGTAGCCAAATTTTAAACTTCAGTTCACATTATATTATATAAATAATGATTTACCGTTATTGCAGTTTGTGAAAATACAAGTAAATTAGGCTTCTATTTTTATTTGAAATTATCCCAAATTCGACCCTTACAAATATGTGCGTGTGTAGTAAAATAGTTGACGTTAGATATTTATGAATGACAACCACTTAAAATAAAAATAAAAAGGACACAATGTTTGAGGTTTTTTTAATTAATTTTTCTTCAACATTTACTTTATTACATATTCTGAACGTTTTCTGCAAATTTGGCCGGTTATAGCTGGCAATAGGATTAAAAAGATAATGAATTATGTATATATATTATTATTATGTAAGCATAAATACTAACATTACTAACATAGTTATTAAGTAAAATTGTTACTAATATACTTACACTTAATATGGACTAATTATGTCTGAAATAAAGTTATATTATTTAGGGGTATCTATATAGTTTTCTCATCTGGTTGGGCTGTATAAATATATAATTGTAAATGAAAATGATAAACATACATAAATATCAACAAAATAAAATAAATACATAAAAATACATAAATAAATAAAAACCCAACCAGATGGAAGCCCTCGGCAGGGAAGACCATACGGCCGAGGGTTAGGGGGAAAGGGAAAGAAACCGGCGGACGATGCGGGCGGTATCGAGGAGCACCGCCTTCTGCATTTGAGCTTGGAGCGGTCCGTCACGGAGTCCCAGTCGCCTCAGATGACCCGAGAGGCTGACTGGGATTAACCCGTTCGCAGAGACGACTACAGGTATAATTTCGGCCGGCAATCCACCCCACATGTCGGTCACCTCGTGAGCCAGGTCCAGATATTTAGTCAGTTTATCTGTTTCGGCTTTCACGAGGTTCTCGTCATAAGGAATGGTAATGTCAACCAAAAATATCCTTGACTGTGCCCGGTCCATCAGCACAATATCAGGCTTATTCGCAAGAATAGTCCTGTCCGTGATGATGGCCCGGTCCCAGTAGAGCCTGGCGCGGTCATTTTCGAGCACGGCTTCCGGCAAGTACTTATAATACGGCAGTTTCCGATCCACGAGACCGTATTTCAGAGCGAGCTCCTGGTGTAGAATCCTGGCTACTAAGTTGTGCCTGTGCAAATACTCAGAGTTAGAAAGCGCCGAACAACCGGAGATGACATGCCTAAGTGACTCACCGGGATGGCGACAAGCTCGACAGACGTCAACGGTGCCATCCTTTAGGATGTATCTCCGATAATTGTTGGTCTTAATAACCTGATCCTGTATCGCACAGACAAAACCCTCGGTTTCCCCAAAGAGGTCACCGAAACGTAGCCAGTGGAGGGAGGAGACTGTGTCTACGAAAGGCTCATGTAGAGCCTTGTAGAACCTCCCGTGGAGCTCTTTCTCCTTCCATACTGTCTCCCGGTCGGAAATGCTCTGTACTGCCGGGTCTTGCCATTGTTCGTTGGCTAAGGATAGAGGGGTAAGTCCTTTATCACAACAAATAACGTCCCTATAGTATGGATCATCCGCTCTCGTCAGAAAGTAATTACGGAGGCTGCACACTTCGCGATTATGCATGGTAAGCGCGCTTAAAAAGCCGCGCCCACCATGCTTCCGCGGCAAGTACAGCCTCATTACTGACGATCTCGGATGATGCACCCTGTGGGACGTCATTATAGTGCGGACTTTTCTGTCCAGAGCGTTCAGTTCGGTCTGAGTCCACCTGAGTATGCCAAAGGTATACATGAGAACAGGCATGACCCAACCGTTATATGCGTGCGTCTTATTCACACCGGACAAAAGGCTGTTAAGCACTTTGGTCAAGCGTGCATAAAACACATCGCAAACTGATTGTTTCATACCCGCCTCATCTACACCGATGTTCTGTGACATACCCAGGTATCGGTATGTTTCAGCCTCGGAAAGGGTCCTTATGTTGATGGGCATAGATAAGTCTATGCCCTCAGAGTTAGCAACCCTTCCCCTTTCTACATGGAGGACCGCACACTTATCCGTCCCCAGCTCCATTCTAATAGAATTGCTAAAATCACAAGTGATGTTTAGCAATTCCATAAGATGAGAGCGACTGGAGGCGAATAACTTGAGATCATCCATATAGAAAAGGTGGGTCACTTTTGTACCTCCTCTCCGAAGCTGAAATCCCCTCCCGGAGCCCCCCAGTAACGTACTGAGAGGGTTCAGAGAGAGGCAGAACCAGACTGGACTCAAACAATCGCCCTGGAAGATACCCCTTCTTATCCTTATGTGGTTCTCCGCAGCCGTCATCCGCTCGCCTAGATGACAAAGGATCGTACTCCATTGCCCCATACACTCCCCGAGGAAGTCTCGAACTGTACAATTGACCTTATACAGCTCGAGGACCCTCTTAAGCCATGTATGAGGCACCGAGTCGAATGCCTTTTTATAGTCTATCCAGGCGGCGGAGAGGTTCCGACGGTTGCGTTTAACCACCTTGCCAATGACCGCGTCAATGAGGAGTGGTTCCTTGGTTCCACGACCACCGCCCCGACATCCATTTTGAGCGCGCGACATCACCTGATTTAAGTTCAGGTGACGAGTGATTCTCGCGCTCAAAATGGATGTTAGTGTCTTGTATATGGTAGTTAGACACGTTATGGGGCGGTATTTGCTCGGGTCTGTGGAATCCCGGTCTTTAGGAACCAAATGAGTGATCCCAGTAGTGAAGAGGCTCGGGAGCGACTTTTGGTCGAGAGCCTCTTGAAACTGTCGGGCGAGCACAGCGTGACACACCACGAACCCCTTCAGCCAGTAGTGATGCAGCCCGTCGAGCCCCGGACTTTTCCATATATATATATTATTATTATTATTATTATTGCAAAATAATCCTGTATGACGTATGAGACAATTTATGATGGAGATTTATGTTCAACAGTGGACTATTAATAGGCTGTAATGAATTAACTGCTTATAAGAAAATTTAAGCTGTGTGTACACTTATATGACATACTGAACTAAAACTTAGAATTAACATGTAATTTTTGGCCATCTTACAAATGAGTGTTATTTATTAGTCATTGAAAGTTACAAACATACTTATTATTTATGACTAAAACGAAGTTATTTTTTATTTAACAATTGACTTTCTTTTACAGCTTGTGATCCGAAGTTGATGCCGAGCTTCCCTCAACACAGGAATATGAAGGGACAGCAAAAGAGCGCGTCCAACCAGTTAAACTTACCCCTGTCTAATTTAAATACGGGAGCTAACGACCAAACCAACAATTTGCCAGCCATTTCAGATTTGTTAGGTTCACTCGTTAAGAAAAGGAGGCTAGACTGAATTATGTTGTAGAATGTGTGATTAGTTTATAATTTTCAATAAAGTACGCAAAAACAGTTGTATGATTTATTATTAACATTGTCATGGTCTAAATTTATTGGTAGAAACAAACGTAACTTTTTACTCTGTTGAAGCATCATCACTGCTCGAAATTTCCAATGCCTGATGAAACTTTCGGTACTTTTCTTGCTTAGATGTATCGTTGCTCTTCGATTTTAACTTTTCTTTCTGTTACAAAATACCATGCATATATCATCAGCAGGATTATACAAACGGCGGCGTCTGTTTGCAAACGCTGGTTTGTAGGTAAATTTATATGTCGTCGTCCGATCATAGAAATAGGCAATCTATATAATATATAAATATACTGTACACCTAATTTAATTAATGTATAAATGTACGTCTTAACCTACTGAGCGATGGGACTACGACGTAGATTATTACAAAATGACGAGGCATTTTTAACAATTTGCCTTCGGCATTTCACAAATCGGCCAGCGTTTGCAAACTTATGACGTCGTTTGTATAATGACGAATCATACAATCTACCGTCGACTCACATTGAATCATAGTACCTGTGCGACTGAGCTGTCCACAGTGTTAACTACACTAAATACAAAACTTCATCCAAACCTTTAGAGCAATCTCCAAAAACCAGTTACAACTATACATAATTTATCTTTAGATTGGTTCAAAAAACTTTGTCTCTTTGGCTGCTTCGTTGTTCTAGTAATAGTAAGTGCGATTGCTGATCTTAAGATCCTGGGTTCGAATTCTGGGTGGGACCAAAAGCAGTTATAGGTTTTTCGTCAAAAAGTCAGGAAATTGGCGGTGCTACACTCCCGTGCCACGGAAAGCACTTTTGGAAAGATTTTTTTGGGGGATGAAGCTGCTCGTGTCCGTAGGAATTACTTGAATCCTGATTCCCTACACTTATCCCCTGGGTAGTGCTGAACGAGCAGCACTACATACTGGTGGTAGGTTGGTCCTCTACTAGTGAGAGGCCCGGCCCTGGGCCGGGCCTCTCTAACTACTAACTACTACTAACCCTCGGGTTAGTTACCCACCTGGCAAAGACATACCGCCAAATAATGGAAGTCCTGTTCCGGTATGATGTTAGGTGCAACCCATTTCTTAAGAAGAATGGGTCTGAATAGTTGCCTTTCACATAAGAACCAGTTACAACGCGGCTGTTGAAAAGCGGTGACAAGACGCGTGTCTTTTCACCGCTAAAAGGGGCCCGCTCACCCTGGCTCCTACTTTCCCCTTCCTTCAGTTGTTAGGTTTGAATCATCTCCGAACCTCAACTTTGGTCGGTTCATTGAGTTCAAAGCCAAAGCAGCCGCAAGGAAACTTGGTGTCCTTGCAAGGGTGCGGCGGTACTTCACGTCGGGGCAGCTTCTTACCTTATACAAAGCGTAGGTCCGGTCGTGCATGGAGTACTGCTGTCACATATGGGCTGGTGCTGCAAAATGCTATCTGGCAGCGTTGGACTCAGTGGAGAGATGTGCTAAGAGGCTCATTGGTGACCTTGATGTCACCGTTGCATCACTTAGAATCTATTGTCTCTTTAGTGTATAATTTGATAACGTCTCAATATTACAGTGAATCTTACCCGCAAATCTTTCTCCCTTTTTATTTGATTCCCCGTGGGTTGTCAGGAAGAAATTGGCTGTGTAGTAAATAGCAACAAGACCACCCTTTGTTTGTTTTATATTTGTATGTTTTTATGTTAATTTGTCTTGACGTACAATAAAGAGTTGTATTTACAGAATAATTGCTCGCTTAAAGTATCAAGATAAAACAGTCCACTTCTAGACCGTGGTCTTTTCCCATAAGAGATTTGAAATAATTGCCACGCTTAGCGGGTAGATTGGTGATCGCGATGCCAGTCGTATCGTCATTTGCCTCACGTCAGTTTATCTAGGAATGTAGAGAGAAGGAGGACCATCTCTATATATGAAAAGTCCCCCTAAAAATGTGTTCAATAAGGGTGGCGCTGCAGTAGCATAGGATAAATTAAAAAAAAGCGCCAAAAGTAATTAGAATAAGATGGAGAAATAAACAAGGACCGACCAATCCGCTTGGTTTTGTACTACGTAAATAATTGAGATTTTGTATACTGTCATTTTACTAACTACTCTAATAAAGAAATTTTTTAAATATTTGAATTTAGCTGACTTCACTCCGTTCACAACAGCTAACTTTATATCGTAGTTTTTCAGACGCCAGCGCTATTGTGGTAGGTTTTGGAACCTCTATTTTCAGTATATAATAGGACACTTTTTCAACTTTCGCCCCTTATAAGATGGTTCTCCTTGTACTCTACACTCCATAAGTCTATCTAATGATTCGTTGGGCTACGTCGGTTATTTCTACTGCGGATATCTTCATTACTTATTGTTTCACGCATAGAAGCTCCGAGCATAGCTTTCTTTATCGCTTAAACGACTAATTTTCCTCATACGGCTAGCAGTGGGGAACCACCACTAAATAATTCGTATCGGAAAGATCTACCATTTTAATTAAGATACTGAGGATTGAGGAATACGTGATCAGGATATGTGTCGTAATTTTCCGAACGTTGCTCAGCCAAGCTGCATTTGTCGATTGACGTCTTGGTCGAAGTTGTCCTTACTCCAAATCGTATTTATTTAAGCACTTACTATTTCCTTTTCGTGTTTTTCTATATTTTTCAATGTACGTAGACAGTGTGAACATAGTAGTAAGTTTTCCATGCGATTCACCGTTTTCTTTCTATGATGATGTTTGAGTCTGCGAAAAATAGTAAAATTTGAAATATCTGTTACCAAGACGAATTTAATTGTACTTATAACTAGAGCCCAATGACTTCGTCAATCTTACTTAGCGGTACCATGTAGCGACATCTATGGAAATGTATTAAATAAAGAACGATGTATTTAGCGCGTCAAATTTTCATATCGATATACATCGCATCCGCTTCCGTAGATAGATAATAGATGGCGCTAGAGTAGTCAAGTGAGCTCGGCCACGGTCCTTATTGCTTTGTAAGAGAGATATTTTTGAAGTCATCAAAGTGTCATGCGTAACCTTTGATCATATGCTTGTCCTAATGATGGTTCTAAATGCTTTTATCGGTGGCCATAAGACTTTCCTGGGCCTTCTATTATTCAAATTTTCGGTACCTATCGAGTGCTAGATGACCTATACTAGTGGATGCGTAGTAATAAGGATGTAAGTACCTAATGATCTTTTTCATCACAGCCACGTGGCACGGAATAGGATTATATAGAATATTTGCAACGATAAATTATTTGTTAGTATTTTATAATAGATATCCTATCACTGACCCCTGGATCACTTAGGTTACATCGGAAACAGGAGTAAGTGTGAGGCCACAAAGCCAGCATGTAACAACACAATAACTCACCGGAGGTAGCGGTTAAGTGGATGCTGTGGCTGGTATACATTTGCATTTATATTACGATTAATAATCAAAATTCAGACGCGTTGTCACTCTTAAGGACTAAGATGGAATGCCTCCTTTTCAGTAAAAAGGGCCTCCTATTCTCTACACTCACCATACGAAATACAGCAGAATTGAGCTGCTATTTTACGCTGGTATTCTGTGAGAGCTTGGTAACCTCCCCCTACCTACCTCGGTCGAGCCAACACATTCGTGCTACAACCATAATATTATACACTACATACGTTTTGCCGCAGTAGTCACACTGTGATTTATCGGTTCGATGCGTGACAATATGTTGGCCTAGCTCGCGGTACGTGGGATACCGCTCTGAACATCGAGTACAAGTGATTTTGCCTTCGGATTTTCCACCGTTGCTTTCGTGTTCGGTTAGCTCTTGTGAGGTGTGGAAGTTTTGATGACAGCTTTGACACCTGCAATTTAAATTCGCACTTAAAAATTAATTAATGCTAGCGTAGCCATTGACTTTATAAACAAAATTTTGTTATTTAGTCACAAAATTAATCCTAGTTTTCTTACGTAACGTAAGGTAACGTTAGTTTAATATTTAACGGTCTATGGACACGTAAAAAGCCGGGTATGTCGGTCTTCTTCAATTCGCGTACGCAGTTACAGTCTTATGCGGTGCAGGGCAGAAAAAGATGTTTCAACTATTGTTACATCCACTGGTACCGTTTGAATTTTTTATACTAAGTAACTGTTATACACTGAGCTCGGCCGAAGTTATTTGTTGTAGTTCCTTATTCGCTGTGTGGGGCCAACTATGAGAATTCATCATGGATCTCGTATTATGGGTGTTGTAGGAGTTATTTATGAAAATGAATGAAATCAGTTAATGCAAATAAACATGGAAGTAAACTTCAAGGTGATAAATTATATTAAGCGCGCTACATGACACAATATTTCATAAAGACACACATCGAAACTCCAACGTAAATTATCTAACAGTTTAGGTCAGGGATGTCCAAACCCTTTTGGGCAAGAGACCCCTTTTCCAAAATGAACTGATATCTCAGACCCCCCAAAACCAAATTACTTTAAAAATAATTAAAAATTGATTTTCAATTTTAAAAATGCCTGTAAGACTTAGTTGTGTATCGCTAGCAACGCAAAGTCGGGAATTTGCATTTGGAAAAATCCAAAATTAGGGGCTTTTTAGGTGCTAATTAGGTGCCAAGTTTAAAAATTAGGTGCTCTAAAATTTTCACCGCAACGAACTGTTGAAATTTGCGTTGCTAGCAAAACGTCTCGCTAGCAACGCAATGCAGTTATTACATATACGATAAATATTAATAGCAAGGAATTAAGTGCTAATTAGGTGCTGCAAGTATATGCAATAACAAGGCGCCCCTAATAAAACTAAAGTCGTTATTCAGAACATAGCAGATGCATAATTCAGATTTCCTGAAAATCAAAATAGAATCAAAATTGCTTTCAGAAAAACTCCAAATTAGGGGCTTTTTAGGTGCTAATTAAGAACGAAGTTTAAAAATTTGTTGTTCTAAAATTTTCACCGCAACTAACTGTTGAAAGGAGAAGGAGACATCTCCATACATTTTTGGGCCCAGATGTTAAGAAGATGAAAGACGGACCATTTGAAAGCTTATATATATATAAACAATACACATCTGAAAATCTGGCTAGATTTGTCAATCTAGGAGCTGAGTTATTGAAGAATAAATAAAAGTGATTTCATGTATTACCTACACTGTAACAGGTGAATTTTCACTATAATAACACTGTAACAGGTTATTTTTCACTTTAATTACTTAAAGATATAAAAGCCGGATCAGTATAAAATCACCAAAGAAAAGCTGAGGTTATCTAGGAAACAAAATAGTGAAACAATTCACGAAAATTAAAACAACAACAACTAATTGAAATGAATATTAGAAATATCGATCTGAGATCGATTACTTGAATTATTGTTGTTACTGTTATTTGTTGGCATGTTGATACTTTGTATTTTTAGATATTAAAATTCTGGATTTAATCGACAATCGATTATATTGCACTCTTTTCAAAACGAATCGAATATTAGTCTTTTTCTTTTTTCTTTTAAATGAATAGTTTTGAAGTTTGAACTGTCAAAACAAACTAATAGAAATTACTAGTGGTAAGTAGTGTACAGAAAAGAGCATTTCACTAGTGTATTCTTTATGGTAATCGATATATATAATACCGTTCATACATTATGATAAGGTAATGGTGGACATGGACCCCATAATTCCCAGAATAATATTTTAATCTGGATCGGGTTTCAATAATCGCTCAGCACTTAATTAGCACTTAATTCCTTGCTATTAATATTTATCGTATATCTAATAACTTCATTGCATTGCTAGCGATACGTTTTGCCAGCAACGCAAATTTCAACAGTTAGTTGCGGTGAAAATTTTAGAACAACAAATTTTTAAACTTCGTTCTTAATTAGCACCTAAAAAGCCCCTAATTTGGAGTTTTTCTGAAAGCAATTTTGATTCTATTTTGATTTTCAGGAAATCTGAATTATGCATCTGCTATGTTCTGAATAACGACTTTAGTTTTATTAGGGGCGCCTTGTTATTGCATATACTTGCAGCACCTAATTAGCACTTAATTCCTTGCTATTAATATTTATCGTATATGCAATAACTGCATTGCGTTGCTAGCGAGACGTTTTGCTAGCAACGCAAATTTCAACAGTTCGTTGCGGTGAAAATTTTAGAGCACCTAATTTTTAAACTTGGCACCTAATTAGCACCTAAAAAGCCCCTAATTTTGGATTTTTCCAAATGCAAATTCCCGACTTTGCGTTGCTAGCAATACACAACTGTAAGACTTGTACGCTCAAGCTCATTATCTTGCACGGACTTGTCCACGCTTATTGACTTGCCGAATTTTTTATCTTGAGAACTTGTGCAAGTTTATCGACTTATTGAGTTTTTTTTAAAGTACAACAATAATACTTCCTACCAAAATATTAGTCATGCTTATAACAAGTTGGTACACGTAACACAAGTTATACAGTATCTTGAAAGTTTCAAATAAGAAATTGTGTTAATTAATAGGGGTCTATTTTTAGACCTCGTCAACCCACAAAAACAGTTTTTGTTTATGTCGACTCTTGAAAAACTGACTTCCACCCAAGGGGTCGATACCGACCACTTTGGGAATCCCTGGCTTTAGGTATTATATTTTATTATGACTCGGAACGCACAGTCAAAAGAAGGCCTTATTTCCTGATGGTTTTTTTTATAAGATAAGGGTGACAAACGAGCACACAGTCCACCTGATGGTAAGTGGTTGCTGCGGCCCATAGACACCTAAATCTATCCTCGTTTGCGAATCAAAATGCAGATGCGTTGTCGCCCGTGAGGACTAAGATGGAATGCCTCATTTCCAGTAAAAAGGGCCTCCGGCCACCTGCACTCACCAAGCGAAAGAGCAGCAGAGGTAAACCTCTACTTCACGCTGGTATTCTGTGAGGTCGTGGTACCACCCCGGTTCGAGCCGGCCCATCCGTGCGACAGCAAAAGCTGCCGCGTGGCTCTACCACTGTTAAAAATTATTTAGGTTTCAATTGTCATACATCATATAAGTCGCTTACAACGTTTATTATATGACGCCATAATCACTCTTCGCCAAGGATGTTTTATGTAAAAAGGTGCAACGTAAATTATATTTAATCAGTTCATATTATGATAGTAACGGCTAATGGTACTCCAACTAAAGTGATTCGCAGTGCAGTTGTGCAAACTCTCGTAGCTCAATTTGAAATGAGTCATTTTTTTGAACTAGGAATTATTCCATGTTTTATTTGCGTTCACTGGATTGAATTTTCTGGCCTTTTATTAACATGATCAGGATCATAATCAAGCCTTAAGATCTTTTAGATATGACATCCGACAAAGGTGAAAGAGGTTTGATATAGCGACCGGTAATCGCCACTCATAGTGATAACGGCAAATTAATGCTATTATGGGAGAGCCTTATGTTCAAAACAGTGGATTGTTCACTGGTTGTTAGAAACCAATTTTTCAAACATACATAAATCGTTATTTTTAATTGTATTCAGCAATTTTTATAGTACAGGCATTGGCTATTGAAGATTACGAAGGTTAAGACGAAGGTTAAATATAATTGATAATTATCCGTTACAGTCTATAAAAGTTCAATGCTGAACATTAGCCCCCCATAAATTGCATTATAGTGGGGATTTTGTCATATTTGCTACGCCGGTGGGCGAGTTGACTAGTTATTTTATTATATTGAGCTGGTATTACGTAGGTGCTGCTGCCCATCTCGTTTCACTTTTACTCTGTCGCCTCTTACGACACCCACGTGACGTTAATATTGTGGTAGTGGATATTCTTACACCGCCACGAACGGTTGATTGATAATAATATTTGCATTAAACATTAAGTTATGGAATTTCACAGATGTTTCCTACTGAACGTAGTTCTTTACCCAGCTGCACTTTGAAACATGAAACATTTATTTGTAGACCATGCAAACACTTTTCCATGCGGGATTTTCAATAATGCAGTAAAGTTGCATTGTCCGTATGGTTGGCTTCGTCGAGACTAGGGGTCGCAATACCGGACCTCTTTTCAAAAACCGGTGTTTTCGGTATTACTTTTTAATGAATACCGAGATTCCGGTAGTTTCGGTATTTTCGTTATTTTTAATATAGTGAGCAAAATATTTAAAGTACTTATGTAATGGAACCGTAATTAACGTAAGGGAATTGTTACCAACCAAACAAAAAAGTGTGTTATGATCTGGGAACGAGATTCAGTCAGTCTTTCGTTTAAATAGTGAGATAGTATAAATAATAGTGCTTCTAGTGTTTTGTCACTTAATCTTGAGCGCAAATGATTACAAAAGTAACCAGCTGAAGAGAAAGCTCTACAATGGTAGGAGGAATGCTTCTTAAATTATGATATACTAATTCTAAATATTTTTCCCTAGAACCGCCATTTTCATTTTTTTTTATAGAATAAGGGTGACAAACGAGCACACAGTCCACCTGATGGTAAGTGGTTGCTGCGGCCCATAGACATTTACATCTATCCTCTATTACAAATCAAAATGTAGATGCGTTGTCACCCGTGAGGACTAAGATGGAATGCCTCATTCCCAGTAAAAAGGGCCTCCGGCCACCTGCACTCACCAAGCGAAACGCAGAGGTAAACCTCTACTTCACGCTGGTATTCTGTGAGGTCGTGGTATCACCCCGGTTCGAGCCGGCCCATCCGTGCGACAGCAAACGCTGCCGCGTGGCTCTACCACTGTTTAAACATCATATAGAGCATTTCTATATTTATCAATGCATCTAGATCTTCATCGCCTGGAGTATTTTTAGATACATTATCTGGAGTCCGCAGTTTCTTTAGAACTGCCATTTCTAATTGCTTCTTGAGCGGTAATGTGTCAGATTTGTCATTCCTGTGTGTATTCTCCTCGTCTGTAGTTGAAACAGAAACGTCAATCTAACGTTCCGTAGCCTGAGTCTAACTAAGCTGATGTAGGTCTGCAATATGTGTTCGCATTTCGTCGCCATTTGGCCTTAGCAAGATATCAGAGTAGTCACCATCTGATGAATCAAAATATGATTTAGGATCAGGCAAATAATTCAGATTTGAAGCCACAACAACCTGCGCTCTTTAATCCTTCGCTTCAAAGATCGGAGAAGTTCACGACTGGTTCATAATGCACAGTCTCTAATTTTTGAGCATAAAAATGAAAGCCGGGGCAGACATCATCAGATTGGTTTCTTTTGCAAAATTGTTCGACTGTCACTTTTAGGATTTCAAATACATTGCTGAGATCAACCACTTTTTTTGAACTCATTTTCAGATATTTCCAGGTCCTTATTTAAATCTATCAGCACCTTTTGAATAGGGATTTTGAGTTTGACAAATCTATCTAACATATTTGTACATAAACTGTTCCACCGTCCAATCTAAAATCAAACTGAGCTAACATCCTATTTCTTGTTTTACATATTTCTGTAATGTGCATGAAGCAGAGTCATAAGAATCGTCAACTTCGCTTTCCAGTTCGCTTAGTTGAGTTTAGGAGCTGTTTTCTTTTTTATAGAGCACGTCTAATATCACTAGCTATATACCATGAGCAAGATATTGCTAGTAGAAAAGTCCTGCTTGTCTTCCAAGCGCGATCATTACACTAGCGCGTCAGTATTTGTACAGACTACTCATTTAGAGACAATTTGAATGCGGATGACTTCCAGTAACTGCAAACTGGCCGAGCTCCAGACTCCCTTACCAGGTCAAGATTGACAAAATAATTGCTTAACATGGGACTGTACATATTAACGTTCATAAATCAACGATTTTTCCAAACTCGTCCATTCATCCAGTGTCAAAGACAGTTTCACTCCGTCTGTTTTCAGTTTGCGCAGTGTTGTAATCAAAGATAATTTCACCGTCTCACTGTGCTTTAACACAATTTTTTTTTAAAGGAGTTTGAGGATATAGGCATTTTGTCATAGGAGGAACTGTGTCTGGTAAGTTTTAATTTTTATTGACATAATATCATTTAACATAGATTTATAATGAAATATCGAAAAAAACGTAAATACCGCTTTCAGTTCACTCAATCCCGGTATTTTAAAGCTTTAATTTCAGTCCGGTATCCCGGTATTTTCGAGATTCGGGATCCCGGTTTGCGAGCCCTAGTCGAGACTAATCTACGAGGTTCGTATCACCCCGATGAAAGCGATCAATTCATTTACCGTAGAATGTTAAACAAATGTTTCATTAAATGTATATTACAAATATTTCTCGTCGCAACATTTGGAGTGCTCACTCGAAAGTCGTTATAAATTACCGCTCGAAATAGGCGTTTGTCACTTGGAGATATAACTGATTAACGAATTCGTGTGAGTTTTTTAATATACAAAGGGTATAGGAAATCAGGTATGGAGAACATTCTACCATTGTATTCTTTTTCGAACTTCAATTAGAAAACAGAAAAAAAAGTTTTAAAGACCTTTTTTCCGTTGAATGTTAAAGTTATTGAGAAAACTAAGTACCTACTTCATATAACAAGATATCTAAAATATATATAAGTTTTAAATAACTATATATATTTTAGAATTAAATTTTAATGCATACATACGTAAAACCCATTTTATATTGTACAATGTGTAGGCAGTATGAATTGATGAAAGCTTACATAAATATGTTTGGTTGAAGATGATATGCCATGTGTTCAATTATTTTCTTAGGATAGAAATAATGAAACTTTTTTTCGCAGCATGTTACGTAACCAGGTACACCATGTCTTTCTTTGTAGTGTTTCATTAATGATTTAAAGTCGAATCCCTTCCCGTGACAAATGCAACATTCCATTTTGTAAAATAGTGTTATTTGTTTATCTAACTCCACGCCTTGTTTCGCTGGTTTACCATCAATTAAAACCATTGGATCTATGGCCTCACATGTGTTATGTGTAGGAATTATTTTTTCTTTGTCCGTGTTCGTTTTGTGATCTAAATTGTTAACAAAGGAGTCATTATTCTGGGTGCATGGATTCATGAGAAGGGACGCATCCAAATGCTCAGTTGTTGCAAATTCCTCTAATGACATTGCTTCCATATATTTCAATTCCAAGCGTGATTTATTTTTCGATTCTTTTAGATTAGCTGAATTCAAATTTCCTTCACGTTCAGCTGTATTTGATTTAGACATAGAATGATTAATTACTTCTTTACTATCGCCTTGAACATTATGCGAGGAAAATGCGTTTATAATCGGTTCCAGTTTTTTTTCTTGCACGAACTGAGAATGAATGAGTTGTCCTTCT
Source organism: Parnassius glacialis (assembly GCA_033319125.1). Taxonomy (NCBI): domain Eukaryota; kingdom Metazoa; phylum Arthropoda; class Insecta; order Lepidoptera; family Papilionidae; genus Parnassius; species Parnassius glacialis. The sequence continues at coordinate 19,912,173 of JAVANC010000013.1, read as the reverse complement.
GCACGTTTCATTTTATGAAACTCTAAGAACTTTTGTGTTTTTTCCACTTTTACAGCGTAGAGATGTAATGCACCTACTTGTTGCAGGCAATCGTGACATATTGCTTTGGGAAGGTTATCATCTGTTCGAATCTGTAAAAAAATAAACAAACTAATTTGTTTAGCCAGACTGCGTCACACGTCTCTTTTGTACAGTCGTTGTTTGATAATTCTAAGATTTTTTTTGTAAGACCCATATTGCAGCACGATTAAGACGAAAGAGCTGCCTAGACCGCGGCAGGACCAAGCCCTTTATTAATACCAGCGTAATTTTTTTTTATTCTACTAAGCCAGCGCTTATCTACGATCCCACCTGATGGTAAGTGGTGATGTAGCCTAAAATAAAATAAAATAGCAGCATAATCCTGCTGTTTCTTAAGGTAAGGGACGATAATCGGATTATTTACCGGTAAATAGACATTTTATGTTTTTTGCTTTTTACACGGAATACCAGCGTAATGACCGTGTTTCGTATATTGAGTATAGAGAACCAGAGACCATTTTTATTGTTAGGTAACGAGGCATTTCATCTTAGTGCTTAAGGGTAACGACATACTCGTATCTCAATTTTGATTTTTAATCGAGGATATATGTGTCTAAGGCCGGAAGCCAGAGACAATGTTGAGTTTTAACTCAAACTTTTTTATACGATAAGGGTGATAAACGAGCACTCAGTCCACCTGATCGTAAGTGTGGTTGCTGTTTGCTATAGACATTTACAACTATCCTCGATTATGAATCAAAATGCAGAAGCGTTGTCACTCGTGAGTACTATAAGATGGAATGCCTAGTTTCCAGTAAAAAGGGTCTACGGTTCTCTACACTCCCCATACGAAACGCTGGTATTCTTTCCGTGAGAGCCTGGTCCTTCCCCGGTCGAGCCGACCCATTCATGCTTCAACTATACCAGTAATATAGCTGCAGCATGGCTCTACCACTGTGATTATTATGATTAGTAAGCTGAAGTGGCAATGGGCCGACCATAGTGTAGAACCGACAACCGATGGGGAAGAAAGGTTCTCGAGTGGCAGCCTCGTATCGGTAGGTGAAGTGTAGGGCGACCCCCTAGGTGGAGCCACGACCTGGTAAGACATGCAGGAAGTCGATGGATGCATTTGGCTCAGGACCGTGTTTTGTGGCATTCCTTGGGAGAGGCCTATGATCCGCAGTGGACTTGTGAAATGCTCTATGATGATGATGATCATGATGGCTCTATCACGTATTATATGCAAATAGTCAAGCAGTACAAACTGCACAATGTTGAAATTTGTGTAACATAGTATGTTATAGTTGTAGGATATAGGGGAGAGTTGGATAATACCGCGCGTCTGATAATTCCGCGCATCAACATAATGCAAAAACTAAACGCTTGTAGCGCTGTCCAGCATTTAAAAATCATAGCCCGAAGTACCTACTCCTCCTCTCGCACACCACCAGTTTGCTCCGAGCAATGACGTAGTAATACTGCGTCGTGAAAGTTTTTACTTGCGTTCCTTATAATTTCGCGGATAATTTTGATAAGAGGTAAGTTATTCTGTATTTATATTGTAACACATTTTTTCCTTATATTCTAATGCTTACATATTGTAGAATTAATGCCCAAATGGATTTGAATACATAATTAACTTTAATGTATTATTTTGAGGTTATAAAATGAAATGATCGAGTTTGTCAGTTCCGTGCCGCGGTATTATCGAACGGGGCGCGAAATTGTAAACTATGAAAATTATAGATTATAAGTTTTTGTTCTTTTTTTGTTTTAGATGGATAATTATCAGCAGCAGTGAAGATAGTGAGGATGATATTCCCATCGCTCAATTGTGCGATGACGATGATGTGGAGAATCGTGATATTTGCGCCGTATGTCAAGAATTTGGTCGTGATAGGGAAATTTGGTTCCGTTGTGGCAGATGCTCGAATTGGATACACAAGGAATGTAGCGGAAAAGACTCTCCCGAAAATTTGTTATGTGATTTTTGCATTGATTAATGCAAAATTTTAACAGTGGTAGTAGTGAAGTAGAGGTTTACCTCTGTGTTTCGCTCGGTGAGTGCAGGTAGCCGGAGGCCTTTTTTACTGGATATGAGGCATTCCACCTTAGTCCTCACGGGTGACAACGCATCTGCATTTTGATTCGAAAACGAGGATAGATGTAGATGTCTATGGGCCACAACAACCACTTACCATCTGATGGACTGTGTGCTCGTTTGTCACCCTATCCTACAAAAAAAAAACTTTATTTCTGCTAATAAGGCTGATTGTAGGTATTGCTGAGATTAACTAGTTGTAATTTCATTCAAATATTTACTAATTTTAATACCTAGTCACTGAAAAAAATGTAGAAGTACATAAGTTTTGTTGACTTAAATAATCTAAGTTTGTTATTATTTCGTTACATTTTGTAGTAATATCTTAATAAAAATAAAATAATATCTTAAAATTGATATTTTTCTAAGGTTACTAATAGAAATTCACGATATTATTATGGGCACGGTTTTATCAAACCTCGGCACGGTATTACGAGTATCTAACCCGTCTGATAATACCACGCTTTGCTGTTTTTTTAAATATCGCAATAATTACTTTGTTTATTTTTTTTAATTATTTTGCCATGCTGTATAGGTAGCTAAATAAATTATCTACTACTTAAACGCTTTTTTGAATCTGTTTATCAAATCTACACGCACGGTATTTCCAACTCTCCCCTACCTACCCTATATTTTGGAGATTGAGATTAAATTCGAGTGTATCTGAATATCGACCAGCTAGCTACAACATCCACTTACCATCAGGTAGACTGTGAGCTTGTTTGTGACACTTACTTTTATAAAAAAAAAGATCTTTTGTCATCTAAAAGACGGCGGCGAGACTACAGGAGAGCGCTACTTACAAGAGTAATGATATCTGTTAAGGTAAGGCCTTGAGCCTAATAAAGTTATCGCCAATAGGCGTTTTACTTGGCATGGGTCTATACTCATAGACTGATGCTCAGAGTATAATATACATATGAGGGCTGCTGACATTATTAATAACTCGTATGGTATACCAGTAAATGTTTTCATGATTTTGTAATACTATAATGATTAATGATAAAGTTTATATGAATAAACTGACCACAATATTAAAGAGGTTCTTGATTTTGCGCTTTGTTTCTGCACTTAACGGTTTTAATTTTATAACATCGTTGCATAGACAGAGTCGACATGATAATTCGCGCACGATTGTTTTTTCTAACGTTGAAAAATCATTCATACTGTAAATTTAATTAAAAAAAAAGACTTGGTTGGATAAATTTGAAATAAATTGCGGATAACGTTATTTGACCATGACTGGTAAAGAGTAATTGTGTTCTGTGACCATGACAACGGTATGATATTTTAATAAAAATAACCATACAAAGTTGTCACATGATGTCAAACATTATATTCTAATAATCAAAGAGTATATAATCACTACGTTTTACTATTTGTGTAGCCAATGTGGCCACTAGATAATGCTTTTATCTTAAGGTGGATATTACTAGTCTTTTAGTGCCAATTTCAACTTTAAAAATAGGTGCTATTTTAATTAGAGCACAATAAGTTTAAGAGACGCTGCGTCTTCTAATTTGGAATCATGCATGTCACAACATGGAATATGAATTAAGACAGACGACAATAATTATTTTATTTTAATATTTTACTACGTACTTACCATACTGTGTTTTGGTTTTAAGAAGTGCGATTTTTCTTTTAACACTAAATAAACAAGCCCTATCGTTAAAAGGGTAATTAAAGAAAAACCAGACTGCGTAAAAATGTTTACTGAAAAGAGAAAAATTTTATAGTCTATGTCACTGCTACAGTTATTACGAATCTAAATATCTACTTATGCAAGTACTACAAAATGAAACATAATAGAACTAATTTAGGTAGTTCAAAAGTTTTTTAACAGTGGTAGAGCCAGGCGGCAGCTTTTGCTGTCGCACGGATGGGCCGGCTCGAATCGGGGGGGTACCACGACCTCACAGAATACCAGCGTGAAGTAGAGGTTTACCTCTGCGTTTCGCTTGGTGCGTGCAGGTGGCCGGAGGCCCTTTTTACTGGAAATGAGGCATTCCATCTTAGTCCTCACGGGTGACAACGCATCTGCATTTTGATTTGTAAGAGAGGATAGATGTAGATGTCTATGGACCGCAGCAACCACTTACCATCAGGTGGACTGTGTGCTCGTTCGTCACCCTTATCCTATAAAAAAAAGTCATCTATATCTGTACCACATCACTGTGAAAAAAGTTACGGCTGTAGAGAACGTGCAACTTGTTATTTTTCACCTTCATCTCTGCGCGGTAAGCACTTTATACATATTGTCCTTTTTTTAAGAACATGGGGTGGTAATTATCAAAACATATTTTTGACAAGGTTACTATTAATACGAGGTTAAAATTGATAGCTATTACACAAATTATTACAGCACTGATATAAAATAATTCAAACTATATACGCAGATATTTACATGGTCATAAATGCGCATACATACATGCTAAATCCCAAAACAAGAATTTAATCTTAAAATCAAAATAAAAGTTATTTCTTAATAACCAATCACAGCGTGAGGAGCTTAGGTCCCCATTCGATGTCGGCATGCTTCGATAAGCTATCTTTCACGCACTTTTTTGTCGTATTCTTTTGTAAACTTTATTCACGTCTGGGAATTGTTTAAAACTGCTAAAGTCGTCTGGCGATTTGTAGGTATTATTAAAATTACTCAATAAATACGTGATTAAAGTTTGAGATTGCCAAAAGTATATTTTTTGGGAATTGTAAAAAAAAATATTTGGAGAGGTCTGGTAATACTTTATAACCGACAAAAAGTCTGGGATTATTTTTTTGGAATTACATAAAAACTAAATATTCTTTTATATGATAAGGGTGACAAACGAGCACACAGTCCACCTGATGGTAAGTGGTTGCTGCGCCCCATAGACATCTACATCTATCCTCTATTACAAATCAAAATGTAGATGCGTTGTCACCCGTAAGGACTAAGATGGAATGCCTCATTTCCAGTAAAAATGGCCTCCGGCCACCTGCACTCACCAAGCGAAACGCAGAGGTAAACCTCTATTTTACGCTGGTTTTCTGTGAGGTCGTGGTACCACCCCGGTTCGAGCCGGCCCATCCGTGCGATAGCAAAAGCTGCCGCGTGGCTCTACCACTGTTAAAATTAATAATTAAAAGATAAAAAAGTAATCAAGTTGCCACAATAACATTTTTTTTGGATTTTTTTTTTGTAAATGTAGGTATATGCTGCGCAGTAACAAAATAACCGCAAACGCTCTGCCAGACTCGCAGGACTAGATTCGCCAACTGACGAAATTATATTTTTTCACAATTTCAACTTGCCCAAACTTATACTTTCACAGAGGGGAACGTCTGCGTTTGGCACCTTCCGTATGACCTTTCGGTCCGTCAGTGGCCCGAGTTGCTTTACGTACGAAACATAATTACATTTTCTCAAGTCTGTTCACCATTGTTATTAATTTTGATAAAATAAATCTTTGCATGTTTAATTGTTTAATTAGGATTCCACAATATTTCACGGAAAATCATATACCTATATGTATTTGCTGACTAAAGCTGAGACGTTGTGAGTGTTTTTCGTGACAATATCTTATTCTGTGCGATTAATGTAACAATCCCACCCATGCCAACAAAAGCCATTTTATCCCAGGTTGTTGGCAAAAAACACGTTTTATATTCGTTCAATATGTTATAGAAATTGTATTTTGCATATCATATACATATGAGGTACCTGCGGGTGATAAATCCTAGCTAAGGTAAAATCGAAAATAAAATCAGAAATATCTAATTTGGTCCACAGATTTTAATAAAAATCATTAGTTTAGTACACTTTCTATAAAGTATGAATGAATAATTGTAACATTTGCCATAAAGAAAAACAAAATTAGGCATTTCTAAAAACTTTGCTAGTAGGCCTTATCTCCCGGTGTGGGCGCGTGGTTTGGCGCGGCTTGCCGTCCACCACCTGAACGCGCCCCAAAGGGTGGTCGCCGTGAGAATGGTTCGCAGCTACCGCACGATCTCCCGCGAGGCGGCGTGCCTCCTTGCCGGATTGCCGCCATGGGATCTGGAGGCGATAGTCCTCGCGTGCCTGCACGAATGGCGCACGGAGGCACTATGCCGGGGGGAAACCCCGCTGCCGCGGCAAGTTGTCGTGCAGCGGACAGACTTCCGGCGTGATCTCATGGCGACATGGAGAGAGCGACTGTCGCAACCCCGTGCTGGGCACGCCACTATAGCGGCGATAAGACCCCTCTTTGAGGAGTGGCTTGAGAGACGCCACGGCGTCCTCACCTTACGCCTGACGCAGGTCCTCACCGGACACGGTGTGTTCGGGAGGTTCCTGCACCGAATCGGGCGGGAGGAAACGCCCGGGTGCTCCCACTGCGAGGATCGACCGGAGGACACGGTGGAGCACACCGTGGAGGTGTGCCCTGCTTGGGCGGAGCACCGCCGTGTCCTCGTAGCGGCGATAGGCGGCGGCGACCTCTCGCGTCCGGCCCTGGTCGAAGCCATGGTCCGGAGCGAGACGGAATGGGATGCCGTCACCACCTTCTGCGAAGCAGTGATGCTAGCGAAGGAGGTGGCGGAGCGGGAGAAGGAGAGAGCAGCAGCTTTCCTTCCCGGCCGCCGCGGGAGACGCCCCGGGCGTCGGGGGCTACGTCGTGGCCCCCCCCCCACCGTAGGCGCGGGCCTGTGGATGGCGAGCAATGGGTAGCTCGCCGTCCGTCCGTCTAACGACGACAGGCCGTGTCGACGGCGCGTTTTGTTCCACGCGCGCCTCAAAGAGATGTCAGCATCGTGAAGGGGCAAGGGCCGACGCCTGCCGGGGCTGCGGGCTGTTCGAAAGAGATACCGCGGCTCCGGAACGTAAGGGCACTGAAGGAACACGGATGGTTTTTAGTCAGTAAAAGTCTGACACTCCCTTCCGCTCCACCCAGAGCGAAAGGCGTCATTTGATGATTTTCCATCCGCAAAAAAAAAAAGGCCTTATCTTACTATAGTAGGGTAATAAGGCCTACTGTTGTAACGAACTCAAATAATCAATTTATACGTAATATATTTAATATTTGTGATCAATAATTACATGAATGCAGCAATTAAAACTTAAAATTCTAAAAAAATATATAAATTGCCTCGCAAACTGACAGAAAAAAACTCACTTCTGGTGATTATCATCAGTGTGTCGGTAGTGCCTCGAGTTGAGTTGAGTGTTAGGTTGAGTTGAGAATTGGGTTTATTCTTGGGTTGAGGCTCCTCCCAACCGGATTTCTGTCACAGCGACTAGTCTCAACAGAGACTAACCCATCAGCACAGTACAGAATTATAGTATCCGTATGTATGCGTAGGCCCAGGTGCACTCTCTACTCCCTCACAATCATTAATCGCAAGCCGACACGGTCCGAGAGAGCTTAGGCGCAGGACCAATAATTTACACATAATTTAATAGCTACTAATGTCAAAGCCTTAATTCTTCGATACACTTTGTCTCTGCACTGTTTGAACAGTGAAACCAGGCCTTTTTCTGACTACGACATAAGTTTTATAATAAAAGCGTACGATTTATTTGCATTTATAACATTTTAAAAGTGATATAAAATTCATAATAAAACAAAAAGAGTACACAAGTAAAAGGAGTATAATAAGGCCTATGGTGAAATTTAGTAGGCCTTAATAACGGCTGACCAAATATTTAAGAAAAACGAAATTATAAAAAAAAATCACCACGATATGTTATTCAAATATTAAAGATCAACGAAGCATTTATTCGTGAAGATAAAGATTACGATTTTAGATAGCTAAGTGTAATATTGCAAAACATACCTACGATTTATTTGGACAGGTTTTTATTACTGGTCCCGTGCGGTCGTATCTTATGATAGATAATGCAACTCTGGCGGCAGGACGCGGGGTAGCGCGTCTCTGCAAACTTGTAGAGATATTATCGTGCAATAGGAGTCTGTTATTATCTCCTTAAGCGAGTGCGGTTATTATAAATAGGATTTTTGTTACTTAGGCCTTATTAGCCGACAGCCCTTATTACCAGCAGGCACCTTAGTTAAAAAAAATATTAAGTAAATTAGTAACTTGTTGTTAGTCTAAATTATGATTAGAATCATGTAGAAATTGGGTACGTATTTCTTAAAAAAATTGTTTATATCACGCAAAGAAGACGGGTTAAGAGTTAAGAAGGCGTAGAACTGAAACCTCTCGCACAAGTAATGCTGATGTCCTATTACCAGTCTGCAGGACCTTGGTTCGCAATTATTCCTAGAAATTCCGTCATCAGTCGGTCTGCCATATTCCCCATTACTTCGCATAGTTTTATAAAAAAGTAAAAGTAAAGTTACAGTCTTTATACGTCCCACACCTCCTCTCATTTCTGAAAGAGATCAAAGGCAAGAAAGTGTCCCCCGCGCTGATCTAATGCGTATTATATTTTTTATTATATTAGACATGTAGGTTTCCCTTCGATGTTTTCCTTTACCGCACTTAAAATTGCAATTAACAATTTCATTCGTTTATTGTTCGAATCCCAGCTGAAAATAATATCAAACAAGTTATTATTTTTGGCGATGTGACTTGGGATATAATAGTTCTTTAATATTATTTACTCACGTTTTGTATTCTTGCATTGACAATGTACAAATCTCTATTTTAATTATAAGTTGTTGTATGCATTATTTAAAAAAATGCTTATAATCGCCAAACTAAGCTAATATATGAGGTTGAAATGGAGATAGGCGATACATTAAACGAACAGAGGTGGTGTTCCGCTTTCGCCGCATATAGGTAGGGCCACAGGAACGCTTTCACCAATTCTTGGCCCCACTAGCGCCTATTTCTTAGGCGTCTCTCCTAGAGAGAGGATAAGCTTTTCCCCATATCCCTCCTCTGCGCTTTCATCTATGGCCTCGGTTTCCATCTGCGCATCGGAACTCCCAGATTCGGGTACACGCAGGCGATCCATACATCCATGCATTACAGCTTATAAAAGTTCACTGCTGAACACAAGCCTCCCCCATAGAATACTTGAAATTTTTTGCCATGGTTGCCACGCTTGGGAGGTGGGTTAGCAACCGCAGTTTATTATTATTTGTTCCTGTTTTACGACACCCATGATACGATATGGGGTAATGAACATTCTTACACCGCCACTACACTATATAGGGCAAAGAAAAAACGTGTACCCAAAAACCTATAAAGTATTAGTGCAGTTTAAGGCAAACACGCAGACATCCACGCATAAGCGGCTTTGCTTTTTACTAATTAGCGATGAAGCAAATTCAGAGCAGCAGAGCGAGAAAGCTTAATAATCTGGAGAAATTGTTTTTCCAAACTCGATTATTCCAAGTTTATTGAATTTCGTAGAAAATAGCGATGTAAAAGCTTTTATAAATTAAAAGCTTAATAAGTCAGAGCATATATGGTAGTGGGTAGATTTATGAATTTAGTTGGTTAAATATACCTACATGCCAATATTACTGTTATTACTCTAAATGTAATACAATAAAATACCTATTATTTCTTCTTTTCTACCGACTTCAAAAAGGAGACGGTACTCAATTAGACTGTATGTTTTTAAGTGTGTTACCTCATAACATTTTCTGAGTGACCCGATTTCGATGATTCTTTTTTATTTCAAAGCTGGTGCTTCTCATGTGGTCCCATATAAATTTGATGAAGGTTCGACCGATAGTTTCTGGGGGCACGGCAGTGCCCCCGCCAAGTCGAGCAAAAAAGCGGCACGGCCGTACTATCCTTTTCTCGAAGCAGTTCAGGCCATTTTCGAAACCCTATAACTTCGTTGTGGATAAAACTAGAAGCCTGAATTTATTTATTAGAAATCTATTTATTTAAAATATAAAAGATTTTTAATATTGATATGGTCACTATAAGAAGTTGTTAGGTTAGCTAATTACGTAATAACTTAAGACAGAAGGATCCTTAAGTAGGGACTGAATAAATTAACCGACTTGATATTACATGGATCTCACAACGTTTTACGGTAGAAGAACTGAGTTGCGAGACTTAACTTTTTTACAAGTCATGTTTTTGATGACATTTGAGTTATTCTTAATAATTAATATTGAAGTCGGTTGTACAACATTTTTAATTTTAAATTATATATCAGCTTATAACAACAACTGCTGGAAATGGGAATTTTGTATAGTTAAAGAAGATTTGCCTTAACCGTCGATCTTACCAACCAGATCGATGATCGTAGTATCAGAAGTTTTAGAACTTTGCCGCTGCTCTCAGTAGACGAAGACCGAGTATTTTTTTATAGGATAAGGGTGACAAACGAGCACACAGTCCATCTGATGGTAAGTGGTTGCTGTGGCCCATAGACATCAACATCAAACAAAATGCAGATGCGTTATCACCCGTGAAGACTAAGATGGAATGCCTCATTTGCAGTAAAAAGGGCCTCTGGTTCTCTATACTCCCCATACGAAACACAGCAGCGTTAAGCTGCTATTTTACGATGGTATTCTGTGACAGCGTGGTGCTTCCGCGATCGCGCCGACTAATTCGTGCTATAACTATATTACTAATATAGCTGCAGCATGGCTCTACCACGTAAATATTTTGAAGCCATGGGATCTCTCTGACATTTTCCATAGTCACCTATTACGGGGATGATCTCTTTTGCACTGTCTCAACATGGCATATACGTTAGAGACGTTGTAGCTCAGGAGTCTGATGGTGGCCTCATATTTCATAGTACGCAAACATCTCGAGTTTGATTCTCGTCGGTACCAGTGAAATTGGAAAATGGTACCAGTGAAATTCAAAAAACCGCCATTCGACTACTGTCATGAACCACTTCTAATACAAGCATTTTAAGCTTACCAGGAGTGGTTAAAGGGAGTATTAGTAATGTTTAATAGCATTACTGGTATTTTATAAAAAAAATCGATAAGTTACATATGCTAATTTACCACTTGCTAAGTGGCGAAGAAAGATTTAGTAAGAAAACGTAAATGTTTGAGAAATTCTTCTATATCCCCATGCACAATACGCAATAGATTAGAGCGGCAGAATCTTCGTTGCCTTTAAAATCTTCTCAGAAATTTAAGGAGTAAATGTGCCCAGTTGTAAGACATGTAGAATGTTACTTTAATTTTTTTATGTACACTTATTCATTACTGTACTACTGCTGCACTAACTCTGTAATGGTAGCTGTAAGTACGAAATAAATAAATAGGTAAATTATCCCACCATGCTCGTTCTATGAAAATTCATTTAAAAATTGTTCAAACAAAATTATTGTTAAGTGAAATATGTTTAAAAAAAGTCCCGCTGGGTTTCTTGCTGGTTCTTCCCAGGACAGAGATATTTTCCGAACCAGTGGTAAATAAAAAAATGACTTTCAATAAGTATCATGTAATAATAAATTTTGAATAGAAAATCATTCTATTCCACTCTATTTTATAAGCTTAGGGTATAGGCTGCGATGCGATACTAACAAGTCGTGAGTTTGTAACCACTTTTCTACTACTGTCGCAAATCAGTTCTACCCGTAGCATAAGCATTTTCAGCTTAGTTGGAGTGGTAAATGAAAGTATTAATTATGCCAATAGCATTTCTAGTATTATTTAAATAAATACTTTTTACATATATTTCATATAGTTAAAAATAATTTTGTATCCTGGTTTGCTACTTTTATAGTGCTGTTTTGTAATAAAATATAATAACTACTCAGTTCAGATCAAAATAAAGTTGTCACATTTTAGAAGTTTTTTAACGTATTGCAAATGAATATTCTCTCTGTTATGAATAAAACTTTCATAAAAGCGGACTGAAAGTTTTAAACTTCATAATGCCGTGTATTCCAATAACGAGATTAATTGAAAGCTGCATGAACAAACAGCGGAGTTTCTGCGATAATATACTTTTATATTTAGTAGCTTTATATTTAGTAGTAATATCGTGTAGAATAGAATAGAATAGTAAGAGAGAGTGTAAGAGGCGACAGATGGAAATGAACCAAGAGATGGGTATCAGCAACTTCTTGATTCCAAACTTAAAAAGACTGCGGTTGCCAACACACTTGTCAAGCGAAGCAATCATGGCAATCTATAGTGGAGGTCTATGTTCAGTAGTGGAGATTTACGGTTATTGTATCTTAAATATTTAATTTGGGTAATAGTTTGGTGAACTTATACTACTGAAAATTGTAAAAAAAAATATAACAGAGCTCTCGAAAACGTATGGAGAACCGACAGAGGGACCTGAATAGAACTTATTATAAAAACAAACAAATTTTATCCTTAAAAGTTGTAACTATTTCTTAAATAGGAAAAATATTAATATTAATTTGACAAATCAGTTTAAGGTAACTTCTTCTCTATCAAGTCGAGTCCATTGCTGGACATGAGCTTCTTTAATTTCAGAAGGATTGTTTTTGGGTTACTTTTTACCAGCCACAAGACGAAAACGAATTAAATATATTGTGCAGCAAAGAACTACAAAAAGCTTAATCTTATTGACGATGATATACGATAGCACTTCACTTTGTTCAGACTGTCCTTTCTCTTGATGTCTCCGTTCTTTCTTGCCTTAGGCAACCTAGCTTAAAATAAATGCGAATTCTGTTTTTCATTTAGGGTACACATTTAAGAAGAGAGCCGTGGTAACTCAGGGCTTAGCGGACGCTGTAAATTTCACAATACGCGTACAGTACGGTCTCTTTACAAATGTGGTACGCGAGCAACTCGGGTTCGATCCCAAGTGACACCAATAAATTGTCAATATCAATTATAAGTGCTGATTTACCACGTGCTCGGCGGTGAAGGAAAACGTGAGGAAACCAGCATGTCTGAGAAATAATAAAATATTTCGAAGACATCTGAATTCCGTCAATACGCATTAGTGCAGCGCGGTGGACACTTCCGTGCCGTGCAAACCTCTAACTCTCATAGAAGTGAGAGGAGGCCTGTGCGCACTAATGGGACGTATATAGGCTGTAACTTTAACATTAACCTTCCACATATATAACACACAAAAGTAATAACTACAGCATATAATTTGTCCCATTCCTGGGCACGTCTCTCAACTTAATTTCTGAAAGAGTTTTAGGCCAAGATTTAGGGATGAGAAAGCTGTCAGCGCGTTGGGTGCCGCGTGCCGCTGAGTAATTACTGTAGATGAAACTTAGATACACCATTATACGCCCGAAGTAAAAATTTGGACTTAACAGTGGACCGCAAAGGGGGCACCGGCTCCAAAAAAGCAAAAACTGTTTTATTGGCTGAGAAAGTGGTGGCGACTGTTTTTTGGAATAGTCATGGAGTTATATTTATCTTCAAAAAGGAAAAACCATTAAAGGAGCATACTACGCAACATTACTTGACAAATTAAAGGAAGAAATTGCAGAAAAATGGCCACATTTGCAGAAAAAGAAAATCTTGTTTCACCATGACAACGCGCCGTCTGACATCTTAGCGGTTACCTTGGCGAAAATCCACGAACTATGGTTTGAACTGCTTTACCATCTGCCTTACTCAACAGATCTAGCCCCAAACGACTTCCTTTTGTTTCCTCATCTAAAAACTGCGCTCGGAGTACAGAGATTTTCGTCAAATGAGGAGGCAATCACTTTCGTGAACAATTATTTTGCAGAGAAAAACGCAGAGTACTATTTGGACGGGTTAGAGAGATAGGAGCATCGCTGGGAGAAGTGTGTAGAGTTACAAGGAGAGTAGGTACAAAAATAAAAATTAATTTCATGAAAAAACCTCTTGTATATTTGTTAGGTTGGAAACTTTTAAGACCACCCACGTAGAAATAACTAACGGTATTATTAATAATTCGGGTAATTCCTTTTAAGGAGGTCCTTTGTGTTGAGCCATTCAGAAGTCCATTGCTGAACATAGGTCTTCTCCATAGATTACCACAGAGTTATTACTAATAACGATTATTAGAAGCGACGGCAAACTAAGCCCAGCCTCGCCAAAAAGATCTTATAGCGTTCAATAAATGGCGGTATAACTCTCTCGTTTACATGACCACGTAAAATAATCAATTCGACAACGACATTAGATACTTTCAAGAACTTTTGACTGAGCATTGCACATTTATTTTATTTATTTACTTATATTTTATTGTACACCTTCATAGAAAAGATTACAATAGACTGACTTAATGCCTTTTGGTATTCTCTCCCAGTCATTCCGAGACGTTTGGAAATAATGTGATAGGTGTTAAAAGTAAAAAGAACATTACAAAAATAAAAAGTAAATAAGACAAAACTACAAATATTAAATATAGTGATAAAATTAAAAAATAGACACGAATATGATGATTAGGAATATCCACATTGCAGTTTATTTTTTTAGTTCTCGACTGTTATTATGCAACCAATGAACAGTTGCATGAGTTATTGTAAACTTTAATTGATATCAAAACTAAGTTAAGATGACAATGGAGACAATTATATTCACTGGCTCTACTTGAAGTTATTGTTAGAAACGTCGATGATATAGTACCGGATTTTCTGCTACTAAGTTTATATAACCCTCCGAACAAGTTTATTCAAGCTGTATAATTTATAGTAACGTAATCGAATAATATCGACGACGTAGTTTCAAAGGTTTTATCAATTTATGTGTGGTAGAGACTCAAATATTTTAATTACTTACTCAATAACTTCAGTTGTAGGTAGTAAAACAAAATAACGTTGAAATAGCAGACAAATCTCAATCAACATGATATTGTATGTGCAAAATATACAGTTGCGTAGTGTTACGCAGGTCATTACAGCACAACCGTATACTTAACTATGAAATATTAAAATAACGTTAGAATCGCAGACGAATCTCAGTCGCAGTTAACGTGATATTGTATGTGCAAAATATACAGTTGCGTAGTGTTACGCAGGTCAATACAACACAACCGTATACTTAACTATGCAATATTAAAATAAAGTTAGAATCGCAGACGAATCTCATCTCAGTCAACATGATATTGTATGTGCAAAATATACAGTGTCGTAGTGTTTACGCAGGTCATTACAACACAACCGTATACTCAACTATGCAATATTAAAATAAAGTTAGAATCACAGACGAATTTCAATCGCAGTCAACGTGATATTGTATGTGCAAAATATACAGTTGCGTAGTGTTACGCAGGTCATTACAACACAACCGTATACTTAACTATGCAATATTAAAATAAAGTTAGAATCGCAGACGAATCTCAGTCGCAGTCAACGTGATATTGTATGTGCAAAATATACAGTTGCGTAGTGTTACGCAGGTCAATACAACACAACCGTATACTTAACTATGCAATATTAAAATAAAGTTAGAATCGCAGACGAATCTCAATTGCAGTCAACGTGATATTGTATGTGCAAAATATATAGTTGCGTAGTGTTACGTAGGTCATTACAACACAACCGTATACTTAACTATGCAATATTAAAATAAAGTTAGAATCGCAGACGAATCTCATCGCAGTCAACATGATATTGTATATGCAAAATATACAGTGGCGTAGTGTTTACGCAGGTCATTACAACACAATTGTATACTTAACTATACAATATTAAGCAGTAGATTAGGAAACTTAGGAAAATTATTGTACTAGGCGTATACGAGCTTGCATGCGTGCGTGTAGATGTGTAGATGAGTGTACATGCGTGCGTACCTTCGTATGTGATTTTTTTATATTATATAGTTCAGTGCTTCACTACAACCCCACTTGGTGTTAAGTGGTGATGAAGCCCTAGATGGTCTTAGCGTAACGAATTCCTAATAGGAAGTTATTGTACTAGGTATATACGAGCGCGCATGCCTGCGTGTAGATGAGTGTACATACGTGCGTACCTTCGTATGTGATTGTTTTATATTATATAAGTCAGTGCTTGACTACAACCCCACTTGGTGGTAAGTGGTGATCAAGCCCTAGATGGTCTTAGCGTAACGAATGCCTATTCACTCTTGCGGACGGAAAGACAGACGCTGACAAATTATTCTACTTCTGGGCTGTACGTATTACGAAATTTGAAGCAAACCGTTCGGTTCGAATGTGTGGAATATCGATAACAAAAGGGTTAAGTCCCGCTGACCACCTGGTTGTTCGATGATGAAAGCATGCAAGCAAGGTGGCATGCGGGCGTACGAGTATATGTTATGGGAAAAATCTCTATGTATAAAAAAAATCAATTGCGGTCCGTTAGTCACGCTAAAGCTCGAAATTGTCTCGACCGATTTTGATGAAATTTTTCGTGTATGCTTGAATAAGTCCTTAGATGGTTTAGATTCACAGTTAGACCCAGTAGGTGGCGCGTAGTTCAGATTCAGAAATCACCCTTGCGAAGCCGGGGTGATTAAGTAGGTAGGTATATAAATAGATAGATAATAACATATATGGTAATAGCATACGCGTCGTTAATAAAGAATGACGAATGCACAGTATAACTGACCCAACGGAATCCATATTTTAAAATGGCGCAAACTTTTACTTTTCCGTGGTAGAGAAATTTTAAAGTTCATATAAAAACAATTCTAATTATAGAATTCCAACTTTACTACGTAGTGGGACTTTCCTGCTGCTTAAAATCCGTTTGGGTTGATAGGTTCGACTAAACTAACCGGCTCTTAGGCAGAAGAATAGGTAGGCTTACCACCTTATTAAACTTGAATTTTCTGAAAGGTTTCATGAACCACACTTAAACATTTCGAAATATCAAGATTTTAAGTATCTACTATTTTTGTCAATACACAAATTTATTAAAATTTTATTATATACAATATTAAAAGCTACAAAAAAAAAACAAGACTAAAACTAATAACTTAACTATCATACAGTCCTATTCCCCGCGACATCGTATCAAGAACGCTGGCTGCGTTTCCCCACTGAATGGCTATACTTAGCTTTTGAGCGAGAAAAGAACCAGCCCACTTATTACCAGCAGCAACGACCAGTCGCGGATAGAGTTCCTTTAGGAACTTCACTGCAGGTGGACCCCATGGACCGATAGTCTCTACAGCAAATGGCACAAATATGTAATCATCTCTCAGAGACTCATATTTGCACCACTTACTCAGATCAGCTGCTTTTGATGCCGCCCCGGCTCTAAACGAGGTACCCCTGAGATGAGAGGCTGCCAAAGTATCTACGCAAGTAGCATCCCACACTAAGGTTTTACCTCTCTCCCTAGGGACCAATGTCATACCGTCGTGTCTCTTGCCATCGTCTCTAAATATTCCACAAGGCTCTAAAACCGAGGGAACATTTATTTATAAAGACAAGAGTCCTTCGGATGACATCGTTCAAAGAACCGTGCCGTGAAAACCTACAGCACTTTTCTTACATGAAAGTCTGTAGAGCCCAAACTTGTCAACGCTGCTACCGCAGGGCCACTGATGGGGTTGACAAATCGCCGCTCCTAGTCGGATTCCTTCGACGATGCGTAAGCTCAAAATCAAAATCAAGTAATGTGCCGAGATTACTTGATATAGTATACGACATTGTGTATTTGTCTCTGTCCTCCTCCTAGTTTTGGTTTTATAGGGCGGTAAAGCTTAAGGTGACCATATTACCCTCACGTACCTTACTACATATTCGTAGCAGTCATAACAGTTTAGAATTTCTCTTGTGGACGTTTTTTTATATAATTTTAAGGAAGCAAACGAGTTAAAAGTCTACTTGATGGTAGTACTTGCCGCAGTCCATTGATACCTGTGTGGTGGGTGGAAGGAAAAGGGGAGATCTCCCGCCGGGCAAGGTGTTTTGCCCGGGGAGCGGCCAACGCTCCGAGTGGTAGTTCGGAGCCATTCTATATATATTGCTTTAACTTCGGAAGTTTGTTAGCGCGATTAAAGCTTCGATGTGTTTCGCTTGTGGCGCGACGACAGCGCCGCTACATAACCCTCCTCCTCAGACCGGAGGTCGATAGTGCAGTCCGATTGCCAGTGCATCCTTAATGCCGGTAGGGAATTCATGATGTGTGCGTAAGGGCAAGTGACGCCGGTACGAACGATATGCCGGTGTGTAATGCATGCCATATTACGCACTTGCAAGTGATGTCGGTAAGAACGATGAGCCGGAGCAAGTGCCAGGGATTGCCTTGTAGTCTGCGGTGAGTCGAGAAGAAGGCAAGTAATCTGCGAGAGTGCCGTGAAGCAGAGGCGAGCAGTAAGGCTCGGAGCCGTGCCGAACACTGTAGCGCAGAGAGTAGCTTGAAGGAACAGGAAGCATTATTATTCCAGTGCTGCGATGAACCTTTGTAAAGCTAGATGGCTTGCAGAATGTGAAGACTGCAGACAATATCTGCTCGGGAGCGAATGAATGAGGTACTTGAGAATAATGACGAAGGTTTCAAGTTGTAGTTTCCGAAGGTTGTTGGTTGCGTGTTCATATCACGCCGGTTGATCACCACTGTGGCGGATGGAAGGAAAAGGGGAGATCTCCCGCCGGGCAATGTGTTCTGCCCGGGGAGCGGCCAACGCTCCGAGTGGTAGTTCGGAGCTATTCTATATATATATATATATATATATTGCTTTAACTTCGGAACTTTGTTAGCGCGATTAAGGCTTCGATGTGTTTCGCTTGTGGCGCGACGACAGCGCCGCCACACCTACAACCAACTTTATATCTACTATCGCCCATGAGGCGTAAGATGGAATGCCTTACAGGCTGCAATGTCATTTAATTACTTACTTACGTTTCAAACCAGTTGCTGAAGGTGCATTGTTACTTTGTGACAGAAATATGTATCAGGGTGTACTGCCCTATATAGACTCAGGCAGAAAAGGAGCACTACCACATTGACATTGGGGTTATTCCCTTACATGTCCACTGCTAAACTTAGGTCTCCCTCAACCTGGAACCTCCTACATCTGTAGAAATGCTTCACAACCTGTAATTATACTGGCTCTACATACACATGTCTGAACACAAAAGTGCTGCGTACTTGGTATTTATAGAAATGTTATGTAGCTTTGGTTATAACAAAAAAGATAAAGATAATATATACGCCTATAAACGTCTCACTGGTTTCATCTCTGAAAGGGTTATAGACGGATTAGACGGCTGCGTTCTTTAGTGCGTATTGCCGAACTTCAATGTCCTCGAAACATTTTAGAATGTTTTCATGCAGGTTTTACAATGTTTTCTTTCACGAGCTTGCGTTAAATTGCAATTAACGATTTTATTTTTGCCAATGGAGATCCAACCCGTGTTACTCGCGTACTGTGTAATTTAAGGCGAGCGTTCACTCGCTTAGCTCCCACGTTATAAATAATGGATTCTTAAAGCACTTTGAAAGTAATCATGTGTTAATACGTTCTAACTGCCGTTCCTAGACCGGAGTTCAGGGAGCGGTAAATTGGTAAGTACGGATTGCTTAACGCTCTAACGACTTGTCGAGTTTAATTTACCGGCAACTAGTTTCCCTACATTTTACCAGTGTTTAAGTTATAAATTCTAGTCATTTTACTAGTGTTTAAGTTGAAATAATTTCATTTTGTATGGCTGTCCGTTGCTGCACATAATTTTTAAGCAGCGTTTTTTAATTTAAGGGGAGAAAAGTGGTATAAATTTTAAAAGTTTTAGTGCAATGAACAAACATAGAATTAAACATGTTTTTTTTATTTTTTTTGTGAGTGTTGAGAACATATCGAACCGTGTTCTTATACATGTTTACAGACTATAAACGTCCCGGAGCATCGGTGCTTCACCTCAGCATTATTCTTTTACGCACGATTTTCTCGATCTGTTTGTTCGTACAATATTTATTTTGATTAAAATAATAATTAACAGATTAATAGACACAGTTTATTTACTGTCCATAATGTCATGTAAATGGCATCACCCATGAAAAGGAAAAAATGCAGATGTACGCTTATCATATCCGTCTACAAAATGCAGTTTGTGTGGTAGCATTATTGTGATTGAGATCTCTCTTATACAACATGTAACAAAAACCCTGTGGTTCCCGTTAAGTACGTTATCAGGATCAGTATTCAAACCTATAGAAATAACTTTATTTTAAAAACTCGACCATATTTATATATTTTTTTAATTTTATAAAAAAAAAAAAATATTTTATATAGCTTTATTACCTCTTACTGACACTAGCCGATGCTAAGGCTAAGTAAAGCGGGGTCTTTGACAATCCTCTTACTCCCCAGACAATGCAGAGGTAATAAAACTACATACAATTTGCATACAATATTTTTTTAAATAAAATAAAATAAATATTGTTCCAGTTTTAAAAAAAATATTTCTATACGTTTGAATAATGATCCTGTTAACGTACTTAACAGGAACCACAGGGTTTTTGTTACATATTGTATAAGAGAGATCTCAATCACAATAATGCTAACACACAAACTGCATTTTGTAGACGGATATGATAAGCGTACATCCGCATTTTTTCCTTTTCATGAGTGATGCCACTTGCATGACATTATGGACAGTAAATAAACTGTGGCTAATAATCTGTTAATTATTATTTTAATCAAAATAAATATTGTAAATTTATTTAAAACAAATAGAAAAGAATCAAAGTTGATATATTATCTCAAATATTGTTTACTACTAAATCTTTTACTTGAGTATTAATTTAAGCTGATCCACAAATCCCGTGGACTTATAAAAAGCCCAAAACTAATTTAAGTACCTATATGTATATAAAAAATCAAGTCTGTAATAAATCCTGCAATAGATTGTTTTCGATAGTATTATTTATTAGAAATTTGATATGCTGGCCTGGATAAAATAACTTTTATTTACATATCTTCATACGCAGTCACGAGATACATAACAGAGCTGCATACATAACAGGAGTGACCAACTTTTGTAATAATTTGTATAAGATCAATTTTTTAACATAAAAATGTGTTGAGATAGATTTGCAGTCACAAGCGTAGTCTAAGTGGAGAAAGGGAGGTATGAATTTACATACTATACTTATACCCTGTATTTTTATATACTATACTTATAACTAGGGTTTTAAATTAGTACTCTATTTCACATGCTGGCTAATCGGTTTTTAAGTTAAGTAATTAGGAGCGATCGACAAAAATTGTTGGGCAACCCTGATATACTACATAAATCAATATGAAATTGTGTATCTCTGAGCTGTTTTTGAATAGACAGGTAGAATAGTAGAATCCTAGGTAAGATATTGTTTGCCTGTACAAACGGGTTTAATACCGATTTAACTAAACAATCTAACAACCTTACATTAAAGTTTATGTAGGTTGTCCATAGTAATTCTGTGACCCATTTGTTTTTTTTTTGTTTTAGTGTGATACTGCAAACTATGGATACCGGCAAGCAATTTAAAACAAAGAAGGCTTACAGATGTGTTGTCACCCCTGAGCAGTAAGATAGAATTCCTCACAATCTGAAATTATACTGACTCTTGGAACCCTTTAGACCGAAATAGAGCAGTGCAAGCACTGCTGTTTGGCGGTAACAGTAGTTATGAGGGTGGTATTCAGACATACTCCTAGGAAGAAAAGATGTAGTTTAAAATACATTCCCCTTTTATTTTTTACGAGTTTTCTGGACCTCGACAACAGCGCCACTTACCGAGTCCAATTTGTTTTTTCTTTTTTATTTAAGGGACTTTCGTTATTACTAACATGTCAGTACCATTGTACCTTATAAATAAATATCACAAAACAATTTAATTAATTACTTATAAAATACTTAATAAATGATAAACCATTTGAGCAGCATTTGACAGTGGTTCAGAGAGTATACTTTGATATTCCCCTAAAAAAAGTAAAGTTGCAGCCTATTTGCGTTTCAGTGCTGGGCACAGGCCTCCTCTCATTTCTGAGAGAGTTTTAGAGCAAGGAAATGTCCGCCGCGCTGCCCCAATGCCTGTTGGCGAACTTCACATGTCTTTGAATTTTTTTTTCTTATTTCTCAGACATGCAGGTTTCCTCACGATGTTTTCCTTCACTGCCGAGCACGTGGTAAATTAGCACTTAAAAATGCAATTAACAATTTCATTGGTGCCGGCGGGGATCAAACCCGGGTTGCTAGCGTACTGAAAGCTTACAACGAGCGCTAACTATCTGAGCTACCACGGCTCTAGCAATTTATATTTGATATTCCCCTATGTTATACATTTTAATGTCAGTTTTGACGACCAGTAGTTTCCTCTCGTGATAGTTTTTGGAACATTTCGCGAGCAAGTGTTGTAAGTCTTCGATTGTTGTGCATGTTTCGCAGTTTGGAGATTGTTTCTTTTTCATAATGAAAGCAAACTTGTTGCACGGAATGTGTCCGGAGCGAAGTCGCATTGCTAATACAACAGATTTTCTGTTCGATAGACATTGATTAAACCAAGGCACTTTCGGAGGCTGACTCTGGATATTTTTGTACCAAATCCCTTTTTCTTGCGACCTTTTATCAAAATATTCTTTCCAAAGTTTATAACATTTTTCTTTGTATTTAATTAAAATTTACTGTATAATCTGGATGAATATTACATTCTCTTCATTGTGTAATTGCCAATTTAGCCAGTTTATCAGCCTCATCATTGCCTTGTAAACGCTGCAATACTAAATTACGGTTTTTACATTGAAGTTTAAATATTTCATATTATATAATATAGTATGCTATCGATACACCTCTGAGACCAGAGGCACATCGCGCAATATGTTGAAGAGTACTATCAGTTAGTATGACTGTTTTTTGAAAATCTGTTGTACCAGCATATGCATGCTGACAATATAATAATAATAATTAAGCTGAGATTATCGTCAAAAGATTGCCGTGTAGTGGCGGTCAAGAATATCCACTACCCCATATCCTCCCGTGGGTGTCGTAAAAGGCGACAAAGGGAAACAGGCGGGAGATGGGCAGCAGCATCTTCCTGATAATAGCCAAAATTACAATAAAAAAACTGCGATTGCCAACCCGCTCGCCAAGCGTGGCAACTATGGCAAATACCCCCCAATGATGTTGAAAACAACACACAGACGGCCCCCAGTCCCCGGCGGCCCCGCTATTCCTGGCTACGGTGGCGACCATGGTAACGGCGGGGCAGGGGGTGCTAAGAATTTCCGGTGGAGGTTCGGTTGCCACCTACGACGACTCGACCTGGCAATATACAACGCACGCACAATGAGGACTGACGAGAAGATCGTGGAGCTGGAAGAAGAGATAAACAAGTTACGCTGGCATATTATAGGATTATCCGAAGTCCGAAGAGAGGGGGAGGACACGGTTATCCTCGAATCCGGCAACTTGCTCTATCACCGGGAGGGCGACCATCTGTCCCAAGGAGGTGTCGGATTTATCGTCCACAAGTCTCTCGTTAACAACGTTGTAAAGATCGGGAGTGTGTCGACGAGGGTTGCGCACCTTATACTCAGAATCACCAAACGGTATTCGCTGAAGGTCATACAGGTTTACGCACCAACCTCGGCACACCCCGATGAGGAGGTGGAGGAAATGTGGATATCTCTAGAGCCATGCATTCCTCCAAAACCCAATATACGGTGTTAATGGGAGACTTCAATGCAAAACTAGGCACAAGAGAGAACGGTGAGCTGAAAGTAGGGAAATTTGGAATAGGGCAACGGAACCCAAGGGGCCAGCAGCTGGCCGACTTCATGGAGAAAGAGGGACTCTTTATGATGAACTCTTTCTTCAAGAAGCGGCCCCACAGGAAGTGGACCTGGTCGAGCCCCGACGGTTCGACAAAAAATGAGATTGACTTCATTATGATGACCAGACGACAACTGTTCAGTGATGTCTCAGTGATCGCGAGGGTGAAAACCGGCAGCGATCACCGAATGGTTAGAGTCACACTGAACCTAAATGTTATATTGGAGAGGTCTCGTCTGATGAAGTCAACGCTCCGTCCCCCTCGTGCTCTAATCCAAAGTCCCGAAACCTTTCAGCTCGAGTTACAAAACCGTTTTCAGTGCCTAGAAGACTGCAATGAAGTGGACGATATGAATGACAAGCTCGTGGAAACTGTCCATGCGGTCGGAGCTAAGTTCTGCAAGACCCACCGCAGAAGAACACAAAAACTTTCCGATCACACTCTTAATCTCATGGCTGTTAGACGGGAGATGAGGCTACATTCTTCAACAGATTTGACAGCATACAGGCACTTGAACAGACAGATCTCCAAATGCATGCGGCGAGACTTACGCAACTTCAATACAGCTCGTATTGAAGAAGCGATCGAGCGGAACCAAGGCTCCAAAGTCTTTGCCAGAGATCTGTCTGCCAGAAAGAGCCAACTGTCAAAGCTGAAGACCAAATGTGGCAGCATCGTTTCCGGGGCACCTGAGATTTTGAGTGAGATTGAGAGGTTCTATGGGCAGCTGTACACGTCATCGTTGGAGCCACACGCAAGTGTGAATAACGATCCAAGAGCGAGTCTTATTCGACACTATTCCGAAGATATCCCGGACGTCAGTCTGAGCGAGATTAGAATGGCTCTCCAGCAGCTTAAAAACGGCAAGGCCCCAGGCGAGGATGGAATTACAGCGGAGCTTCTGAAAGCGGGTGGAAGACCGGTACTTGAAGTCCTTCAGAAGCTCTTTAATTCCGTCCTCCATGGTGGCATTACACCGGAGACGTGGTGAAGATGTGCGGTGGTCTTGTTCTTCAAGAAAGGTGACAACGCTTTCTTGAAGAACTACAGACCGATTTCCCTTCTGAGCCGCGTCTACGTGCTGTTTTCGAGAGTCATTACGAATCGTCTCGCGCGCAGACTTGACGACTTCCAGCCTCCCGAACAAGCCGGTTTCCGAAAGGACTTTAGCACCATAGACCACATACATACCCTACGGCAAATTGTACAGAAGTCCGAAGAGTACAATTTGCCACTATGTCTGGCGTATGTGGACTATGAGAAAGCCTTTGATTCCGTCGAAATTTGGGCGGTGCTGCAGTCCCTTCAGCGGTGCCAAGTTGACTGTCGGTATATCGAAGTGCTAAAGTGTTTGTACAGTAGAGCTACGATGGCTATCCGAGTACAGAACCAGAGTACGAAACCTATCCAATTGTAGAGAGGTGTAAGACAGGGTGACGTTATATCCCCGAAACTCTTCACCGCTGCATTGGAAGATGTTTTCAAGCTTCTGGACTGGAAAGGATACGGAATTAACATCAATGGCGAGTACATCACTCACCTTCGATTTGCCGACGATATAGTCCTCATGGCAGAATCGCTGGAGGAACTAAGCACTATGCTCAATGACCTCAATAGTGTCTCCCAACGGATAGGTCTTAAGATGAACATGGACAAAACAAAGATTATGTTTAATGTCCATGTCACACCTATGCCGGTAGTTGTTGGGAGCACTAAGCTCGAAGTTGTTGACGAGTATGTTTACCTGGGACAAATAGTCCGACTCAATACGATTCAACTCGGCTGGGCAGCGTTCGGGAAGCTACGACACATCTCCTCGTCAGAAATACCTCAAAACCTTAAAACAAAATTGTACAACCAGTGCGTGTTGCCAGTGATGACTTACGGAACTGAGACGTGGTCCTTCACTGCTGGCCGTATGAGGAAGCTCAAGGTCGCTCAGCGAGCTATGGAGAGGGCTATGCTCGGAGTTTCTCTGCGTGATAAACTTAGGAATGAGGATATCCGCAGTAGAACCAGAGCGACCGACATAGCCCAACGGATTAGTAAGCTGAAGTGGCAGTGGACCGGCCATATAGCTCGGAGAACCAACAACCGATGGGTAAGAAAGGTTCTCGAGTGGCAGCCTCGTACCGGTAGGCGAAGTGTAGGGCGTCCCCCCACAAGATGGAGTGACGACCTGGTAAGACATGCAGGAAGTCGATGGATGCAGGTGGCTCGGGACCGTGCTTTGTGGCATTCCTTGGGGGAGGCCTATGTTCAGCAGTGGACTTGTGAAGGGCTGTAATGATGATGATAATGATATCGTCAAATTATTAGGAATTTTAATCTTACATTTATTACCCAGTAATGAATCTACATAAGCGGCATCTACCCTACATTTATCCTTAGATCCATCATAAAAAATCATCAAAATGCGACAGATGCGTTGTCACCCATGAGGACTAAGATGGAATGCCTCGTTTCCAGTAAAAAGGGTCTCCGGTTCTCTAAACTCACCATACGAAACACAGCAACGTTAAGCTGCTATTTTACGTTGGTATTCTGTGAGAGCATGGTCCTTCCTCGGTCGAGCCGACTCATTCGTGCTGCAACCATAATATAGCTGCAGCATAGCTCTAGCACGTAAAAAAATTTGTAACATTTTCGTATCCTCTCCCAGTCAGCTATAAGTGTTAAAAATAAAAGCAAAATTATAAAAATAAAAAGTAAATCAGAAAAATCTACAAATATAAAATTTAGAATATGATGATTAGGAATATCCACATTGCAGTTTATTTTTTAGTTCTCGACTGTTATTATGCAAGCAACGAACAGTTGCATGAGTTATTATAAACTTTAATTGATATCAAAACTAAGTTAAGATCACAATGGAGACTAATTGTCTCCATTGTGATCTTAACTTAGTTTCTATATATTCACTGGCTCTACTTGAAGTTATTGTTTGAAACGTCGATGATATAGTACCGGATTTTCTGGTACTAAGTTTATATAACCCTCCGTACAAGTTTATTCAAGCTGTATAATTTATAGTAACGTAATCGAATAATATCGACGACGTAGTTTCAAAGATTTAATTAATTTATGTGTCGTGGAGACTCAAATATTTTAATTACTTACTCAATAACTTCAGTTATAGGTAGTAAAACAAAATAACGTTGGAATCGCAGACAAATCTCAATCAACATGATATTGTATGTGCAAAATATACAGTTGCGTAGTGTTACGCAGGTCATTACAACACAACCGTATACTTAACTATGAAATATTAAAATAACGTTAGAATCGCAGACGAATCTCAATCGTAGTCAACGTGGTATCGTATGTGCAAAATATACAGTGGCGTAGTGTTTACGCAGGTCATTACAACACAATCGTATAACTTAACTTAACTATGCAATATTAAGCAGTAGTTTAGGAAATGTTTGTAGATTTTTATTATATTCCTAATAGGAAGTTATTGTACTAGGCATATACTAGCGCGAATGCCTGCGTGTAGATGAGTGTACATACGTGCGTACCTTCGTATGTGTTTTTTTTATATTATATAGGTCAGTGTTTGACTACAACCACACTTGGTGGTAAGTGGTTATGAAGCCCTAGATGGTCTTAGCGTAACGAATGCCTATTCACTCTTGCGGACGGAAAGACAGACGCTGACAAATTATTCTACTTCTGGGCTGTACGTATTACGAAATTTGAAGCAAACCGTTCGGTTCGAATGTGTGGAATATCGATAACAATAGGGTTAAGTCCCGCTGACCGTCTGGTTGTTCGATGATGAAAGCATGCAAGCAAGGTGGCATGTGGGCGTACGAGTATATGTTGTGGGCAAAATCTCTATATATAAAAAAAATCTATTGCGGTCCGTTAGTCACGCTAAAGCTCGGAAATGGCTCGACCGATTTTGTTGAAATTTTTCGTGTATGCTTGAACAAGTCCTTAGATGGTGTAGATTCACAGTTATACCCAGTAGGTGGCGCGTAGTTCCGATTCAGAAATCACCCGTGCGAAGCCGGGGTGGATCGTCGGTATATAAAAGTATATGAATAGTGTGTTAATTTGCGGTACCTGATAGATAATAACATATATGGTAATAGCATACGCGTCCTTAATAAAGAATGCCGAATGCACAGTATAACTGACCCAACGGCTCATTGTAAAATGGCGCAAACTTTTACTTTTCCGTGGTAGAGAAATTTAAAACTTCATATAAAAACAATTCTAATTATAGAATTCCAACTTTACTACGTAGTGGGACTTTCCTGCTGCTTAAAATCCGTTTGGGTTGATAGGTTCGACTAACACAAACAGGCTCTTAGGCAGAAGAATAGGTAGGCTTACCACCTCATTAAACTTGAATTTTCTGAAAGGTTTCATGAACCACACTTAAACATTTCGAAATATCAAGATTTTAAGTACTATTTTTTGTCAATACACAAATTTATTAATTTTTTATTATACACAGTCAGGTCATAAGTATTGTCACACAGTAAAAACTTTTCTTTTAGAATGCTGGCCACATATAAATTTATTCAATTCGAATTTCGAATTGTTCATGAAAATAAAACTGTATACTTTTTAGAATTTTACTCATTTTTAAATATGGAGTGGACGCTTAAAGAAGACCGTGTTGCAGTTATTGCGTTGCATCGTTGCGGTTACGCGCCAACTAAAATTTTTGACATACTGAAAAATTTGAATATAACTAAAAGATTCGTTTATCGTACCATCCAGGGTGAGGCAACTTTGTATGAAAGCTGAAAAATCTGCACACAGTCATGATTTTGTCAATATGCGTGTTGGGCTTGTTAAAATAAAGCGAGATAAAATATCGCTGTCTCTTTCTTTAATTTTGTTTTAGATTGCCATTTTAAAAATTAGATAAACAAATTCATATTATATGGGAAGAAAATAAAAATGTTAATTCGGTGTTAAACTTTTATTGGTTTGCTCTTCAAAGTATAATTACATACATATTATTACTCTGAGATTCGCGCAATTAGTTTACCTATTAATTGATTTAAATAAAATTATTAAATATTAGCAGAATTTTATCAAAAGAAGCCATGAATTAATAGAAGAAGAAAAAATGACATTTGTTTGTCAACGTCTTTCATATTGAAAATATTTTCTTAAATTTATTGCATAGGTTTAGTTTTTAATATTTATTATTCATTTTTGCTTAAATTCAGTTAGATGGACTTTATTTTCGTATGTACGCAAATATACAGTCAGAATATCGTCGTGAATGTACAGTAAAGATTTTTTGTGAGATGTTAATTATGTATAAGATATTGACTATAAATGAATTCATTATTTCAAAGTTTTATGCACGATTTGTGATCATCATCGAAAGTAAGTTAAGTGTTGTGTAAATAAAAAGCACAAAATCATCTGATCACTTTCTGCAAGTTTCCTATGATAGGAAAAGAGAAACTTATGACAATATTGTGGTAAGGCTATAGACATTTCGAATTTATTGGCCGTTATTTGTAGGGTTTATTACTATATTGACTCGAATTGTATCTGTTTCAGATCACGTATTTGGGCTGAGTAAAGTTTTCATCATGAGAATTTTGCTGATTTAAATTTACGTTAATGTTCTGTGAAGAATAACTCTCTGACAATAACATGTGTCATATATTAGTAACGTGCGTGGAAATATTACGTGCAAAAGCAATAAAAAACATCAATAATAATGTGTAGTTTATAAAACAATGTCTTCCAGAAAATAAAATTACATAACTATACTTATTTATAGTTTTATTTTATCCCCCATACTAATCTACATTATATTCGAGTAATTTTGGTGCAACCTCTCAAATATATGGGAATTTACCTCATAGGTTTGTGAGGCTTGAGCCAAAATTACTCGAATAAGCCTTAAATAAAAAGTTTAAAGTTAAAGAATACAAAGGTTTCAAATTCCCGCCAAAATAGTTTAATATGGGCGTCCACCGTAGCGCTTTTCGTATACACATATAAACACGTGTTTCTGTTTTTTAGTATGAAGTTGGCGTTCTTCTCTTGATAAAGAGTAATTGTGTTCTGTGGTACCATCTAACGATACAATGAAAACTCTAGTGTAGATGACAGGTCAAGAAGTGGTCGTTCTCGGTCTGTTAGGACTCCAGCAGTGATACAAGCTGTGAAGGCGCGAATTCAAAGAAATCCCAAACGTAAGCAGAAACTGTTGGCCCTTCAGATGGGGTTGAGCAGAACCACGGTGAAAAGGGTATTAAATGAAGACGTAGGGCTTCGGGCATATCGAAGAAAAACAGGACATCGTTTGAATGCTCCTCTAATGGACCTGAGACTGAAGAGATGCCGCGCTTTGTTGAAGCGGTACGCGGGAAAAAATATCGGGAATTTTTTTTTTCGGATGAAAAAATTTTTACCGTAGAAGAGAGCTACAACAAACAAAATGATAAGGTGTACGCACACAGTAGTGAAGAAGCGAGCAACCGTATTCCGCGTTTCCAACGAGGTCATTTTCCGTCCTCGCTCCTGGTATGGTTGGGAGTTTCTTATTGGGGCTTAACAGAGGTACATTTTTGTGAGAAAGGTTTAAAAACGAATGCAGTTGTGTATCAAAATACAGTCCTGAAGAACCTTGTGGAACCTGTTTCTCATACCATGTTCAGTAACAGGCACTGGGTATTCCAAGAAGATTCGGCGCCAGCTCCTATGAGCTCCTTGTGTACTCTTCGCTCTATAGCGAAGAGCACACAAGAGTGGATGGCGGCGCGTGAAATCGACTTCATCCGGCACGAAGACTGGCCCTCCTCCAGTCCAGATTTGAATCCGTTAGATTACAAGATATGGCAACACTTGGAGGAAAAGGCGTGCTCCAAGCCTCATCCCAATTTGGAGTCACTCAAGACATCCTTGATTAAGGCAGCCGCCGATATTGACATGGACCTCGTTCGTGCTGCGATAGACGACTGGCCGCGTAGATTGAAGGCCTGTATTCAAAATTACGGAGGTCATTTTGAATAAACTTTAGTGTTCTAAGAATCTATGTTTTGTTAAGTTCATTTTGGTATATAAATGGTTACATAATGAATAAACTTGTTTCAATTATTTTATATTAAACATGTGACAGAATTTATGACCTGACTAGGTATAAAATATTAAAAGCTACAATAAAAAAAGACTAAAACTAATAACTTAACTATCATACAGTCCTATTCCCCGCGACATCGTATCAAGAACGCTGGCTGCGTTTCCCCACTGAATGGCTATACTTAGCTTTTGAGCAAGAAAAGAACCAGCCCACTTATTACCAGCAGCAACGACCAGTCGCGGATAGAGTTCCTTTAGGAACTTCACTGCAGGTGGACCCCATAGACCGATAGTCTCTACAGCAAATGGCACAAATATGTCTCTCAGAGACTCATATTTGCACCACTTACTCAGATCAGCTGCCTTTGATGCCGCCCCGGCTCTAAACGAGGTACCCCTGAGATGAGAGGCTCCCAAAGTATCTACAAAAGTAGCATCCCACACTAGGGCTTAACCTATCTCCCTAGGGACCAATGTCATACCGTCGTATCTCTTGCCATCGTCTCTAAATATTCCACAAGGCTCTAAAACTGAGGGAACATTTATAAAGACAAGAGCCAAGGAAGGAATCGGTGTTCTTTAGCGAGGATTTGTGGTCTATCAAATCCAATGTAGTGACGGGGGCGATCCTGTACGTGTTCACAGTCTTCAGACTTCCCGGAGCGTGTATTCTTCACATCAGCTATATGTTCTTTAACGTGAATTTTTATGGATCTTTTAGTTTGTCCTATATAAGAGAGACCACATTCACAATCAAGCTTGTACACTCCTGCATCTTGCAGAGGGACATTACACTTGAATGATGGTAACTGACTAATCTTCTTCGGCGGCTTGAAGTATGTTTTAATGGAAGCACGCTTCAAGATGTAGCCAATCTTGTCTGTGAAACCTCTGACATATGGCAGTACAGCAGGCACTCGCTCGACTGTGGCCGGCTTCACTCGTCCACTGTGACGTAGGCGCGGGACCCGAAGCTTATTGTCGTGCAAAACTTGCTGGACGTGTTGAAGCTCGGCGGGCAGGTGTTTACTGTCACAGATCTTTCGTGCTCTCTGAAATAAAGATTTACCCACGATAGCTAACTGTGAAGGATGATGATGAGAATCACCGTTTAAATATCTATCTGTATGGGTCTTTTTTCTATACACAGTGTGGCTCAAGGTGTTATCAGGATTCCGAATTACTAACACATCTAGAAAAGCTAAATAATTGCTTGCCTCTAACTCCATTGTGAACTGAATTTTAGAATTTATGGAGTTAAGATGGTCTAAGAATGCAGTTACTTTTTAAAAAATAAAAAAAAGAAATAAAAAAAATACTTATGGTTGGTTCCTTAGTTGACTATACAATGCCCAGGAGACGAATTGTAGGTATGTATTGCAAGCTGGGATGTGCAGATGCAGTTCCCTAGTAGAAATAAGCACTTTGCACATTCTAGGGAAATGTGGATTAATGCTCAAGCATAGCATTCATCTGGGGAACTACTTACTAAGTGCAGAGGAAGTGGAAGTGCTCACAACTAAGCAACTTTTGCAACTTATTGAAGATGTTGGGCTTAGCGGTGAACTATAACCATGGAAGTGATCAGAAAAGGCCATCCTAGGCGCAGCAAGAATGCATAGCTTTTCGCGCAAAAAAAGAGCGATGACTGGATTGTTTAGTGGTTTACACATTGCACGCTCTCACATTGCGGATCGTGAGTTTGAAACTTGACTAAGTTTAATTTAATTAGTGCAAGTACACAAAGTTAGTTTTCGGTTCTAGATATCTCGTGGATGCCTCCGTGTCTACAGGATTTGCGTTAGACCTTACCTTCGATCTTATCGATGTGTAAATCCCTGATATTTTAACCAAAATGTTTTCGTGGACATTTATAGCTCTCAAATATGTCCTTGATTGGTTCTGAAAATTTTCGAGAATTGTTCCTGTGCTTGCATTTACCCACGAGAATATCACTAAATTTTTACGAGGGCAGAGAGCACAGATTTTTTATTAGTAGTAAGGGTAACAAAAAATCCACCTGATGGTATGTGAATGCTGTGGCTCATAGACACCTACATATTTCCTCGATGTAGAATCAAAATTCAGATGCGTTCAAGAACTAAAACGCCTCGTTGCTAGTAAAAAGTGTTTCGGATCTCTACACTCACTATACACAGCAGTTTGATGACGCTATTTTCCGCTGGTATTCTGTGGTAGCGTGGTCATTTTTCGATTGAGCCGACTCGTTTGTGCTGCAACTCTAATGCAATTGCAAGGAAAAAAAAAACTCTAAATAGTAATGACTACTACGTATTTGTAGCAGTCATAACAGTTTAGAATTTCTCTTGTGGACGTTTTTTATATAATTTTACAGAAGCAAACGAGTTAACAGTCTACTTGATGGTAGTACCTGCCGCAGTCCATTGATACCTGCAACCAACTTTATATCTACTATCGCCCATTAGGTGTAAGACGAAATGCTTTATAGGCTGCAATTAAATTTATTTACTTGCTTACCTTTCAAACCGGTTGCTGAAGGTGCATTGTTACTTTGTGACAGAAATATGTATCAGGGTGTACTGCCCTATATAGACTCAGGCAGAAAAGGAGCACTACCACATTGACATTGGGGTTATTCCCTTACATGTCCACTGCTAAACTTAGGTCTCCCTCAACCTGGAACCGCCTACATCTGTAGAAATGCTTCACAACCTGTAATTATATTGGCTCTACATACACATGTCTGAACACAAAAGTGCTGCGTACTTGGTACTTATAGAAATGTTATGTAGCTTTGGTTATAACAAAAAAGATAAAGATAATATATACGCCTATAAACGTCTCACTGGTTTCATCTCTGAAAGGGTTATAGACGGATTAGACGGCTGCGTTCTTTAGTGCGTATTGCCGAACTTCAATGTCCTCGAAACATTTTAGAATGTTTTCATGCAGGTTTTACAATGTTTTCTTTCACGAGCTTGCGTTAAATTGCAATTAACGATTTTATTTTTGCCAATGGAGATCCAACCCGTGTTACTCGCGTACTGTGTAATTTAAGGCGAGCGTTCACTCGCTTAGCTCCCACGTTATAAATAATGGATTCTTAAAGCACTTTGAAAGTAATCATGTGTTAATACGTTCTAACTGCCGTTCCTAGACCGGAGTTCAGGGAGCGGTAAATTGGTAAGTACGGATTGCTTAACGCTCTAACGACTTGTCGAGTTTAATTTACCGGCAACTAGTTTCCCTACATTTTACCAGTGTTTAAGTTATAAATTCTAGTCATTTTACTAGTGTTTAAGTTGAAATAATTTCATTTTGTATGGCTGTCCGTTGCTGCACATAATTTTTAAGCAGCGTTTTTTAATTTAAGGGGAGAAAAGTGGTATAAATTTTAAAAGTTTTAGTGCAATGAACAAACATAGAATTAAAAATGTTTTTTTTATTTTTTTTGTGAGTGTTGAGAACATATCGAACCGTGTTCTTATACATGTTTACAGACTATAAACGTCCCGGAGCATCGGTGCTTCACCTCAGCATTATTCTTTTACGCACGATTTTCTCGATCTGTTTGTTCGTACAATATTTATTTTGATTAAAATAATAATTAACAGATTAATAGACACAGTTTATTTACTGTCCATAATGTCATGTAAATGGCATCACCCATGAAAAGGAAAAAATGCGGATGTACGCTTATCATATCCGTCTACAAAATGCAGTTTGTGTGGTAGCATTATTGTGATTGAGATCTCTCTTATACAACATGTAACAAAAACCCTGTGGTTCCCGTTAAGTACGTTATCAGGATCAGTATTCAAACCTATAGAAATAACTTTATTTTAAAAACTCGACCATATTTATATATTTTTTTAATTTTATAAAAAAAAAAATATTTTATATAGCTTTATTACCTCTTACTGACACTAGCCGATGCTAAGGCTAAGTAAAGCGGGGTCTTTGACAATCCTCTTACTCCCCAGACAATGCAGAGGTAATAAAACTACATACAATTTGCATACAATATTTTTTTAAATAAAATAAAATAAATATTGTTCCAGTTTTAAAAAAAATATTTCTATACGTTTGAATAATGATCCTGTTAACGTACTTAACAGGAACCACAGGGTTTTTGTTACATATTGTATAAGAGAGATCTCAATCACAATAATGCTAACACACAAACTGCATTTTGTAGACGGATATGATAAGCGTACATCCGCATTTTTTCCTTTTCATGGGTGATGCCACTTGCATGACATTATGGACAGTAAATAAACTGTGGCTAATAATCTGTTAATTATTATTTTAATCAAAATAAATATTGTAAATTTATTTAAAACAAATAGAAAAGAATCAAAGTTGATATATTATCTCAAATATTGTTTACTACTAAATCTTTTACTTGAGTATTAATTTAAGCTGATCCACAAATCCCGTGGACTTATAAAAAGCCCAAAACTAATTTAAGTACCTATATGTATATAAAAAATCAAGTCTGTAATAAATCCTGCAATAGATTGTTTTCGATAGTATTATTTATTAGAAATTTGATATGCTGGCCTGGATAAAATAACTTTTATTTACATATCTTCATACGCAGTCACGAGATACATAACAGAGCTGCATACATAACAGGAGTGACCAACTTTTGTAATAATTTGTATAAGATCAATTTTTTAACATAAAAATGTGTTGAGATAGATTTGCAGTCACAAGCGTAGTCTAAGTGGAGAAAGGGAGGTATGAATTTACATACTATACTTATACCCTGTATTTTTATATACTATACTTATAACTAGGGTTTTAAATTAGTACTCTATTTCACATGCTGGCTAATCGGTTTTTAAGTTAAGTAATTAGGAGCGATCGACAAAAATTGTTGGGCAACCCTGATATACTACATAAATCAATATGAAATTGTGTATCTCTGAGCTGTTTTTGAATAGACAGGTAGAATAGTAGAATCCTAGGTAAGATATTGTTTGCCTGTACAAACGGGTTTAATACCGATTTAACTAAACAATCTAACAACCTTACATTAAAGTTTATGTAGGTTGTCCATAGTAATTCTGTGACCCATTTGTTTTTTTTTTGTTTTAGTGTGATACTGCAAACTATGGATACCGGCAAGCAATTTAAAACAAAGAAGGCTTACAGATGTGTTGTCACCCCTGAGCAGTAAGATAGAATTCCTCACAATCTGAAATTATACTGACTCTTGGAACCCTTTAGACCGAAATAGAGCAGTGCAAGCACTGCTGTTTGGCGGTAACAGTAGTTATGAGGGTGGTATTCAGACATACTCCTAGGAAGAAAAGATGTAGTTTAAAATACATTCCCCTTTTATTTTTTACGAGTTTTCTGGACCTCGACAACAGCGCCACTTACCGAGTCCAATTTGTTTTTTCTTTTTTATTTAAGGGACTTTCGTTATTACTAACATGTCAGTACCATTGTACCTTATAAATAAATATCACAAAACAATTTAATTAATTACTTATAAAATACTTAATAAATGATAAACCATTTGAGCAGCATTTGACAGTGGTTCAGAGAGTATACTTTGATATTCCCCTAAAAAAAGTAAAGTTGCAGCCTATTTGCGTTTCAGTGCTGGGCACAGGCCTCCTCTCATTTCTGAGAGAGTTTTAGAGCAAGGAAATGTCCGCCGCGCTGCCCCAATGCCTGTTGGCGAACTTCACATGTCTTTGAATTTTTTTTTCTTATTTCTCAGACATGCAGGTTTCCTCACGATGTTTTCCTTCACTGCCGAGCACGTGGTAAATTAGCACTTAAAAATGCAATTAACAATTTCATTGGTGCCGGCGGGGATCAAACCCGGGTTGCTAGCGTACTGAAAGCTTACAACGAGCGCTAACTATCTGAGCTACCACGGCTCTAGCAATTTATATTTGATAT
Source organism: Parnassius glacialis (assembly GCA_033319125.1). Taxonomy (NCBI): domain Eukaryota; kingdom Metazoa; phylum Arthropoda; class Insecta; order Lepidoptera; family Papilionidae; genus Parnassius; species Parnassius glacialis. Next base: position 19,875,508 of record JAVANC010000013.1, on the reverse strand, counting down.
TCCCCTATGTTATACATTTTAATGTCAGTTTTGACGACCAGTAGTTTCCTCTCGTGATAGTTTTTGGAACATTTCGCGAGCAAGTGTTGTAAGTCTTCGATTGTTGTGCATGTTTCGCAGTTTGGAGATTGTTTCTTTTTCATAATGAAAGCAAACTTGTTGCACGGAATGTGTCCGGAGCGAAGTCGCATTGCTAATACAACAGATTTTCTGTTCGATAGACATTGATTAAACCAAGGCACTTTCGGAGGCTGACTCTGGATATTTTTGTACCAAATCCCTTTTTCTTGCGACCTTTTATCAAAATATTCTTTCCAAAGTTTATAACATTTTTCTTTGTATTTAATTAAAATTTACTGTATAATCTGGATGAATATTACATTCTCTTCATTGTGTAATTGCCAATTTAGCCAGTTTATCAGCCTCATCATTGCCTTGTAAACGCTGCAATACTAAATTACGGTTTTTACATTGAAGTTTAAATATTTCATATTATATAATATAGTATGCTATCGATACACCTCTGGGACCAGAGGCACATCGCGCAATATGTTGAAGAGTACTATCAGTTAGTATGACTGTTTTTTGAAAATCTGTTGTACCAGCATATGCATGCTGACAATATAATAATAATAATTAAGCTGAGATTATCGTCAAAAGATTGCCGTGTAGTGGCGGTCAAGAATATCCACTACCCCATATCCTCCCGTGGGTGTCGTAAAAGGCGACAAAGGGAAACAGGCGGGAGATGGGCAGCAGCATCTTCCTGATAATAGCCAAAATTACAATAAAAAAACTGCGATTGCCAACCCGCTCGCCAAGCGTGGCAACTATGGCAAATACCCCCCAATGATTAAAACAACACACAGACGGCCCCCAGTCCCCGGCGGCCCCGCTATTCCTGGCTACGGTGGCGACCATGGTAACGGCGGGGCAGGGGGTGCTAAGAATTTCCGGTGGAGGTTCGGTTGCCACCTACGACGACTCGACCTGGCAATATACAACGCACGCACAATGAGGACTGACGAGAAGATCGTGGAGCTGGAAGAAGAGATAAACAAGTTACGCTGGCATATTATAGGATTATCCGAAGTCCGAAGAGAGGGGGAGGACACGGTTATCCTCGAATCCGGCAACTTGCTCTATCACCGGGAGGGCGACCATCTGTCCCAAGGAGGTGTCGGATTTATCGTCCACAAGTCTCTCGTTAACAACGTTGTAAAGATCGGGAGTGTGTCGACGAGGGTTGCGCACCTTATACTCAGAATCACCAAACGGTATTCGCTGAAGGTCATACAGGTTTACGCACCAACCTCGGCACACCCCGATGAGGAGGTGGAGGAAATGTGGATATCTCTAGAGCCATGCATTCCTCCAAAACCCAATATACGGTGTTAATGGGAGACTTCAATGCAAAACTAGGCACAAGAGAGAACGGTGAGCTGAAAGTAGGGAAATTTGGAATAGGGCAACGGAACCCAAGGGGCCAGCAGCTGGCCGACTTCATGGAGAAAGAGGGACTCTTTATGATGAACTCTTTCTTCAAGAAGCGGCCCCACAGGAAGTGGACCTGGTCGAGCCCCGACGGTTCGACAAAAAATGAGATTGACTTCATTATGATGACCAGACGACAACTGTTCAGTGATGTCTCAGTGATCGCGAGGGTGAAAACCGGCAGCGATCACCGAATGGTTAGAGTCACACTGAACCTAAATGTTATATTGGAGAGGTCTCGTCTGATGAAGTCAACGCTCCGTCCCCCTCGTGCTCTAATCCAAAGTCCCGAAACCTTTCAGCTCGAGTTACAAAACCGTTTTCAGTGCCTAGAAGACTGCAATGAAGTGGACGATATGAATGACAAGCTCGTGGAAACTGTCCATGCGGTCGGAGCTAAGTTCTGCAAGACCCACCGCAGAAGAACACAAAAACTTTCCGATCACACTCTTAATCTCATGGCTGTTAGACGGGAGATGAGGCTACATTCTTCAACAGATTTGACAGCATACAGGCACTTGAACAGACAGATCTCCAAATGCATGCGGCGAGACTTACGCAACTTCAATACAGCTCGTATTGAAGAAGCGATCGAGCGGAACCAAGGCTCCAAAGTCTTTGCCAGAGATCTGTCTGCCAGAAAGAGCCAACTGTCAAAGCTGAAGACCAAATGTGGCAGCATCGTTTCCGGGGCACCTGAGATTTTGAGTGAGATTGAGAGGTTCTATGGGCAGCTGTACACGTCATCGTTGGAGCCACACGCAAGTGTGAATAACGATCCAAGAGCGAGTCTTATTCGACACTATTCCGAAGATATCCCGGACGTCAGTCTGAGCGAGATTAGAATGGCTCTCCAGCAGCTTAAAAACGGCAAGGCCCCAGGCGAGGATGGAATTACAGCGGAGCTTCTGAAAGCGGGTGGAAGACCGGTACTTGAAGTCCTTCAGAAGCTCTTTAATTCCGTCCTCCATGGTGGCATTACACCGGAGACGTGGTGAAGATGTGCGGTGGTCTTGTTCTTCAAGAAAGGTGACAACGCTTTCTTGAAGAACTACAGACCGATTTCCCTTCTGAGCCGCGTCTACGTGCTGTTTTCGAGAGTCATTACGAATCGTCTCGCGCGCAGACTTGACGACTTCCAGCCTCCCGAACAAGCTGGTTTCCGAAAGGACTTTAGCACCATAGACCACATACATACCCTACGGCAAATTGTACAGAAGTCCGAAGAGTACAATTTGCCACTATGTCTGGCGTATGTGGACTATGAGAAAGCCTTTGATTCCGTTGAAATTTGGGCGGTGCTGCAGTCCCTTCAGCGGTGCCAAGTTGACTGTCGGTATATCGAAGTGCTAAAGTGTTTGTACAGTAGAGCTACGATGGCTATCCGAGTACAGAACCAGAGTACGAAACCTATCCAATTGTAGAGAGGTGTAAGACAGGGTGACGTTATATCCCCGAAACTCTTCACCGCTGCATTGGAAGATGTTTTCAAGCTTCTGGACTGGAAAGGATACGGAATTAACATCAATGGCGAGTACATCACTCACCTTCGATTTGCCGACGATATAGTCCTCATGGCAGAATCGCTGGAGGAACTAAGCACTATGCTCAATGACCTCAATAGTGTCTCCCAACGGATAGGTCTTAAGATGAACATGGACAAAACAAAGATTATGTTTAATGTCCATGTCACACCTATGCCGGTAGTTGTTGGGAGCACTAAGCTCGAAGTTGTTGACGAGTATGTTTACCTGGGACAAATAGTCCGACTCAATACGATTCAACTCGGCTGGGCAGCGTTCGGGAAGCTACGACACATCTCCTCGTCAGAAATACCTCAAAACCTTAAAACAAAATTGTACAACCAGTGCGTGTTGCCAGTGATGACTTACGGAACTGAGACGTGGTCCTTCACTGCTGACCGTATGAGGAAGCTCAAGGTCGCTCAGCGAGCTATGGAGAGGGCTATGCTCGGAGTTTCTCTGCGTGATAAACTTAGGAATGAGGATATCCGCAGTAGAACCAGAGCGACCGACATAGCCCAACGGATTAGTAAGCTGAAGTGGCAGTGGACCGGCCATATAGCTCGGAGAACCAACAACCGATGGGTAAGAAAGGTTCTCGAGTGGCAGCCTCGTACCGGTAGGCGAAGTGTAGGGCGTCCCCCCACAAGATGGAGTGACGACCTGGTAAGACATGCAGGAAGTCGATGGATGCAGGTGGCTCGGGACCGTGCTTTGTGGCATTCCTTGGGGGAGGCCTATGTTCAGCAGTGGACTTGTGAAGGGCTGTAATGATGATGATAATGATATCGTCAAATTATTAGGAATTTTAATCTTACATTTATTACCCAGTAATGAATCTACATAAGCGGCATCTACCCTACATTTATCCTTAGATCCATCATAAAAAATCATCAAAATGCGACAGATGCGTTGTCACCCATGAGGACTAAGATGGAATGCCTCGTTTCCAGTAAAAAGGGTCTCCGGTTCTCTAAACTCACCATACGAAACACAGCAACGTTAAGCTGCTATTTTACGTTGGTATTCTGTGAGAGCATGGTCCTTCCTCGGTCGAGCCGACTCATTCGTGCTGCAACCATAATATAGCTGCAGCATAGCTCTAGCACGTAAAAAAATTTGTAACATTTTCGTATCCTCTCCCAGTCAGCTATAAGTGTTAAAAATAAAAGCAAAATTATAAAAATAAAAAGTAAATCAGAAAAATCTACAAATATAAAATTTAGAATATGATGATTAGGAATATCCACATTGCAGTTTATTTTTTAGTTCTCGACTGTTATTATGCAAGCAACGAACAGTTGCATGAGTTATTATAAACTTTAATTGATATCAAAACTAAGTTAAGATCACAATGGAGACTAATTGTCTCCATTGTGATCTTAACTTAGTTTCTATATATTCACTGGCTCTACTTGAAGTTATTGTTTGAAACGTCGATGATATAGTACCGGATTTTCTGGTACTAAGTTTATATAACCCTCCGTACAAGTTTATTCAAGCTGTATAATTTATAGTAACGTAATCGAATAATATCGACGACGTAGTTTCAAAGATTTAATTAATTTATGTGTCGTGGAGACTCAAATATTTTAATTACTTACTCAATAACTTCAGTTATAGGTAGTAAAACAAAATAACGTTGGAATCGCAGACAAATCTCAATCAACATGATATTGTATGTGCAAAATATAAAGTTGCGTAGTGTTACGCAGGTCATTACAACACAAGCGTATACTTAACTATGAAATATTAAAATAACGTTAGAATCGCAGACGAATCTCAATCGCAGTCAACATGATATCGTATGTGCAAAATATACAGTGGCGTAGTGTTTACGCAGGTCATTACAACACAATCGTATAACTTAACTTAACTATGCAATATTAAGCAGTAGTTTAGGAAATGTTTGTAGATTTTTATTATATTCCTAATAGGAAGTTATTGTACTAGGCATATACTAGCGCGAATGCCTGCGTGTAGATGAGTGTACATACGTGCGTACCTTCGTATGTGTTTTTTTTATATTATATAGGTCAGTGTTTGACTACAACCACACTTGGTGGTAAGTGGTTATGAAGCCCTAGATGGTCTTAGCGTAACGAATGCCTATTCACTCTTGCGGACGGAAAGACAGACGCTGACAAATTATTCTACTTCTGGGCTGTACGTATTACGAAATTTGAAGCAAACCGTTCGGTTCGAATGTGTGGAATACCGATAGCAAAAGGGTTAAGTCCCGCTGACCGCCTGGTTGTTCGATGATGAAAGCATGCAAGCAAGGTGGCATGCGGGCGTACGAGTATATGTTGTGGGAAAAATCTCTATATATAAAAAAAAATCAATTGCGGTCCGTTAGTCACGCTAAAGCTCGAAATTGTCTCGACCGATTTTGATGAAATTTTTCGTGTATGCTTGAATAAGTCCTTAGATGGTTTAGATTCACAGTTAGACCCAGTAGGTGGCGCGTAGGTCAGATTCAGAAATCACCCTTGCGAAGCTGGGGTGATTAAGTAGGTAGGTATATAAATAGATAGATAATAACATATATGGTAATAGCATACGCGTCGTTAATAAAGAATGACGAATGCACAGTATAACTGACCCAACTGAATCCATATTTTAAAATGGCGCAAACTTTTACTTTTCCGTGGTAGAGAAATTTAAAAGTTCATATAAAAACAATTCTAATTATAAACTTCCAACTTTACTACGTAGTAGGACTTTCCTGCTGCTTAAAATCCGTTTGGGTTGATAGGTTCAACTAACCCAAACAGGCTCTTAGGCAGAAGAATAGGTAGGCTTACCACCTTATTAAACTTGAATTTTCAAAAAGGTTTCATGAACCACACTTAAACATTTCGAAATATCAAGATTTTAAGTACTATTTTTTGTCAATACACAAATTTATTAAAATTTTATTATATATATCGGCGCAAGAACAATAGTAGAAAAGGTTATTGCAACTCTCAAAAATGCATTGGTGATGATTAAAAACTACGAAGCAGAGCAGTGGCACACTACGCTTGAGGAACTGCAATTAGCAATGAACTGTACAACTCATCGTGTCACTGGCGTGGCTCCATTGATACTTATTACACAACGAAAGTATTGTGTACCTCCCGAGCTTCTCAGCTTGGTGAATATCGACAACGAGACTGTAGATATCGAAGCACTTACTCAACCGGTACAACAGAAAATGTCTCGTTTAAGCGAACAAGACAGACAAAGATTCAATCAACATAAAGCCAAAATCCATCACTTTCAACGAGGAGACTACGTGTTGATTAAGAATAACCCTCGCAATCAAACATCCCTAGACCTTAAATTCAGTGAACCTTATGAAGTTTCCAGAATACTGGAAAATGACCGTTATTTGGTGAAGAAAGAAATTGGAAGAGGACGATCTCGCAAGGTTGCTCATGACGCCCCGCAACCCGGTGAACAGTTGACCGTATCGGCGAGAAATATATCACCTGGTCATCAGGACTCTTAAACTTTTAAACAGTGGTAGAGCCACGTGGCAGCTTTTGCTGTCGCACGGATGGGCCGGCTCGCACCGGGGTGGTACCTCGACCTCACAGAAAACCAGCGTGAAGTAGAGGTTTACCTCTGCGTTTCGCTTGGTAAGTGCAGGTGGCCGAAGGCCCTTTTTACTGGAAATGAGGCATTCCATCTTAGTCCTCACAGGTGACAACGCATCTACATTTTGATTTATAATGAAGGATAGATGTAGATGTCTATGGGCCGCAGCAACCACTTACCATCAGGTGGACTTTGTGCTCGTTTGTCACCCTTATCCTATAAAAAAAAAACTCGGCTTCAATGTCCATTGAGCCCGTCCCTCCGACTTCACAAGACCCAGCAAACCACGACTTACAGGGTGAAAGCAGTTCATCAAAATAAAGTGTAAGTAACTCAATTCAATATTAAGCTTTAACTAACTCTACGAGACATTCAAACACAAGTATCTACGAGAACCTCCGAGAACCTTCGAGAATCTACGAGAATCTACGAGAACCTCCGTGAACCTCCGAGAATCTACGAGAACCACCGAGAATCTACGAGAATCTAAGAGAACCTCTGAGAACCTCCGAGAACCTTCGAGAACTCTACGAGAATATACTAACCTCTATAACATTAATATTACCAACCATATGTCATAGTTAACCACGGCTACCTCCAGATAAAAATTATACATTTTTTTCCGATCTACGCAGTATGAATTTACAATATCTTGAAGTCTTGCATTTGTATGCTTGGGTTGGGATTTAATTTTATTAATTATGGGATCTCAAGCAGATGGTAGCACCCAGTCATCTTCTCTATTGAAATTAGGATGTTTTTTGATTTCAATAGCCTCGCGAAACATCCTTGAAAGGAATCGGTGTTCTTTAGCGAGGATTTGCGGTCTATCAAATCCAATGTAGTGACGGAGGCGATCCTGTACGTGTTCACAGACTGCAGACTTCCCGAAGCGTGTATTCTTCACATCAGCTATGTGTTCTTTAACGTGGGTTTTTATGGACCTTTTAGTTTGTCCTATATAAGAGAGACCACATTCACAATCAAGTTTGTACACTCCTGCATCTTGCAGAGGGACATTACACTTGAATGATGGTAACTGACTAATCTTCTTCGGCGGCCAATCTTGTCTGTGAAACCTCTGACATATGGCAGTACAGCAGGCACTCGCTCGACTGTGGCCGGCTTCACTCGTTCACTGTGACGTAGGCGCGGGACCCGAAGCTTATTGTCGTTCAAAACTTGCTGGACGTGTTGAAACTCTGCGGCCAGGTGTTTACTGTCACAGATTTTTCTTGCTCTCTGAAATAAAGATTTACCCACGGTAGCTAACAGTGAAGGATGATGATGAGATTCACCTTTTAAATATCTATCTGTATGGGTCTTTTTTCTATACACAGTGTGGCTCAAGGTGTTATCAGGATTCCGAATTACTAACACATCTAGAAAAGCTAAATAATTGCTTACCTCTGACTCCATTGTGAACTGAATTTTAGAATTTATGGAGTTAAGATAGTCTAAGAATGCAGTTACTTTTTAAAAAATAAAAAAAATTAAAATTTTAAAAAAATAATTATGGTTGGTTCCTTAGTTGACTATAAAATGCCCAGGAGACGAATTGTAGGTATGTATTGCAAGCTGGGATGTGCAGATACAGTTCCCTAGTAGAAATAAGCACTTTGCACATTCTAGGGAAATGTGGATTAATACTCAAGCAAAGCATTCATCTGGGGAACTACTTACTAAGTGCAGAGGAAGTGGAAGTGCTCACAACTAAGCAACTTTTGCAACTTATTGAAGATATTGGGCTTAGCGGTGAACTATAACCATGGAAGTGATCAGAAAAGGCCATCCTAGGCGCAGCAAGATTGCATAGCTTTTCGCGCAAAAAAAGAGCGATGACTGGATTGTTTAGTGGTTTACACATTGCACGCTCTCACATTGCGGATCGTGAGTTTGAAACTTGACTAAGTTTAATTTAATTTGTGCAAGTACACAAAGTTAGTTTTCGGTTCTAGATATCTCGTGGATGCCTCAGTGTCTACAGGATTTGCGTTAGAGCTTACCTTCGATCTTATCGATGTGTAAATCCCTGATATTTTAACCAAAATGTTTTCGTGGACACTTATAGCTCTCAAATATGTCCTTGATTGGTTCTGAAAATTTTCGAGAATTGTTCCTGTGCTTGCATTTACCCACGAGAATATCACTAAATTTTTACGAGGGCAGAGAGCGCAGATTTTTTATAGAAGTAAGGGTGGCAAATAATCCACCTAATGGTATGTGAATGCTGTGGCTCATAGACACTTATATATTTCCTTTTTTTTATAGGAGAGGGGGCAAACGAGCATGCGGCTCACTTGATGGTAAGTGACTACCCCGCCCATGAACAACCGCATCACCAGGGGAAATGCAGATGCATTGCCGGCCTTTACCGGCCTTTATCTTTATTATTTATTTATATATTTCCTCGATGTAGAATCAAAATTCAGATGCGTTCAAGAACTAAAACGCCTCGTTACTAGTAAAAAGTGTTTCGGATCTCTACACTCACTATACACAGCAGTTTGATGACGCTATTTTACGCTGGTATTCTGTGGTAGCGTGGTCATTTTTCGATTGAGCCGACTCGTTTGTGCTGCAACTCTAATGCAATTGCAAGGAAAAAAAAACTCTAAATAGTAATGACTACTACGTATTTGTAGCAGTCATAACAGTTTAGAATTTATCTTGTGGACGTTTTTTATATAATTTTACGGAAGCAAACGAGTTAACAGTCTACTTGATGGTAGCACCTGCCGCAGTCCATTGATACCTGCAACCAACTTTATATCTACTATCGCCCATGAGGCGTAAGACGAAATGCTTTATAGGCTGCAATGAAATTTATTTACTTGCTTACTTTTCAAACCGGTTGCTGAAGGTGCATTGTTACTTTGTGACAGAAATATGTATCAGGGTGTACTGCTCTATATAGACTCAGGCAGAAAAGGAGCACTACCACATTGACATTGGGGTTATTTCCTTACATGTCCACTGCTAAACTTAGGTCTCCCTCAACCTGGAACCTCCTACATCTGTAGAAATGCTTCACAACCTGTAATTATACTGGCTCTACATACTCATGTCTGAACACAAAAGTGCTGTGTACTTGGTACTTATAGAAATGTTATGTAGCTTTGGTTATAACAAAAAAGATAAAGATAATATATACGCCTGTAAACGTCTCACTGGTTTCATTTCTGTAAGGGTTATAGACGGATTAGACGGCTGCGTTCTTTAGTGCGTATTGCCGAACTTCAATGCCCTCGAAACATTTTAGAATGTTTTCATGCAGGTTTTACAATGTTTCCTTTCACGAGCTTCCGTTAAATTGCAATTAACGATTTTATTTTTGCCAATGGAGATCCAACCCGTGTTACTCGCGTACTGTGTAATTTAAGGTGAGCGTTTACCCTCTGAGCTACCATGCTATAACATAATAATGGATTCTTAAAGCACTTTGAAAGTAATCATGTGTTAATACGTTCTAACTGCCGTTCCTAGACCGGAGTTCAGGGAGCGGTAAATTGGTAAGTACGGATTGCTTAACGCTCTAACGACTTGTCGAGTTTAATTTACCAGCAACTAGTTTCCCTACATTTTACCAGTGTTTAAGTTATAAATTCTAGTCATTTTACTAGTGTTTAAGTTGAAATAATTTCATTTTGCATGGCTGTCCGTTGCTGCACATAATTTTTAAGTAGCGTTTTTTAATTTGGGGGCAGAAAAGTGGTATAAATTTTAAAAGTTTTAGTTCAATTAACAAACATAGAATTAATAATGTTTTTTTATTTTTTTTGTGAGTGTTGAGAACATATCGAACCGTGTTCTTTTACGACGATTTGTGGTTTATCAAAACTGATGTAATTGCGGGGACAATCTTATACAACATGTTTACAGACTAAAAACGTCCCGGAGCATCGGTGCTTCACCTCAGCATTATTCTTTTACTCACGATTTTCTCGATCTGTTTGTTCGTACAATATTTATTTTGATTAAAATCATAATTAACAGATTATTAGACACAGTTTATTTACTGTCCATAATGTCATGCAAGTGGCATCACCCATGAAAAGGAAAAAATGCGGATATACGCTTATCATATCCGTCTACAAAATGCAGTTTGTATGGTAGCATTATTATATACTATAACCCGCAATAACATAATATGATGGAACGAAGGCTGCAAAATATTGTCTTCTTGATTTGTTCGTCTATAAAACTACCAAAATTCGCACAATGAGCTCACATCATTTTCTTGGTTTTCTGGTGAACTGTTATTACTTATAATATTATCTATGACTCTATCTCTAACTTCTTGTTTGTCCCCCGTCCTAATGTTTTTTGTTCTCGTTGTATATATTATTTTCGAATTGTTTTGTAGTAGAGTTATTACCTATTTCTTTTTTGCAGGATATTTATTTTTCGACGTTTCGTCACTTAAGCTCTTAGGTCTCTCATCAATTTTCTCTTTCCTGATTATTTTAAAGCAGTCTTGAAAAATATTTTCGAAGTTTCTAATGTAGATGCAGCGTCATACGAATAAACCATGTAAAAAACTTCCTTAATAATTTGTAGTTTTTCAAAGCAATTTTTGCTTTTTATCCTCGGCTTCTACCAGACCTCGAACACATACAGACAAATTCCCGAGAAAGTCATGTGTCAAGTAATGGATAAGAAAATGTTTTACCAACTGTAGTTGAAGGCGAGTTATCTTCTAATTGAACAGATATTATGCAGATTTTGTTCAACATATTTTCTATAATTTTATTTTCATTATGAATCATATTAACCGTCGTATCAATTTTGTCTGAAAGCATATTCTGGAATTCAAAAACTTGTAAAATTACTTCTCCAGTATTATGCCTATTATTGATGACGTATTTGTTATGTTTCTGGGTATGGAGTTGGTGTTCGTCTGAAAAAAAAACATATAAATGAAATATACACTACTGATAGCAGACGTCACATGGCTCTCGTAGGTTAAAAAAACCCTTTGTAAGTAAAATCTTTGTAAATAAAACTTCAAACGCACGAATACGAACAAAAGTAAATAAAAAAGATTGGCATTATGTGTTTTGTTTAAACTACTTTACATTGGTAATGTAGAGGGTTTTGAAGTCGAAATTTTTGGTGATAAAAAATGTTCGTGAGACTCTCACGCAGCCTAAACCGCTTAACATAGAATTGATATATTGCATTTATGTTTATGTTGCTGTACCATTTATTTTACAATAAAAAATAATATATTTATTTATATATTAATATCTTTCTACCCAAATTCAAAGGTTCGCGAACGCGTAAAATGATGTGTTAAATAATATCGCTTTGACAATTTTGAACTAGAAGTTATCCATGTGGTGCTTTTAGATATAATAACTACGGATCCCTAAAGAGTCTGTATAACAACTGTTTAATTGTTCACATTATAGCTAACGGTAGATCTATAGCTGCATATATTTCACATGTGTAATTTTATTCAGTTTTATGCTGATTAACAGTACACTAGTGTTCTATTAGACAGCTTTTTGCAGAATATAAGAATTTTAACTATTCACGTCGCTGTTTAACACGAATCCACCATTTTATTGTATAACCTATAAATACACTGATTCATTTTTCAACTTTTATAATGTTTTGTGTATGAATTAGCAATGTATTGCATTAGTTTGTACTGCCTGATATCATAATAACAACTTTTTATCTTATAATTCTTTCCAAAACACTAAAAATTGTTTATTCAAATTTTCATTACGGCTTATTTATATCACAAAACTGATTAAAAACAGAATATTTTCGTGGCGCACTAAAATTTTCTTAGATAATACATATGTATAATGTCAATAAATTACATTCCCAATCATTTTTGTTTTGTTAATATGTAAAACAAGGTGTTCAATTGGCAGCTAAGGGTTATATTTGTTTGCTGCTTCAAATATATAAGTATGTTCACTTTTACATACAGGGCAGCGAGCAGCCTTTCCCAGTTTAAAACATGTATTAAGAGCATGTGTCACGTATTTTCTGAATAAAGAGTAACTTGTGATCTCTTAGTCAGTCGATATTCAGCATATAGTACTGTCGTTACCCTTTATAACACGGTTAAATAGCTGCTACACAGCTCCTAAGCAGCTATGTGAACTTAAGGCTGAATAATTTGTGCCCATTTAAGAGTTATAAGGGCTGTATAAGGCCCTACACAGCGCTTATTCAGTTTTTTTATTCAGCTTTAATCGTGATGGGAATCCGTTATTCGGCTGATGAGCAGCCTCTTGTGCTACTTGGGAATGAATCTACATAAGCGGCACCTACTACCCCACATTTATCATTAGATCCATCATAAAAAAACTTGTGCCATCCAAAATATTTAACATTCAATTCATTGATCAGATTCGACTTTAAAGAATTTATCTGCTGACATTTTTTAACACTTGATACAATCTAAGTCTTCCTTATATTTTTTTATGGAATAAGGGTGACAAGTGGATGCTATGACCCTTAGACATCTATATTTATCCCCAATTATGAATCAAAATGCAGATGCGTTTTCACCCCTGAGGACTGAGATGGAATGCCTCGTTTCCAGTAAAAAATGGTCTCCGGTTCTCTACGCTCACCATACGAAACACAGCAGCAATAAGCTGCCATTTTACGCTGGTTTTCTGTAAGAGTCGAGTCGAACCATTCGTGCTACAACCACAATATAGCTGCAGCATGGCTCTACCACGTAAATATTTTAAATTAATTACGGTTTTAATATTAATACTTGCTACCCAAGTATTTAAAGAGAACATACATATCCAGTAGATCCGAAGAATACAAATAACTATTATGAACTTGTTCTAATGTCATAGCTAGAAGTTGTTTTTTTTAAAACGTTACCCCCACACTAGGATTTTCTCCTGTATCGTGGAGGCAGTTTACAAACACAAATTGCACAAGGACAAACATCCAGACCCGGAACAATTATTAGTAGGCCATACAAATACTTGTTCCGTGCGGGATTCGAACCCACGCCTCCCAGCGCAAGCAACTCATTGCTAAGCCACTGCGCCACGTTTTCTTTTTACTTTGCCAGTAGCTATCTTGCCAGAATAAGCTAAGTTCTGTTAGTAGCTTAATAGTTGTATTATTAGTTCTAGATTTACTTTTCAGACAATATTTATATGCTAGAAATTTTCTTCTTCTTTCTTCTTCCATAACGTGTATTGGCGTATCGAGTCCAATTGTGAATCTGAACCATCCAGGGACCGCACACAAAAAAATTCGTGAAAACCGTTTGAGCCGTTTTCCACTTTTATCAAAGCTAATGGACAGCTACTGATTTTTATTCATAGAAATCATTTTTGAGCTGAAAATACTGAGTACGAAAAATAAATAGGTAAGTGGAGGTGGAAGGTTTTCATTATATAGAAAGACTACTTGCCTAATTAATAATAACCTTTCCGCTTCTTCAGTCATGTCAATCTGTTGATGAATTTATTTAGTATAAGCAAAAAAGGGTTAAATTGATAGATCTGGTCATCCATTCGTTTATAAATCATAGGCGATTTTCTTGAAAATGATTTGAAGTCTTAATTTGTAATTTAACACAGAATGATGGTTCAATTATGGACGTCAAGTAAACGAAATTGAACTTTGATTTTGGTGTTTGATTTTCGGTGAGCGTAAATAATTGAAGTATGGGAAAGATCATGGGCAACAAAATTTACCTACTGTCTCCTGTAAACAATGAAAAGTTAACATTAAACTTTAACTACAATTGGCTCTTGTGTTAAGGGTACATGGCACGAAACTCTAATTGAAAAATTAGGGTTTCGTGCCTAATTCGTGCGTTCGTTTCTAATTGAAATTGAAAAAAAAATATTACGAATGAATCTGAATATGAATATGTAGAAAGGATAATTGAGTATAGTACAGAGATTAATTTTGTAGTTAGGAATAATAATTAATTCGTTTACACGAATTAATTATCCAACGAGTCGAGGATAAACTAGTAACGGAATACGACAAGCGCACCGTTCCACGTCAGAGCCAAGACTGTCTTAAAGGCGGCCGCGCCGTCCGTTTTATACAAGCAAAACGGGCGCCACCGCAGGTGCAATGATACAGGTGTGCGGAACACGTGTTATTTACTCTTTCTGTATAACTGCACCAACGGCTACCACACCACACGTGCAATGGTGCTGGTCCCGTCACGGCCATACTGACATGCGTGCGTCCTCGCACGCGCTCCATCACAATTTTAGTTATCTGTAGACTCGTTCGACTATCCTGACATAACAGCGTCTGGTCCGGTCTATATTGACCCTTCAGACTTAGGTGACAATCAGTTTTGATCCGGCAGTAAGTACTACAAAACTTTAATCAACTTTATGCGAGATCGGAATGATTAGTCTGTAGCTTTTCTATTTTCTCTTTTTTTTTTCAAGTACTGTTTTCGCTAGTCCTGAATCACTATTGCCTATAGCCATATCATTGGACCGGCACAAAGCCCTGCAATGATAGTAAGAACTATTTTTTTTCTTACTCTTTTTTTTTCAAGTACTATTTGCTAGTCCGGAATCATTTCCCTGTAGCTATATCATTGGACCGGCGAACGCCCTGCAATGATAGTAAGAACCACTTTTTTTTCTTACTCTCTTTTTTTTCAATTCAGTATAGAACAGGTACAGACTAACCACACCGCAAACATGTCCCTGTCACAATCACACAAAAGTGTATCGTGAGGGACGTAGTGACATGATAACAACTAAGTATGTAAACCAACAGCAACACGACACATCCCAGTGCAGCACAGACCAGCCTCCCTGCAACTCCATCTTCCTTTCCTGCACAAGAATAATTACTTCGCTAGTGTTGCAACGTCTCTAGTATTTTCTAGATGCACTGACACTGCTACCTCTGACTGTCGCACGTCCTCGTGCGGTTGACAGTGAACAGCATACGGTCTATCAGTTATCACCACCTGCTAACAGATATTAACTCTTGTTAAATATTATAACGGTCCACCATCCCAGACTTCATTTAAGTCATGGACGCGCCAATATGGCTACCTCCAGGCAGACGCACTCCAGCTTTGCGTTCTGCTGCGTTCGTGCCACATTCGCGCCAGTGAGCCGTCGCGCCGTACTAGCGCTAGAGAATCGTCGTACAGCTTT
Organism: Parnassius glacialis; assembly: GCA_033319125.1. NCBI lineage: Eukaryota > Metazoa > Arthropoda > Insecta > Lepidoptera > Papilionidae > Parnassius > Parnassius glacialis. Next base: position 19,859,763 of record JAVANC010000013.1, on the reverse strand, counting down.
GCAAAATTAAAAGAAATAGAGATAAATGTATTGCAAACCATGGAATTCCGAGCTTCCAAAATTCATCACATATTCTCTTATGAAACGGCAACCGTATGACATTTGAAAACCTTTCGAAAAACGGAAACTATGTGTAGAGACAGATACCACAACATATTTCAAAGGGAAGGAGGGAGCTGCGCAAAATCTACGAAAGCCGACCAAGCCTCAGACATCCATTTACAGCGCCAAAGCACCATTTGTTCGGCGGCCGCTTGAATTGCCTTGCCGTAAGATCAGCCGATAAGTTACCGGCTGTAGCGGTGTAGGCTCAATCTTACCAGCGCTCTGCCGTACCTGACCATGTTCGATTAGCCGTCACAACATCTTCCTCATTGATAATTGTTGTAGAGACTTCTACGAATCTCTCAACATGAAAACCCAATCTTGTCGACCACACAATATTCGGAGCAAACTGCAACACTGAACACATAATGAAACAATGCGTTCGGAAGGGGCAGAACAACGTCTGCCTGATCAGCTAGTATATATATACACGGGTGATTTTTGGATCGCGACAACAGTGGCAGAGCCAGGCGGCAGCTTTTGCTGTCGCATGGATGGGCCGGCTCGAACCGGGGTGGTACCACGACCTCACAGAAAACCAGCGTGAAGTAGAGGTTTACCTCTGCGTTTCGCTTGGTGAGTGCAGGTGGCCGGAGGCCCTTTTTACTGGAAATGAGGCATTCAATCTTAGTCCTCACGGGTGACAACGCATCTACATTTTGATTCTTTATCGAGGATAGATGTAGATGTCTATGGGCCGCAGTAACCACTTACCATCAGGTGGACTGTGTGCTCGTTTATCACCCTTATCCTATAAAAAAAAACCTACTAGGTTCAATTGTATAAAAAAATGATCCAATTCTATAAAAAAAAATCATCCGGGGACTCACTTTTTTTTTTGATGATGTTTTTGGTTGATGAATTTTTTTGTGTGTGTTTAAACACAAAAAAAATCATTAACATCGGTCCAGCCATTTTCGAGTTTTTGTGAGACTAACGGTTTTTAATTACGATTTTTGTAATAAAGGATTATTATATTATATGAATAACTAATTTTTTTAGGTTTAGTTTTACTCTTATATTTCTAAGCAATATCTTACAGGGCTCACTTAAGTGAGAAAATTAAAATTAGAATATACATTAGTAGTTTGTGCCGATGCTTAAGAGTAATATTAGTAATTTAAGACTGCAAAGTTTCTATTATCCTAAAATAATCTCAATACAATGAACAGATATAATGTTAATTCTAGACGTATATTTGTTATATTATGTTTCTTCTTATTCTTTTTGTCTTGTTCTTTCAAATTTGTTAATTGGGTGGATTTTATTATACCGGATTTTCTTCGTTACTTAAGTTTTTTTTATACATTAACGATGGAAATCCGGTGCATAAATAAAAATTCTCCCAAACAAAAAAAATGTTACTAAATTGAGTTAAGGATAAGATAATTATATTTTAGGAAGGTTATATCTACGTTTCGAATGAACATTGATCATTATTTTGTTAATAATCCTCATACGCCCGTGGATCTTTACATTTGTATTTACCGTAATCGTTAGACGTTTTCAAGATTCCTAGTACTACAGTACTAGGAATCTTGAAAACGTCTAACGATTACGGTAAAGCACTTTGTTCCTATCTTATTTACTTCTTCCTACCAGCCTACCACCGTCGCCAATATTTACAATATAATAATGAAATGAATAATAATGAAAGTAATAATATATAAGTATAATATAATAGTTGGTCAAAGTAATAATAATACAATAATGAAATGAACCATCTAATTACAAATACCAATCAATTTTTTATTATCAATTATTATCTCACCAAAATAGAATTTTCATATTTCATTCTGAAAGTCATGTCATTATGGCGATTCATTATTTACTCGGTAATTTTATCTTCTATGTACGAATACGTACATAGCTTATAACTTAATTTGTATATAAAACCTGTTGTAATTCGTCTAAAGGCTTAAGAATGTGTAGCTCGTTTATGCATCAGTTTCCATGTTATGACAGACAGCAGTACAACAAAGCTAAGGCTGGTTTCGTGGCGGTTCGACAAGATGGCTGTCATATTTCTGTAAACTCTTCCAGTTACTTCATAACTTTTTTTTCCACTGATTAAAAGCGTGAAGCATTAGACTGTTAGATTATTTTTATATATAAGTTATATTCGATGCAACGAATTTTTAGATAACGATTATAAGTTAAGTAAGATTTAATTATAGCAAAGTCAATGAATTAGAGATAAACTTTTAGGTTATAAATTATATTGAGAATTATAATGGGGTTAACTCGGTAACGTAGCGCCTCTGGCATGTTTGCAGAGGTTCATGTTGATGAGCTAGTACCCATAATGCGCAAAAGATGTGCCTCCAAGCTGAATCGCATGCGGAATAGCACCAACATCATCTTCAGTGTACTAGCAGACAGATGGAATTCACCAACGTTGGGACCGTGGTAGCTCAGATGGTTAGTGCTCGCTGCAAATTTCACAGTACGCGAGCAAACCGGGTTCGATCCCCACCGGCACCAATGAAATTGTTAATTGCAATTTTGCTGATTTACCACGTGCTCGGCGGTGAGGGAAAACATCGTGAGGAAACCTGATGACATGTGAAGTTCACCAACACGCATTGGAACACTAAAACCCTCTCAGATATGAGGGGAGGCCTCCCAGCAGTGGCAAATATATAGGCTGTAACTTTAATGTTGGAGCGTTGGATAAATCTGCACACTGCAAATTAGACACGCCATAACCTATAGACGTATTTTAATGTAATTTAATTTAATGTTTATATTTATTAATTTTAATTTGCTTTAATGTTATGGGTGTTTCGATTATAATTTTTCAACAAATATGGATAATTGGTCTGAAATAAATGAATTATTATTATTATAAAGTACTAAGATGCAAATTAAAAGTAACCAGAGAAATAACCTTCAGCAAGAATTATCCCAACAGACAGATGTTCTTGATGATGTAAGAAAGAAAGTCATGGAAGTCATTTACCACAACGAATAACGTTTTATTTATACAGTTAGCTTTTATCAGCAAATTATAGTACCTAAATTATAGTAGTAAGAAAGGAGCCTCCTCGAGGATACGCTGACTTACCATTAAATAGACGAGATCCAATAGATTTATAGATGAGGGTCAGAAGTTAGATGTGCAGTAAGTGAAATTATACCCAATCAAACCTTTGCCCCTAATAAATCAAGTAACGTCAACGTAACTTCACTTTTAAACTAAAAGTATTTTGTATTTATATATTACATTCTAATTAAAATATTCCTAAGCATAAATACACAAAAAATATTAAAAAAATATAAACAGTACCTATATTTATATATTTATTTATGGTAAATCATCCCCACAATGGGAAGCTCGTGCGACTTATTTTCAATCTTTATTGCTCTATAAGGATTTTTTTATCTATAAGGATTATTTCCTCTATAAGGAGATATTCTAAGGGCGGACTTAATGTCTTACTTATTGCCAACATTTTTCCGCCTGATAAATCGCTTGTAAAGCGTGGTTTTCATAACAATTATTTCTTAATACGAAAGAGACCAATATCCAGCAACAGACTGTCTATAGGCTAAAAAAGATGAAGAGGAATAAATTGCGTTATGTATTACTCTATTATGCCAATATGACTTGTTCTACATATCAAAAAGTGTGCGCAGGCATTGCATAACTTGATTTCTCCTTCTTCCTTCGACTATCGCCAAAAGACGCTCGACAGCCAGTCTACATCCCTTAGTTGTCGACTTATCACGTATTCGATATATGAATGAAGCGGTTTGCTTCGTCGATCGTCATGCGTATAGCAAAGGAATGGATGCCAGATTCTGTCTTTTTACCCGATTACAATTTTTTTTGAAGTGAAAACTTCTTAAGAATCGTTGTGATTTGAAACTCGATAAAACAAAAAAGCAACACTAAAAAGAGACAAATAATATATGTGTATAGAATTTAGCCTTCGAGAGAATGAGATAGAATACGGTATACAGTGTTTCCTATTATCTCGGTCTCCTTTTCTGAAGGTTTCACTTCTACCGTGTGTGAATTGCTCACAAGTTTTTTTTATATAAGAAATTTGACTGCCGCTACCCTGAACAACTGCTACACCAGGGGAATTGCAGGTGTGTTGCCGGCCATTTAAAAAGAGTAGGAATTTCTCCTATACCGTGGGGGGCAGTTTACAAACATAAATTGTACAAGGACAAACATCCAGACCCGGAACAATTATATGTAGGTCATACAAATACTTCTTCGTTGTGGGATTCGAACCAGCGGCCCTTAGCGCTGCAACTCAATTGCTAAGTCATTGCGCCACGGAGCCGTCTCGACATTTTGATTCTTAATTGAAGATAAAATGTAGATGTCTATGTGCCACAGCATTCACTTATCATCAGGTGAACTGTGTGCTCGTTTGTCACCCTTATTATATAAAGAAAAAAAAATAATGTTAAAATTAAAATGTATTTAAAACGTATTTGACTATTAAATTAATATATTTTATGTTAGGTTTAAAATGATACATAATATGTACCTCAGATTTTTACATACGTATACTCTAGGGTCACACAAGCAGTTTTTTCGTGAGCCTACCAGAACGGCTGTAGGCGGCGAAAGACCGCGCTACGAGCTACGACAGTTTATCATCAGTGCTCAGTTCTTCAGGCGTCGCTCCAGCCGCACGGCTGTATCGCAGATTCAACGCGGTCGCATAATTCGCGTCGTTAACCATATTTTACGGACGTTATAAAAAGTTTATAACCGTAATCTTTTTTCAGCACCACATGGAAAATATGATGATGCCTGTTGCGATATTTATTCGAAGTTGTAAAAAGTTGGTAGTGTATAAGTGTCATTGAACTTGGAATAAAAATAATGTTCAGGCGTGAAGTGCTTTTAAATAGCCTGATTAATAGATGTCTACGTTTTGTAATGTAAACAGTGCATTTAATAATAAAAAATTTGAAGTGGAAAATATGCCGTTAACGGTGAAAGAGCAGTGACAAGTGATTGAAACGACTTTATCAGAAATGTTTCGATATTTCCTTTGCATAATTTTGTCATTTTCATTAAGAGGTAAGCAAAAAATACTTAGAGTTTTTATGTTCGAATAATATAATAATATCGATGTTGTTAATATCGTCATATGTTCACTGAAGTATCATTTTTCCATTTCATCTTAAAAGTTTAATTTTGGATACCGGTAAGAAGTCGGTTAAAACAGGCGAGAGTTTTCGAATATGTGTACACTTGGCAATTAAAAAAAATAACGTAAAATAAATTAGTTAAAAGAATACCTATCATCATTATATTAAACCTATTAATTATGATTTCTTATATTTACGCAAAGAATACACATTAAATGAAACTCATTTTTACGGATTTTATCGAATTTAATTTAACTTTTTAATTCAAACGAAATAAGAGATAATAAACAAAATAGAGAAGATGCCTGGGTGCTACCATCTGCTTGGGATCCTATAATTAATAAAATTAAATCCAAACCCAAGCATACCACTGCAAGACTTCAAGATACTGTAAGCTCAATCTGCGTAGATTGGACCAAAAATTAATATTCAAAAACTTATGGTAGCCGGACTAACTATGACATCGGGATGTCAAACACCTCAGTCCCCCCGTCACAACGGGTGCTGTAAAGCACCCGAAACGTCGGAAATTAAAAAGTTAAATGCGATTAAATCCGTAAAAATTACTTTAATTTAACCTATTAATTATGTTAATAGTACTTAATATACTATAATACTTATGCAGGTTATTCTTCTAAGAAAAAAAAATATATATGCATTTACGTTAATCCTATAATCTTATACTCTTTTTAAACTATAAGTAAATAATCGATTGCTGGACAGGGACTCTTCCAGACTAGGGAGGAATATAAAATATGCTGATACGTTGCCATCCTTGAGGGTGGCACTAATATGGAATGCCTCGTTACCAGTAAAATGGGTTTCAAGTTTTCGTCGTATTGTAGCTGTTGCTATTTCTCACTGGTATTATGGCCATGATTTAGATAGAAATGCTTCAGTAGTTTGGTCACAGAAAGAATGAATGAAGAAAAAGTGACTAAGCAAATTTATGCTGCAGAAGAACGTGGCAGGTTCGGCAATATTGCAGACGGACTAGATGAAAAACACCTTTAAACGACGAGCGTGTATGCGAGAGAGGTCTTTCAAATGGAAGTCCATATTCTTTACCTACTCTTTTGAGTGACTGACGTAAGAGTTTATGTATATTTACACTGATATTTTGGGCGAATGCTTATCCTTCTCCGATCAAGGCAACCTATTCATGTTACAGCGTATGACGGGACTGTCACTGGCAGATAGCTGATGTGAAAAATTATTAGGGTTCCGCGCAAAAAAAAAATTAAAGCCCATGAAATCCAATCGTTAATAAATTCCACTCGGAGAAAGTCGCGGGGAACAGCTAGTTTAATATTAAACTATTAATTATTTTATACGTTCATCATGATCATCATTATAGTATGGTGTCTACCACGTTAAAAATTTCAACACTTTTAATTTACTATAAAGAAAAACAATTTATTTGCAAAATTTGTGTTAGGAAAAAGAAAAGGAAACTTGTAAATGGCATACGGACGAACAAGACGATATTAAAGAGCTTTCAGGTTTCTCTCGAACGTATTAATGTACGTACAAATCGAATTATTTTCCTGTTTAGGTTACCATTATTCTATATTCATGCGCAGTTTTGGGGGAATAATATAATTGGTTTTTTTCTTCACAATTGAATTTAGGTGACATATTAAGAAATTTTTGTAGAGCGTTACATAAGGTATTTATTTTAAATATTTCTGGAAATAAGATGTTAAGGGCATGGACGTATAAATATGGCGGACAGAATTTTGTTAAGGAAGAACTGATGCACTGTAATGGCGGCGGTGCAAGTATGTTTGCGTGTTATATAGGGTTATCATGTGGAACAAAATTTCCCCATTTTTTTTATAAAACAATGTGTCAAAATATAACACAACTTTGATGAAATACTAATTTATTATTACGTAACTAATAAAAATAACACATTTGATTATTAAAAAAAATCTAAGAATTTAAGATTTAGATTTTGATTGAAATCGAATTATTCTGAATGTCAATCAATTTCCATTTAAATTAATTTTATATATTATATTATACAAAAATTGTGTTATATTATTGGAAAGAAATATATTATAAATATTTTTAACGAAATATATAACAAATAAACATTTTATAGATAACCAAAAATTTTATATAAAATTAATTTAAAATATATTATTTTAGAATTAGTATGAAAACATTTAGAAACAGCATGGTAGCGATCACCTCATTCTCAGGGGTTATTATCAATCATTTAAGTACTCTTTAGTAGTATAGCCTAATAATCCTTACTAAACAATTTATAAAATTTTAAAATTTTTCTTTCTTGTTTCTAATAATATAAAATTCTAATAATAATAAAATAATTTCTTGTTTCTTGTTTTAATTCTTGCTAAAAATTTTAAACTTTGATAGATAAGGCCAGCATATTTTCTGGGACTTTGTTGTGTATACATAAAGAAATTACTGATTCTTTTGAGTCGATTAACTGGTATAACTAATTTGTGCTTGTTCCTAGTATTTACAGAATATACATCAGTAAATACAAATACATACATTAAATTTCTGTAAATATACTGAGAGGCCAAAGTTAATATATTTATTTATTAAAATTTTCTGTGTAATTTATATTTATTATTTATGATAAGTTACTTTGCGGAAATCCATCATATTAAATTTGGTAAGAAATTACCTCGCGTACTTCCGCTAGATAAAATAAAATGATGTGTCTTACCTACTTTGAAGAGTACCTCCCGCCCTCCCTCATTTGCGTGCACTATCCCCGTCACCACTAATCCCAGCACCACTACTCCCAATACCACTAAATTAGGAAAGACACACCACTGACGACAATACGACACGTGTTTCGCTTCTACACAAGGCATCTACAGGTGATGTAGACTCTGCGGTGACTGACCGCTTCGTTAGTGTGGTGGAATAAATCGTTAGATGGATAACGTAAACCCTAAAGTTTTCAAATTTATTAATTTATGAAAGAAATGCCTTTCTCCAGTTTACAAACGCGCGGTGCATTTTTGGCATTTAATTTTTCTTTTGTTGCGTAATGAGCCAGATATCCTATTATTAACTTACTAAAAAATGCATAAAACCGCATTATAATCGATCAGGTAATTTTTCAGGAAAATTGTAACTAAAAGTGCACATGAAACAACCTTAAGAAGTTATTTGGCAAACATATATATCGTATCTGTGTCAACGTTGGTAAAAACAGCAATTTCCCAAATTTCGGGTAATTTTCCCTATAAATATAATTAACAACACTGACCACGTGACTCGTGTTTTCTGTTCCAAAAATAGCATTTTAATTTAAGACTTAAAATTCTCAAATAAGTGATTATAATTAGTGACTCATCTATGAAAAGAGATTCCTTGATGTTTTTTGATAAAACCACTATGGTTTTTACAAAATTTAACGACGCAAGACGGCATATTGATTTTTGTTTTTACTTACGCCAACTACTTCTCTCGAACGACGTTTGTTGCGTAATGGCGGGCGCTAGACTTATTATTAGTGTGAATGTGTGCGTGACCCCTTGTACGTACACGCGAGCTGACTTATTATGGGTGCCTCGCTGAGTTGTATAGCGAGATTCAGTCCGCCTTATTTATACGTCCATGGTTAAGGGATTATTATATATTTATGTTTATTACATTTTAATACAAAAAGAAAATTTCATGCTAATGATTTTCACTTCAATTTCTTTATCATCATCTTTACAGCTCATCATATATGTTTTTTAATGTTTAAAAATAAAAACTACACGTGAAATCTACTAACGAAAGTTTAAAGAGCAAGAGAGTTTGTGATTTGTTGCTTGCTATCTACAAAAAAATGTTATACATATCTCTAATAATACTACGAGTAGTATCATCTATCATCCTGACAATACCTTTTGTCCAATGGTTGCGGTGAATGATTAATTACCATTTAAGTTGCCACAAACATCGCAAAAAGCGCCGCCTATTCAAAGTTGGAGTTACGATTTCATTCTTTTGATTTAATTTTTTACGTAGTAGAGCCATGCTGCAGTTACATTAATAGTATAGTTGTAACACGAATGGGTCGGCTCGACCGGGGAAGGACACGCTCTCACAGAATACCAGCGTCAAATAGCACTTTAACACTGCTGTGTTTCGTATGGTGAGTGTAGAGAACCGGAGACCCTTTTCACTGGAAAGGAGGCATTCCATCTTAGTCCTCACGGGTGACAACGCATCTGCATTTTGACTCTTTATTATGGAAAGATGTAGATGTCTATGGCTATGGGTCACAGCAACCACTTACCATCAGGTGGACTGTGTGCTCGTTTGTCACCCTATCCTATAATAAAATCTAGGTACATGGCGCTGGGTACTGTATTATCTCCAGATGTTTATATGTCTGTAGTATATTCTATAATACAGAGGTAGGCTATATATATGTTGCGGTGTTAATTTTATGTAATAATAATTAAAGTTAAATTATAACTATATTCTTAAACATAGTTTGTTCATTTTTGTTATTAAGCGGTTTATTTCTTCGTCTTTTAATGTGTAAATCGATGAATCGACAAGTAACGTCAGAGTCGACGGCAGTCGCAGCATTATCGAGATAGCCGTTTATCGTATGCTTGTATAGAAGAGTAATGCATAAACATGTTTGACTATTATATTATAATAACAGTCAAACTTCTTTAGTTAAATTAATTTGCGTAAAGCTGCCTTCAGACGTCACCTGTTCGAAAAAGAGATAAACTGGAAATGGTTACTATTCATATTACAGTGTCACGTTGTGTTTACAGCAGACTTGTAAAATGCATTAAGAATTTTAAACTCGCATCACAGTTTGTAACTTATTTTTATTATTTTTGGAGCGAACAGTAGTACAGTTACACTACTGTTTTATTATGTGCTGTATATTTTATTATGGGTGCAACTCGCGCAAGACCGCACATTACCCTCGAACGGGTTCACACTTTGTCGTGACAGGAGGGGGGGGGGGCTTAGTAGCTGTGGCTTGGTCACCCGCGGTGAACAAAGAGGAACCCCTTGGCTGATACGTGGCGTGAGGGGTGTCTTCTCCCCCTAACGCTGCAGCCGCGGTGGAGTCGCGATGGAAGAGGAGTGTTGGTATGGCAATGCGCTACCCGCCCTATCCTCCGCAATTCTGGCGGGTCCGCACTGCTGATGCGGTAGTGGAAGGGTCGCGGTGGGAGAGGAGTGTCCGTATTGCGAGGCGCCGCTCTCCCTACCCTCCGTGGCCGATACTTGATTGGCGGCGGAGCCAGTAACCAGATCCGCCGCTGGGGTCGCGAACGCGGGTGCTACCAAGTGCTCGAGTTGCCTGTCCCCACGGTCTCCGCCGTATCGGGCTCGGGGGGGGGTGGGGTTATGCAGGGGTTTATGGCCGTTGAGAAAGGTGTGCCTTATGTCCCTGGTGCGCCTTGCTTGAGAAGAAGTATGGGGAGGAGGGGCTGCCATGGGGCGGCCAGCGCTGGTGGGGTTTGCGGAGGTGTGCGAAAGCGTTCTCGTGGCCCTGCCAATATGCTGCGAAAGTGATACATCATGGGGATTTAGTCGGTGCGAGTCCGACATAATCCGTCCTTGCCTCCGCCAGGCGAGTATGCGTAGGCATTTCCCCATGTAAAAAAAATCGCACATTCACAGCACACCAGCGTATTATAATAGCATAACGCTGCTCTGTTCTAATTCGGAGACCATTTTATCTGTACAGTGAAGTATTCGTCTTAGTCCTCAGTGGTGAGCACACTTATGCATTATGATTTTTATAACGTTAGCTGTATACTTTTACGATAATTTCCACTTGCTATCTGGTGGACTCTGTCCTTACACGTTAAAAAAATGGTTCGTCGTTCTAAGTCTTTACAAAGCTTTTTTAAAATAACTTTAGTCTGTAAGTTTGCCTAAATGAAATATTAACATAACAGCCTATAAAAGGGCCACTGTTGATCATAGGCCTGGCACATAAAACGCTTCATAGGGGCCATATTTGGCGTAGTGGCCTCTCCTACCAAGCGTAGTTTTATCTTCTGTTTCATTTCCCTCTGTCACACCTTACGGTACCCACGGGACGACAAGTGAAAGTGAATATTTTACCACCGCCACTACACGGCTTAAGATAAATATAAATTAATAAGCCGTATTAAAATTTGAATAGAATTAAATGCTTACGATAACTAAATCCAATTGGATTATGAACTCGGGGGTTTCTGAGAACTATCACATTTTACTTTACTGTCTGTATAACTTCTGGAGCTAGTGATATTACAATTATGAAATAAAGAATACTGGATGGAGTAAGAAGTTTCCGTACCTCAAAAGAAGAATAAAACCGAACCCATGTAGGATCACTATGTGGTCCGTCCGTTCGTTTATTTGTCTGCCAAGAACCTTACCTTTTTCTCATAAATAGGTGGAGGAACCAAGTTAAAATTATTATCAAATGCTACTTAAGGACTACCTTCCTGTGATAGTGTCGAAAATTCAAGTTGTTATAAAGTATTTTTTTTTATGATTACTAACTTGTAATTAGAGTTGGAGCAATGGTCGTAATGTAAACTAATATAATAATATGAATTTTCATCCACACGTCAGTCTACGTCACGTACAAGTTAATTTTGTCTTTCAATCCGACTTGCGTTTCGTTAGAGAAATGTTCAATGCTTACCTTACGTATAACTCTAGGAACGGATAAACTATCTACATACATAAATACGTAACATTCAGGGTGCGAGTCCTACTCATACTTACCCTATTTTTATTTCATGTAAATTGAAAACAAAGGTACATATTTGTAAACTGAATTACGAACTGAATTTGTATTTGAAGCGCAAGTTAAAAAGTTATTTAGGAATTGAATTGCATTTCTTTATTATTGTTTTGTTGTGCATTAAGTGATTTCCTTAACAAAATAGATGAATGATGTAAAACAATCAACTATATCATTATTTGTTTACTCTGTGCTAATAAAATAATAAGGGTTTTTTGTATTGATGTATTTAAACAATTTGTTAATGCCATCAAAAACATAAATTGTAAAAAAAAAAGAGGCGCAACTCACAACTTTTTACGGTAAGTTGAAGAACTGAGTTGCGAGACTTAGTTTTTTTACAATTTATGTTTTTGATGGCATTTCATTTCTTGCAGAGCGTTTGCGGTTATTTCGTTACTGCGCAGTATATAACATTTGCAAAAAAAAAAATGAAATCCAAAAAAATGTTTTTGTGGCAACTTGATTTCTTTTCTATCTTTTAATTTAGTTTTTATATAATTCCAAAAAATAATCCCAGACGTTTTAGTCGGTTTTAGAATATTACCAGACCTCTCCAAAAATATTTTTTTTTAAATTCCCAAGGAATATACTTTTGGCAATCTCAAATTTTAATCACGTATTTATTAATTTATAATAATCGCTTCAGATTCTATCTATCAAGGCGAGGAACTCCGAGCATGATCCTCTTCATAGTTCACTGAGCGACTTTAAGCATCACGTGTTACGGCCTGCAACTGCCTATCCCAGGAGTAGGATCCTCCGCGGCCCATGAACGGAAGAACCTACAAGCAGGTACAGGTCGGGCTTCCTAACGCCAAGGGTTAAGTTTCTAATTACAATAAACGACTAGGGGGGAGCGTTACCTTCTATTGAACAGAGCTTACTTACCTCTATCCAAGGCGACTGGTCCCTCAGGATTCGGTCAGGTCGCGTGTGGATGTATAGTGCTAGGAAAGTAAGGGTCAGTGATGTGTATTTGGGTGTGGCTGGTAGTGTTATTGACCTTATTAGACCGTTATCCTCTGCAGCAGTTCGGCCCTCAGCACCTTTCCAAACTACGGTCTCCTTCCGCAGTCACTTTCTTCGTTTTCTACGATGACAGTTCTTTAACTCTGTCGTACGATTAACTACCTTACAGAAGCCACTAACTCTCGTTTGTTATAACGCTTGACTCGCGAAATGAACACAGAACGTACGGATCAAAGGTCACCGTTATTTCTAGAATATCAAATACCGCACTAGTAACTAATACGGTCGAATCCACTTATACAGATTCTGAATTAGACACTAAGTCCCGGGATGAAGCTAACAAAACAGGAATGCGCGTTACAATTCCCAGTGGTATATTTATTATACGCGCCTATCATATTCCGCTTCCGACTTCCCGACAAAGAACGCGTGTTTATCTTTCGACGCGATGAATTGGACTCCCATTTTTCCTTGCACGTCCTCGAGACGGCGGGACGTCAAAACGGTAACGCCGAGGCGCGCGCGCCCTCTGACGTCCATTATTGACAATAGCGCTTTTGCGCGAACAAACCCCCGTCCCGGACATAAGGATTTAGGTCCGCGAGCAAACCGGTCAGCGGGACAGGGTCGCGACGGCAAGTTGCAAAACCGAATCTACAACCAAACTAGGCAACCTTACGCACCCCATCAGATCCTGCAACCCTAACCAACGCCTCAAAGTTACAGCCCCAACGTGGGCTAGCCGGAGAGTTGAACTGTATGCCCTTCCTGGACATCGCAGCACATAAATAAGTCCTATTCCTCGACAGAAGTCCGACGACCTCCTTCAAACACCTATCTGCGCTCCAATGATTAGTTCCGCAATCCGACCGGATCAGGTCTGCAAACAGCGACGCGACACGAAGCTGCCCAGAGGGACCTTCCAAGCTTCAGTGCAGAGAGCACCCCCAAATTCCCCATGAACGTCGTCTGTGGAGAGCCGAACGAAACGCACAGATAGTCCCTAGTATGAATTTTCAAACAAGTAGACATAACCAAGCCATCCACCTATAATCATTTACTAAATGGTGCGACAGCTGATTTCCATCTGATAATCTACAAACCAGATAGCCCTTTAGGCAGGTAGTCCTATGCTCATATTTCAAATAATTTTTCAAAGCATCAATGTTCAATTACAGAATTAATTAAAACAAGTAATCACCGACGCACATAGGTCAACTTGACAAAGTAAACAAAACAATAAACGTAAGAGACAGCCCTATTTCTTATTTCAAATAAATATCTTAGACAGTGCCAACAAAATCCAAACCAAAAGAGAATTGACTCTTATTCCCGTCGGCACAAACAGGGTTATCTAATTTCAACCTTCCTTATCACAAAGCAAAATGATTTAACACTATCACAAAACATATACATAATTTCCAAAATAGCGCGCCATTCAAATTTCAAATGAATTCAAACTTTCCTGTCAGCAACAGACGCGACAATCAAATACAATTACAAAGCATACGCACAAGCATTAAAGAGGGCACACAATTTAATCTCAATTTTGAACTGGTCGGGGGCGGGACCCCTTTCAAACCTAGGGGCCTGTTGGCTAGCCGGCGGGCGCCGAGCGTCGCTCGTCAGAGGGCGTGGCGGAGCGCGACCGCCCGTGGGGGTCGAGGGCCTGGCAGCGCCCCGATAGGAAACGCCGTTCGCACCCAGGCACAGTACGGAATGGTGATTGCCCTGGCAATGCAAACAGGGACGCCGGTGCGGACAGTCTCGCTGGAGGTGCTCTTCCACACATGAGTAGCACCAGCAGCGCTCCTTGGCGATAGTTCGCCTCGCCGGAACCGGCTTACTTAATAATTTCGGGCAAGACGTTACCTGGTGATCAAATGCTCGACAATAGGAGCAGGGGGGGGGGGTTGACGACGACTTGCCTGGCGGATTCCGCCTCTCACTGGGCACGGCTCGTAACTCGTCGACGGTGCCCGCCGCGTGCTCGATCTGTCGGCACTGCTCCTCCAAAAACCGCAGCAGGTCATAGAAGGGCGGAATATAGGAGGCCTCGTCCCCGCCGTACCTCTCCTCAAAAAGTATTCTAACGTCGAGAGGTAGGCGGGACAGCACGATGCGGAGCAACAAAAAGGCCCATTCGCCCACTGGTAAATCCAGCTGCCTCAACGTATTACAGGCCACCAAGACTGGATCCAACAGGTCCGGACGTAGTCTGGCCCGGTCACTAAGCAGCGGGAGGCTCAGAGGCTGCTTAACATGTTCGTCCGCAATTCGCCCGACGTTGGCGTATCTTCTGGCTAGGAGGTCCCGAGCAGTCTGGTAGGCGTCGTCCGACAAGCTCAAATGGCTGACAACGCCCAGGGCCTCCTCCTCCAGTGAGGCCAGGAGGTACGCCATCTTCTGGCTCGGGGTCAAGTCACTCCGGGCGTCCACTAGGCCGTCGAAAAGACCAACGAAGGTCAGCCATTCGAAAAGGACCCCGGAGAACCTTGGCAAGTCCAGAGTTGGGAGTCGTCCCAACAGCTCCGGCTGAGGCTGCTTCCGAAAGGACTCGGGCAGGCCACTCGTCCGAGCTTCACGCGCCTCCTCGGCATACCTGCCTTCAGCCTCGATCAACTCGTCCGTGAGCGAAAAGAACTGCTCATAGTCTGCGAAGCAGGAGTCCAGGACTCCCTTTTCCACATCCGAATCCTCGAGCTCAGCGTAAGCCTCCTCCACTGTAGCCCTTCGAGCATCGACCTGCTCGAACCGCTTCATCAAGTTATGGACCCTATCCGGTCGACCTATCAAAGCATGTGCGCTGGTGGCCCAGCGTAACTCAGTCCGCAGGCAACGGATTAGCATCTTGGGCGAGGACATCACTACTAAATACAAATTACGACGCGGCTCGAGCACAATTACAAAAATAACAAATAACAAATACAAAAAAAAAAAATTAATAGCTAACAAATGCAGTTCCTATCAAATCGAGTTGAATAGAAATTAAACAAATAAGAACCGTTACTTATCAAATCAAATACAAGTTAGTACAAAAGAAAAGACAAATCAAATTAACAATAACAAATACTAGTGTGATCAAATCAAGTTATATTCAAATTACGCAAATACAAATTACTACTCTTTAGTTCAAATACAAATTACAATACGAAAGTTACATAAACGAAGACACACATCACGGTCGATCAACAGAAAATGCCCAGCTCGGAAATCGACCCTTCGATAAGTAATCCACTACAACTATCCGACAACGATAATTAACCGATTACGTAAAAATAACCAACATGACGCAAACTCCCGCTTGCGCGCTAAACGGGCGCGGCTTTTCAAATTTACCCACAAACAACAAAGCAAGCCAACAAAGAAAGGAATTTTATTATTACGTATATAATAAAAAAAAATATTTTTACGTATTACGGACGGGCGTGATTGTAGACACAAAATTAAACCAATCAACCCAACGCTCCCTGCCACCAAAATTATTTAATTTTTATCAAACACTATGGTCGGTGGATCGACCGGGAATCGATTCCAGAATCGCGCTCTGCTACCAAATGTTACGGTCTGCAACTGCCTATCCCAGGAATAGGATCCTCCGCGGCCCATGAACGGAAGAACCTACAAGCAGGTAGCTTCCTAACGCCAAGGGTTAAGTTTCTAATTACAATAAACGACTAGGGGGGAGCGTTACCTTCTATTGAACAGAGCTTACTTACCTCTATCCAAGGCGACTGGTCCCTCAGGATTCGGTCAGGTCGCGTGTGGATGTATAGTGCTAGGAAAGTAAGGGTCAGTGATGTGTATTTGGGTGTGGCTGGTAGTGTTATTGACCTTATTAGACCGTTATCCTCTGCAGCAGTTCGGCCCTCAGCACCTCTCCAAACTACGGTCTCCTACCGCAGTCACTTTCTGCGTTTTCTACGATGACAGTTCTTTAACTCTGTCGTACGATTAACTACCTTACAGAAGGCACTAACTCTCGTTTGTTATAACGCTTAACTCGCGAAATGAACACAGAACGTACGGATCAAAGGTCACCGTTATTTCTAGAATATCAAATACCGCACTAGTAGACTCCCATTTTTCCTCGCACGTCCTCAAGACGGCGGGACGTCAAACCGGTATCGCCGAGGCGCGCGCGCCCTCTGACGTCCATTATTGACAATAGCGCTTTTGCGCGAACATCACGTCTCAATGCAATCCCATTATTTTGCAAGCGCGTGTCAACTTTTACAAAATACAACATGCAAATAAGTGGTGGAAAATTGTGACTTCCCGACAAAGAACGCGTGTTTATCTTTCGACGCGATGAATTGGACTCCCATTTTTCCTCGCACGTTCTCAAGACGGCGGGACGTCAAACCGGTATCGCCGAGGCGCGCGCGCCCTCTGACGTCCATTATTGACAATAGCGCTTTTGCGCGAACATCACGTCTCAATGCAATCCCATTATTTTGCAAGCGCGTGTTAACGTTTACAAAATACAACATGCAAATAAGTGGTGGAAAATTGTAAATGAGTAATGGAAATATTTTGGACCGGAAAAAAGAACAAGGTTACAGGTAATTGCTTTTTCCTTTACAAGCGTTAGTATAAAACTAATTATCTAATAAATTAGTAGTTGTTACTGTATTTCTTTTTATATAAAAAATAAAATTTTATGGAAATATTTTTTACTTCAACTTAATATTGCGTATTGAATGGGAATGAAAATATCGTAATGTATATTATGGAAAGCTTATGTTTTGATGCTTGCGTTCTAGTATTAGTGAGGCCTGTCTCACTCCGCGCTTTAGGCATGAAAATATAGCTACGCTGCGCGGCCGTCTACATGAGGCTAATTCCGTGAGGTTGTCACGCGCGCTCTCGAGCTAACGCGCCTTACTTTAACATAAAAAATATTTTTCTCTAATAAGTATTTATGTACTTTTGATATTTATTTCTTGAGGTTTTATTTAAGTATGGCCTCTCAAAAAGCCAAAAGGCACTGCTTGCTTAAACAACAATAAGAATGTCGACTTTTCATTCTTTATTGTTCCTAAGGATATCGAAATATATTATTATTTATAGGTACATTTAGATAATTAGGTACTTAGTTACTGACGCCATAATTACAGGTTTATTATTTGATTAGTTAATTTATAGAATCAGGCGTTACTTTGCGGAAATCCATTATAATGGGGGCATGTGTCCCGCCCAGTTTTAAGGGAGCCTCCCAACATCCCTCAATCGCGCGCACTATACCCGTTGCCGTCAATCCCAGCACTACCATCCCCAGCAATACCATCCCCAGCACTACCATTCCCAGCACCACCACACTAGGCACGACACACCACACTCGAAAATACAACACTTGTTTCGCCTCCATACGAGGCATTCTCAGGTGAAGTAGACTCTGCGGAGGCTAGCCGCTAAGTGTTATTTTGTTCACAAAGAGGTAACTGGATGTTTTCCTTAATAAAATTAATAAAATCCACGACAAAATTAAAGAATAATGGCAGAATTTCATACATAAAATTAGTTGAGAAGGAATGGTAGCGTCTATATATCAAAAATATCTTAAAATGTTAAGCGTCAGTCCTTTAATAACTCTGTCAAATAATTTTGTCCTGAGAAGGCGTCAAGAAAAGATATTTAGATTTGAACCTTTTTAGGTTATGTCTTATGTCACTTGGAAAAAGTCATGCATCCTGTCGTTGTTTGATGTTAGTTTAATACATTCTCAACATAATGTACCCTACCTACATAACTGAGAGTTTTTAGATTATTGTATCTCTACTATATATTTGCATACTTACAGCCTTACTAATAAAGATTTACACACGACGCATACTAGAGTTATAACGCAAACATTACCAATAAACGACATTTGACAGTTCAGTTGTATACATCTGGTATAACGAGTGTTTAAAATGTATGGAAACTTACGCAACCGTTATACAGTTCTCAACCTTTGTTTAAGACGTGTATAACCTCAATTTGACGTGTGGCGTTTTTAAAAATAATAGATTATTTACAATATTTCGATATTTTTTGATGAAATAGGCCGTGAGGAACCACTAAGAAAAAGAAAATTTTACAAAAAACGTTTCGATCCCTTTACTCTACAAGAAATAGATTTTCAAATGAAATATAGAGTTCAGCGTGATATCGAACTATAAGCTAGTGGTGGCGGGCTGTCTGTAGAACTTCAGGTTTGTATTGCTCTCAGAACGTGGGCTAGGCAAGAAGTGCAAGATGATGCAGCAGACATTCATGGGCTTAGCCAACAGTCCATCACGAATATATGCCGAAGAGTAGCTCTTGCTTTGGCAAGTAAAGCGGCACAATTTATACGCATACCTAGTACTTTAGAAGAGCAAGAACAAGTGGTTTCTGGATTTAGAAACATTTGTGGCTTTAAGCAAGTGATTGGTGCTATCGATTGCACGCACATAAAGATTAAAAAAGTCGGAGGCGATAGTGCTCAATATTATATAAACAGAAAGGGATTTTCATCCTTAAATTTCCAGGTAGTTTGTGATGCTCAATTAATGATAAGGGATATGGTGGCACACTGGAGGGGCAGCACACATGATGCAAGAATCTTCAGGGAAAGCCAGATCCGACAACGATTTGAAAATGGGGAATTTCATGCTCGTTTACTAGGAGATTCTGGCTACGGTTTGACAAATTACCTGTTTACACCAGTCCAGAATCCCCGTACTGCTAAAGAGGAATCTTATAATTAATTACATATATTGACAAGAAATAAAATTGAAAGGTGTTTCGGAGTTTGGAAACAGAGTTTCCGATGTCTATTACTTGGGTTTAGTGTGTCACTGGAAAATGTAAAATTATACATTGTTCCACTTGCGATATTACACAATATTGCCATTGAAATGAATGAAAGCATTGATTTCCTTGAACCAGTCATATCTGAAGATAATGGTGACCAACAAGTGCTAAGGGAAGGTCTTGATAGCCGATCTGGTCAAGAAACAAGGAGATTATTCATTGAAACACACTTTTATTAACGAAAATGCTTTATTGTGGTAAATTTGTTTTAAAAGTAAAATTTCTAATTTTAGTTTTTCAACTCGATGCTGTTTCTCTCCTTTTTCAATAACATTTGTTGTATTTTTCAATTGTGTTCCTCTTTGATAAAATTATGAGCTTCTAATATATTTTTCATTTTTAAACCATGTTCCGTTTAGACCGTTTTCTTTTGATAAAGTTTCCATTACTATTAGCCATTATTACACAATTACAGCGATACTTTGAAAAATATACTAGCTTCTAACGAATTATAAATTACAAACAATAAATTGACGATTGAATTGCATTTGAATCTGAAAGGTACCCCGTACGTTCATAAACTTATTAGGATTATAAATATGGCTTTGTCCAAATATTGTTTAGTTTTTATCGCAAAAAAACATTAGATTATTACTAAATTAAATTTTACAATATTTTGGGCTAAATGTATGTGTTATTAATTACAAAAAGAGAATTTATAAGCTGTTTATGTGTTTTCAAAATGTTTCTATAACTTGACAATTTAGTTTCAAAACGTTTTTGATGAATGTTGCCAATGGTTTTTGTTTTAGTGAGTGTATAACTATACAACGCTTATACATCTGTTATTGGTAAAGAGCGTGTGTAACTCTTATCCATAGCTTAAACAGTGTAAAAGTACACAGTTGTTAAACAGATGTTTTAAATATTTTTATTAGTAAGACTGTATAAATGTATATTTCTGGCATAACTCCAGGGCTTTTATGTCATACAGTGACATTCTCAGAAGGGCTAGAACCCAGAGCCGTAAAGCCAGTAAAAAAACAGTGACATTTTGGTTTAGCTAGTGTTGCCATAACATTAAATGGAGTTTGTTACATATTACTATGATTGAGATAATGTATTATTGTAGGAAGTTCTTTTTAAGAGACTAATTTTCAGCCATATCACTTATTTTGTTATTACTGATAGTATAGTTATTACTTATAATAACTTAATATAAAATATTTTGTGTTTGTGTATTGTGTTGGTAGTCTTACAAAGTGTATACGAAAATAGTATGAATATTGTGAATAGCAACACTTGAATAGAGTAAAATGATTTAAGTCATTTGATATTCCCAAAAATGTATATTTTTTTCTGTGGCTTTAATTAAAATACATTTTTATTTAAAAAAAACATAGAAAAATAATAAAATGCATTTTATATATAACTTATTTATAGACGCAATAATTTTTGTCAACTATTTTTCTGCCATTGTTTTTTAAGCTTGAATTGGAACAAGATTGTGTCCTTAATTTTCTCGACTTAACAATAACAAGAAAAGAGTCGTTACATGAATTTCAAATTTATCGAAAGCCAACTCATACCGACACGGTCATTCCTGCGTCATCATGTCATCCGTGGCAACATAAATTAGCCGCTTTTTATTGTTATATTAATCGTTTGTTTACTGTGCCATTAAGTAAAGAAAACTATTTAAAGAGCTTAATGTGATTTATCAAATTGCGATTTCTAAAGGTTATTCAAAGAACATCATTGACAATGTAATCAAAAAGAAACGAAAGCTTGTCGTGCGCAATTCTCTGTACGCGGTTAAACCTCAAAGTGATCGTCGATATGTTGGCAGTTTGACCTACTTAGGTTCCATATCTGAAAAAATAGCTAATACTCTTCGACAGAGTGGTGTTTACGTAGCGTTCAAAACAAACAATTCACTTAGGAACATCTGTAATAATAAAGATAAGATCGATATTCGTCTAAAGTCTGGTGTTTATAAACTTGTTTGTGATGAATGCCAAGCCGTTTACGTAGGTCAGACTGGTCGCAACTTCGAAACACGTTATAAAGAGCATTTAGCCGCGTACAGGAATTGTAATCCCGATAAATCACATTTTGCTAAATTTCTCTTGGACACTTTTTTTTTATAGGATAAGGGTGAAAAACGAGCACACAGTCCACCTGATGGTAAGTGGTTGCTGTGGCCCATAGACATCTACATCTTTCCTCGATTAAGAATCAAAATGCAGATGCGTTGCCACTCCGTTGAGTATACTAAGATGGAATGCCTCGTTACCAGTAAAAAGGGCCTCCGGCCACCTGCACTCACCAAGCGAAACGCAGAGGTAAACTTCTACTTCACGCTGGTATTCTGTGAGGTCGTGGTATCACCCCGGTTCGAGCCGGCCCATCCATGCGACAACAAAAGCTGCCGCCTGGCTCTACCACTGTGGACATAGCCTAGCCAATGACCACTCCTTTAAAGTCTTACATACTTGTAATAACGGGCTACGACTGTATGTGCTAGAACAGTTAGAGATATTAAAAAATAATAGCGGTAACGTTGCACTGCTGAATGAACAAACAAATGTTTCCAACTCGCCTCTCTTAAACATGTTTAAGCCTGCTCCTTCGTGATATACAGCCTCGCAACATGGTTGTTTGTCACCGTCACGGTGTGGTGGCCAGCGATTGGTTGCGTGGTTGGAGGGTAGGTGGACGTATCGCAGTAGTCTGTTGTTAATTTCACAGCAAATATCTGCGTACGTCAGGTGGCGATTGATCGCATCATGTAATCGCTCTCTACGTAGTTGGAGCGCGGTTGCGTCAGCAAGTAGTATAAATAGCAGTAGTTTCAGCTCGCCGCTCACTTAGCGGCTAGCCTCCGCAGAGTCTACTTCACCTGAGGATGCCTCGTGTTGAGGCGGAACACGTGTCGTATTTTCGAGAGTGGTGTGTCTGCTGGGACTGACGGCGACGGGTATAGTGCGCGCGATTGAGGGAGGGTGGGAGGTTCCCTTAAAACTGGGCAGGACACATCATTTTCTTTCTTTACGCGGAATTAAGCAAACTAATTTATAACAACCCCATTATTTGATTAGTGACCCGACCACAGCTTCGCAGTTTTCGAGTTTTTCGCGTATAATGACAATGATCTTAAAAATAAATTCAGTGTAAGTAGATCTCCCAGTTTTAGTGACTGCTACTAATGCAAGATCAGCATATACTGGTTAATAGTTTAGTACTCGGTCAATAAAATAAATATTGAAAGTAGCAGCACTTCCCATTGCCACTCTATCATTAATAATGAAGTCGCGTGTCGCATGTTTGTAAATAGCAAAAAAAATGTGAAACAGACAAGTGACGGTTCCGTGGCGCAGTGACTTAGTAATGAGTTGCAGCGCTAAGGGCCTATAAATAATTGGTCTGTATCTGTTCTATGTACATAATATGTAAACTGTCCCTGCGATTCAGGAGAAAATCCTAGTGTGGAGGTAACGTTTTTTAAAAAGAGAGGAAGAGGGACAACTAATGAAATTAATTTTTTTGTATATAAATACATTGCATAATACCTCGGTGTATTCTACTATATACCAATTAATATCAAAGGATTCAATTTGTTTTCTCACAACACTTAACTACAGTAGAAGCAGTTTTAACAGAGGGTGCGTAACGTGCGTGCGGATTAAATGATACAGACACTCGCACAGGGACGTAAGGTGCATTTTGATTAAATACGCGCGCCACATGATTTTTTTTCGACGAAATAAACGGTAGGCTAATTTTACGAAGGTTACTTCCGAGGCGTGCAAAGTATTATGAACATTAGCGACGTTGTAACTAAGTTTAACCTCGCAAGTTTGCTATCAGAGAGTGATCCTTCTGTTCTTTTAACTATTATTTATTCTGTGGTATTAGTTTTATCCCTCATCCCGTCAAATTATTTTGTCCAACATCTCGTCAAATCATTTTGTCCAATGGCTTTGGTAAATCATCAAAGTTACCATAAAACTCTATAAAAAGTCACCCATAAATATTTAAAGATGATTCTAAGGCACGAGTACGTAGCGTCTGATACTGTATTTTCTAACTATATTGCTTTTGTAGTGCTTTTTAAATACCTTTCGT
Organism: Parnassius glacialis; assembly: GCA_033319125.1. Classification (NCBI taxonomy): domain Eukaryota; kingdom Metazoa; phylum Arthropoda; class Insecta; order Lepidoptera; family Papilionidae; genus Parnassius; species Parnassius glacialis. Next base: position 19,835,897 of record JAVANC010000013.1, on the reverse strand, counting down.
CTATCAGTTTAGTCTTAGTAAAATATAAATAAATTATCTGGCCCAGCAGTTGTTGTTCTTCTTTCACCGGTAGGTGGCATGACGAGTTATACTCCGAATTCACTACCGCCTTTTTAATGCATAAAATAGAATTCATTTCGATTACAGCGCCAACTATTTAGTCCAGATTATGTGATTTTCTTTTGCACTAAACTAACATATTTACGATATATTGTAAATATGAGTCATTTTTGTCCATATAAATAGAATTTGTTAATAACTTGACTCGTATTAGGTATGAATCATCATCTTGACAAAAAGAAATATGGACTTGTATATTGTGTGAATATGACCTTAATCTGTCACGTTATTTAGAATGTACGCGATCTCTAACAGGAGCATCAGCGATGTTTTTGGTGCACACAATAACGTTTTCAAGGATAATAAATAATAATTGTGTTTGGTACACGTTCAAAAAAAATGAATATTTTTGGAACGAAGTTTCTTATCGGATGGTACGGATTTGGCGGATGGGAGTTAGGCGACAAAAAGTGTAAGATTTTTTCGTTACTATCCCTTGTGTCATAGTGTAGACGGCCTTGGCGGCGAAATAAGGAAGTGAGATGGAATAATATCCATCTCCCTCCCTTTTTTTTATAGGATAAGGGCGACAAACAAGCACACAGCCCACCTGATGGTAAGTGGCTACTGCGGCACATAGACATCTACATCTATCCTCTATAACAAAATACGAATTATACGTGGTAGAGCCATGCTGCAACTATATTTCTGATATAGTTGTAATAGAAATGGGTAGGCTCGACCGGGAAGGACCATACTCTCACAGAATACCAGCGTAAAATAGCAGCTTCATGCTGCTGTGTTTTGTATGGTGAGTGTAGAGAACAGGAGACCCTTTTTACTGGAAACGAGGCATTCCATCTTAGTCCTCACGGGTGACAACGCATCTGCATTCTGATTTGTAATCGAGGATAAATTTAGATAACTATGGGCCACAGCAAACACTTACCATCAGGTGGACTGTGTGCTCGTTTGTCACCCTTATCCTAAAAGTACAATATTATTGTTATTTTAAACGAAAACAGATGATTTCACTGTACCCCAGTTCCTTGTGGCATATATTAATCTGAGATATATTTTAAAATATATACGTTTTCATAATATATTTGAGTTTATGACAACATTTAATATATTTTTTTTTATTCATAAATTTTTTTGGGATTTTTGTCAAAATGACATGCCAATCCCATCATACCTTATACTAATTACTGCTAACACTAACAAAATAAAAATGTATAATTGAGAGTACTATAGTTAAATTACTAACTCAAAAATGAAACTTATAATAGATAGAAAAGATAATTATTCCGTCCTATAAGCAAGCCGGAATAACCCTCTTGACATCTTTGATTTGGGGTTTGATAAAACCATTTGCACTAGATCGACATCTAAAACATTTGCGTTAAATTCTTTCAACACAGCATGTCTATCTTTTTCATTCTTAACACACTCTATCAACAAATGGTAAACATCTTCAATTTTGTTGCATACATCACAATTCGGAGAAGGTTTTTTCCCCATTAAAAAAGCGAACTTTGCAGATGGAGTATGACCAGAACGAAGCCTTAATGCTAACTTAACAAAATTTCTGCTGAGATCACAATCATTAAACCAAGGTATACGATAAGGCTCGCTTTGTATAGTTCTATACCAGATGCCTTTCGTTTTAGATTTCTCTTCAAAATAGCTTTTCCAATTTTTGTAACATACACTTTTAAATTTTGAGACATATTCAGTCGGATCTGGTATAAAATTAATGATGTCACCCTCTACTGCAGCTAGCTTAGATAAGCGATCAGCCTGTGAGTGAAGGTATCGTTCGATTGGCCAAATCACAAGAGGCCATAAACGCAGCTCATTAGTATTAAAAAATAGGTACAAAATTCAATATCGAAAAAGTCCTTTTTATTTTCATTTCGCAATTCATAAGTGTCCGTTACTATCTATATTGTCTATGTATATGTACTAATTGTCAAATATATGTTGGTTCTTAGGCGAGTTTTATCAATGTCATTTTATTTTTAAAGAATAATTCGTATCAAATGAAATCTAAAAAAGTGTAAATATGGTTTACGTAGATTTAAATCTTATCGAGGTTGCCGCAAGAAATACCGCTGATATTGTAAACAAAATTAATAATTTGTTTGACTTCTTAAATTCAAGTACACTGCAATCTCCTTATAAATATAAAAGAGCATTTCGATGCGATAGTTATCAAACAAGACCAAGGCGACCCCTGCCATGCTATCCGTGAATTTCTGCAACATCAGGAGACTTCACTCGAACCTAAACGCCGTCAACTACCATCTCGAGACGGTGAAGCCGGCCTTGCTCTTTCTGACCGAAACGCAGGCTCTCCGGCTGATACCTTGTATCTCTCCTACCCGGGGTACAAATTGGAGCACTTCTTTGTGCCTCGGGCTGGAGTTTGCGCCTACGTCAGAGGGGTCATCTGTACTCGACGCCTCGGCAGTCTTGAAGGTTCGGACCTGTCCATCCTTTGGCTATGCGTAGAGAGCGACGACCATCCGCGTAGACACGCGAATGGATGGTCGCCGCTAAAGGTGGGTGCCTCTATAGGTCCCTTAGCGGTAATGCCGAAACAGACCGACTCATCGACTACATCCAAATGGTTACAGCTTCCTTGCTACAACAGGTCCTATCCATAGAGGTCGTGATCCTTAGCGATTTTAACGAGCACCACGCCGAATGGCTCGGTTCATGTTTAACCGATTATGCAGAGAGATCTGTTTATGTCTTTGCCTTGGCATATGGTCTGACAGAACTTATTACTTCGCCTATGCGTATTCCAGATGTGGAGGATCATACACCTTCTGCTGACCTCTTATTTGGACGGATATCACGTTTTTATTGATGCCCCTATCGGCTCTTCGGACCATTGTCTGATCCGGAGTGTGGTGCCACTCACGCTCCCCTCGCGGTTGCGTTCTGCAGGTTACCGCCGTGTTTGGCATTACAGGTCAGCGGATTGGGACGGAATGCAGTCTTTCTTTGCATTCTACCCATGGGGGCGGGTTTGCTCTCACCGGATGCTTCCAGCGATATTGCTAACTCTATCACTGATGTGGTGCTACAGGGAATGGAACTATTTATTCCATCATCTGTGGTACCCATCGGAGACAGATCTTAGCCTTGGTTTGGTCACTCCTGTAAGATTGCATTACGCAGTAAGCAGGAGTGTTATCAGGCTTGGGCTGAGGCTTCAATGGCTCGGGATGTAAACACCAGTATGCTTAAAAAGAAGTATAACTTCGCCTCCAGATCCTTCAAAAGAGTTATTATCGAGGCAATGTCAGAGCACATAGGCAGAATGAGCGGGAAGCCAGTTCACTTTCTTTCGGGAACCCGTGCATTCTGGTCTCTCGCCAAGACTGTCCAAGTGAATTTATGTACGCTATCACTACCATCTCTGTCCAGGGAGGACGACTCACTGGCCCACGCCGCAAAAAAGAAAGCCGACCTTTTGGGCTCCCTGTTTGCGTCCAACTCGATTCTTGATGACGGGGGGAACACACCGCCGACTATCCCGCGGTGTGAGTGCTCCATGCCGGATGTGCGGTTCTCACAGCGCTCGATTGACAAAGCACTCCACTCCCTGGACATCCACAAGTCGAGTAGGCCTGACAGAATCCCCCCAATTGTGCTGAGGACGTGTGCCCCGGAGTGGGCACCGGTTCTAACGCGTATTTTCCGGTTCTCCTACTCCCTAGGCGTAGTCCCGAAATCATGGAAGACAGCTTTTGTCCACCCGATCCCTAAAAAAGACGACCGCTCAGACTCGTTCAACTACAGGTCTATAGCCATCACCTCCTTGTTCTCCGAAATATTGGAATCCATTATAAACTGCTAGCTCATGCGGTACCTTGAGGATCACCAGCTGATTAGTGACCGCCAATACGGTTTTCGTCGGAGTAGATCAGCTGGTGATGTTCTGGTCTACCTGACTCATAGATGGGCGGAAGCAGTAGAGTCTAAGGATGAGTCATTGGCCGTTAATTTGGACATTGTGAAGGCTTCCGATCGGGTTTGGCACAAAGTGCTTCTTTCGCAGCTCCCTTCCTATGGGCTTCCCGAGAAACTGTGCAATTGGATCACCAGCTTCCTTGTAGATCGTAGCATTAAGGTCGTTGTAGATGGTGCATGCTCCGGCTACAAGCCTATTAACGCTGGTGTTCCACAAGGCTGCGTATTATCACCAACGCTGTTTCTTCTGCATATCAATGATATGTTGCAAACCTGTAACATTCATTGCTATTTGGATGACAGCACTGATGATGCTCTATACAACGGCCGTGCCAATATTTCTCGGAAAAACGTCGCCGAGTACCGGAACAAACTTGTGTCTTTTTTTTTTTTTTTTTTTGCGGATGGAAAATTATCAAATGACGCCTTTCGCTCTGGGTGGAGCGGAAGGGAGTGTCAGACTTTTACTGACTAAAAACCATCCGTGTTCCTTCAGTGCCCTTACGTTCCGGAGCCGCGGTATCTCTTTCGAACAGCCCGCAGACCCGGCAGGCGTCGGCCCTTCACGATGCTGACAGCTCTTTGAGGCGCGCGTGGAACAAAACGCGCCGTCGACACGGCCTGTCGTCGTTAGACGGACGGACGGCGAGCTACCCATTGCTCGCCATCCACAGGCCCGCGCCTACGGTGGCCGGGGGCCACGACAACAAACTTGTGTCTGAAGTCGAGTCTTTGCTGAACAAAGTCTCGGATCGAGGGCGAGAAAATCTAGTCCAGTTTAATCCCCAGAAGACACAAGTTTGCGCGTTTACCACAAAAATAAAAACCCCTTTGTCGTATTTCCTCAGTTTCAAGGTTTTTTGTTGCCTCAGCCAGTATCGAAATCCTCGGAGTCGACATATGGAGTGACGTGCAGTTTCGTGGTCACTTGGAAGAGAAGGCCAAATTGGCCTCTAAAAAGCTTGACGTGCTCAGCAGAGCGGTACAATATTTCATGCCGGCACACCGCCTGCAACTTTGCAAGGCGCAGGTTCGGCCTCACATGGATAACTGTTCCCATCTCTAGGCAGGGGCTCCCCAATGCCAGCTCCTTCCACTTGACCGCATCCAGCGCAGAGTGGCTCGAATCGTCGACGACCGAGTCCTTTCCAATCGGCTCGATTCATTGGCACTGCGAAGAGATGTTGCATCCCTTTGCTTTTTCTTTCGTATTTACCACGGGGAGTGCTCTGAGGAATTGTTCGGATTAATCTCAGCCGCCAAATTTCACGAACGCACATCGCGGCAGAACTCCCGATACCATCCACACCATTTGGATGATTGGCGGTCCACTACTGTGCGATTTAGAAATTTTTTTCTTCCTAGCACGACTTCCTTGTGGAATCGATTACCATCAGCGATTTTTCCGGACCGATACGACTTAGGGACCTTCAAGAAAAAAGCCTACTCCTTTTCAAAAGGCCGGCAACGCATCTGCATTTCCCCTGGTTCCCCTGGTGTAGCAGTTGTTCATGGGCGACGGTAGTCACTTACCATCAGGTGAGCCACATGCTCGTTTGCCCCCTCTCCTATAAAATAAGAAAAATAAGTTTTTAGAGGAAATGCTAATATTTATCAGTAACTTAAAATCAATAAGAAGTGATAGGCAGAAAAACATTACAAATAGCATGAATTTAATTCACGGATTACAAATATCTATAAAATCTTTCATAAAACTTCATGAAGAATTAAAATCAGAAAAAATCAAATTAATTTATATTTACGAGACGTCTCAATCAAGACTATCTCGAAAATGTCTTTGGAAAAGTCAGACAGGCGGGTGTTAACTGCCAGGAACCAACATGTCCTCTAGGTAGTATTACCTTCAATAAGAAGTTTATAATCAATATCTTAATTACTTATGAAACCAGACGATTGTCGTATTTTAATTCACCATCACCGCAACCTGACAATAGTACTGCTCCTATGTTAACAGTAGAAACAAATGATTATCTGTTTTATATACCAGAATTTTTTTTTTAAAGTTGGTGAAAAATTACTTCGCGTACATCCGCTCTATTTTTTACCAATTTTAATATAATGGTCTTCCGCAAAGTAATGCCTGATTCTATTAATTATCAGAAAAAAATGGTTTAGTCTATGTGTCGGGTTTTGTTTATAGAAAATGTCTCGAATACAAAATAAAATTGTGCGTTAATAGATCTGAACAACCTATAAATATAGGAAAATATTCTTTTTTTAATAGTGTTTTAAAACGATTTTGACAAAGTGTTCAATCGGGATTCTTAAAATAATAGAAGTATTATTTTAAGAATCCCGATTGAACACGTTAAATATTTTGACGTCTGTAGAAAAATTGTAAATATTGATAGTGAAATGTTAAAACGTGTGCAAGATTTTATATTTGCTATGAAATGCGAGTGTTTTCCCATAGATTATTTAAAAAAAACTTTACATAAAATTTTGAATTAATCATTTAATTTAAAGCCAGAACGAATTGTTGAAGAGCAATAATTATAAAAGTAAAACATTTAGAGTGCGTAGTTTATAAAAAAAATATCATGACTATCTATTAAAAATTTAAATAAACGTTTTGTTTATTTAGTTTTATCCTCCTGTTTTATCTACCAAAATAAATAAAATTTTGAAAGCTCCTTAGAAGTTTTGTTTCTGTACAGTTTCTTACTCATGTGCTTATAGTAGGCTATTCTCGTACATATATTATAAGACATTATTTCTTACATTTTATTTCCATAATATTTAAATTTTATTTTTCTAATATAAATGTAAAATATTGGGTTGGCTATAGACGTCCGGTACTTGATTTTAATTATGTTTTCAGTTTAGGAGGCTTGTCAGGGCTTGTCTTGCGTTTTGAATTAATTACGTTTAAAATTGCGTATAACGAAACGAAAATATGTCAATTTGGTCTAGTACTACGAAGTAGACGTCCGGTACTCGATTTTAATTATATTTTCAGTTTAGGAAGCTTGTCAGGGTTAAGCTCGAACCTTTTACAGTGTTTTTGAATATCGGATTATTTTTTAACTTATTATAAGCCAGTGCATGACCACAATCCCACCTGGTGGTAAGTGGTGATGCAGAATTAGATGGTAAATCGCACTGTCTTAGCGTAACAAAAGCCTATTCACTCTTGTCTTGAAGACGCTCAGATTGCATTCGGACGGAAAGATAGACGCCGGCAAACTATTCTACTCCTTTGATGTACGCATTACAAAAGACGAAGCAAACTGTTTGGATTTGATGCGTGGAATATCGACAACAAAGGGGTGAATATTCGCCGACCGCCTGGTTATCCGATGGTTGTAAGGAGAGAGAGCGTGTAATTCCTGGGCACACTCACCGAAATGCATCCTATAGAATACTGAGAGACTTGCTACTCTGTGCCTGTGCTCGAGGCTGACAAGATTGGCTTCAACCAAATCAAGGTCACCAATGAGCTTCTTAGCACGTCTCTCCACTAAGTTCAACGCTGCCGGGTGGCATTTTGCAGCTCCAGCCCATATGTGACAGCATTACTCCATGCACGACCGGACTTGCGCTTTATATAAGGTAAGAAGCTGCCCCGGCGTGAAGTACCGCCACACCCTTGCAAGAACATCAAGTATCCTTGCGGATGCTTTAGCTCTGGACTCCATGAACCGCCTTAAATTGAGGTTCGGAGAAAATTCAACCCCTAACAACTGAAGGCGGTCAGTGTACTCCAAGGATAAATTCCGTAAAGTAATGACCAATGTGAGTGGGCTCCTTTTAGCGATGAAAAGACACGCTTGTGTTTTGAAGGCGTTAAATCTCACGAGATTGGCATCGTCCCATTCGGAGACTGCCTGTAGTGTGAGACTCACACGCTCAACTATAGCCTCTCTTTCTGACTGGATTTGATCCCGACTGGCCCAGCCACTTGGTTGGTATCTCTCCACAACTGTACTGTCGTCTGTACACCCATAGATACCGGGAATGAGCATATAATTTATATGCAGCAAGAAGAGAGTTGCGGAGAGAATGGACCCCTGAGGAACACCGGCGTTAATCGTCACAGTTTCGGATGAGCAGCCATCGATGACGATCCGGAGCGACCATTCACTCAGAAAGTCCTTCACTATAAGGGATAAGCGTACACTGAAAGCTTGCTCAATAGACTAGCGTGCCAAACCCTGTCAAAGGCCTTCGAAACATCGAGGGAAACGGCAAGTGCTTCACCACTGTTCTCAAGAGCTTCGCTCCATATGTGAGTGGCAGACGCTAGAAGATCCCCAGTTGATCGATTTCGGCGAAACCAATGAGGAGATCATTTTGCTCTAGGTATGCCATGAGGTGGGCGTTCAATATACGCTCCATAATGTTGCAGAGTATGAAGGTAATCGAAATTGGCTCATAGTTGGCAGGGTCAGTATGGCTATCTTTTTTAGGAACAGGCTGCACATTGGCTAACTTCCAAGATTTAGGCATTATTCGAGTCCTGAATGAGAGGCAGAACAAGCGTGTCAACACAGGAGACAACTCAGGTGCACAGACCTTTAGCACTATAGCTGGTAAACCATCAGGTCCAATAGCTTTGTTCACGTCTAGACTTCGCAAGATTTTAAGAACTTCCTTGTTGGTGATACGGATCTCTGACATAGAGTTACTGACTACAGTCCGAATTGCAAGCAAAAAAGAAGCAAGTAAGTCCGCTTTCTCCTTAGGCGCATACGCCAGTGAGCCATCTGGTTTTATCAGCGGAGGCAGTGTAGACCGGCAGAAGTTTGTTTCGACCGCGTTGGCGAGAGACCAAAAAGCTCTACTGCCAGATGGTTTGATAGAGAGCTTTGTATGACAGAGAGCGATGCGCTTAATGCGGCTTGGCGTAATGCCTTTTTGCAGGACTCGGCGGCTTGGTTAAAGGCTCTCTTCTTAAGGCTAACATCCGCAGATTTGCGGTTTCGAGCATCGGCCCAGGATATGTACGCCATATGCTTGTGCTTTTCAGCACAAGCTCACTCGGCGTTAAACCATGGGCGAGCTTTACCACCAATCAGCACGTCAGTAAAGGGGATGCAATATTCTATCGCTTGACGTATCACATCGGTTCTGGCATCCGCGAAGTTCGACGTGTCTTCATACGAGAAACAGACCTGCCGCCAAGGATAAGATGCAAAGAAATGCCACATCTTATTCCAATCTGCTGACTTGTATCGCCACACTCGTCGGACACCGTGGAAATCGTAGTTATGTGGGGAATATAATGACACAGATTTCACCAGACAGTGGTCAGAAGTTCCCAAGGGTGAGGTAACCTGAACATCGTATCTATCTGGATCGGTTTTCAACAGAAGGTCGAGGCAGTTGGCTGTGTGCCCATCCACATCAGGTACCCTAGTCGCTTGTTATACCAGCTGGAAGAGCCCCAGCGACAAGACAAAATTCAACGCCTCTCTCCCAGCGTGGTCAGTCTTCTGGTATGGGAACAGCCAGTCCTGATGACAGGCATCAAAGTACCCCAGAAAAACCAACTGCGCATTAGGGTACCGATTTAGAGCCACAACAGTGGCTTCACAGATCGTAGAGAAAGTGGGGCCTACAAGGTGACGTAGACGCTTACAGCAGATGTAGTTTCAAACTTAAACACAGACTCCGGCGTGCTGAAGGAAATTATGCTCCAATGTGTACCCAGGGTAGCCAAGGTGCGCCGCATCTAGAGGACATCTGATCTGCGTCTCAGTCAAGAAGTACTCTTCTGTGTGCAGCTTGTGAGTCTCAAGGTGGTACTGGACTGCATTGAGATTACAGTGCAGGCCTCGGATGTTTGTGAGGTGCATTTTGATGGAGAAGGACTGCAACCGCTGTACAAACATAATTTTCTTTTTCCTGTTTTTCATAAATGGTGGGAGTGAATAGGTTGAGAAAATGGCAGTTGGACGAGGTGTCACACATATAATCTAGGGACGCAAACAGAGTCACAGCATCGATGGTACCTAGTGGAGATCGCGGGGATGCCCGAATCCTCCTGGAAATCGCCACCAGGCCCTCTCCTCCGGTCTAAGATGGCGGAGCAGCCTTTCATGAGTGGCTGGCTCATTGATTGGGCCCCCAACTATCTACGGTCGGCCAGCGGTGTAATCATGCTTCGGATCCCGCTAACCTCCATAACCAGACATCTGACACTAAGAAACGACCGCGTCGCAATCGGTTCGTATGCGCAACGCAACTGTTCAAATCCATTTTCAACTAATATTATACCGGAACACGATTTACATCATTTGGCGGTATGTCTTTGCCAGGTGGGCGCTAACTAACCCTCGGCTGGGCCTCTCATTAGAAGAGGACCAACCTACCTCCAGTATGTAGTGCTGCTCGCTCAGCACTACCCAGGGAATACGTATAGGGAATCAGGTTTCAAGTAATTTCTACGGACGCGAGCAGCTTCATCCCCCAAAAAATGGGCTTTTACTGAACTGCGCTAAAAATTAATTTCTCTAAAAATTGCTTATAATAATATAATATATTAAATATAATAATATATTATGAAATAGAAGTCAAATGCTTGATTTTAATTATGTTTTCAGTTTAGGAGGTTTGTCAGGGTTAAGCTTGAACCTTTTACTCTGTTTTTAGATTTCGGAAATGTGTTTTGAATTAATTACGATAAAAATTAATTTTACTGACTAAAAATTTCATATAACGAAACAAATCAACCATAAAAAAGTATATTCTCGTTTAACTCTATCATAGCAGAGTAAACTCTAAACTTTTATAAACTTGACCTTTAGGTCAAGTTTATAAAAGTTGATTTTATAGATAAGATAGGTTGAATCTGTACTAAAAACGAATCAGAACGCCACGACTCCACGTAGTATTGTCTGCTCTACCCGTAGAGTGTTTTTGTAAAGCCGTAGGCGCGTAGGGAAAATATAGGTGCTTGCGATTTGCTATGCAAGAGCGAAGGGGCTGCACTTACCGCAGCGCCGAAGCCGTTGCAGAAGTAACTTTTAGTAACTATACCTGTGTAAAAAAGTGAGGTTATGATATTACTAAAAAAAATAGGTTAGAGGGGCTTCCCCTGCACCTACTTCATTTTGTAAGAATTTAAATTAGATAATTCAGTTTTATAACATCAATTATTAAGTGGAATAAAAAGGAAAGATCTTGCGCCGGGCAAGGTGTTCTGCCCGAGGAGCAGTTAGCGCTCCGTGTGTTATTTTGGAGCTGTTCTATATAATGTCACGATTGCCTCGGGTGAACTTACTTGATATTTAAACAAACTGTTGTGATGCAAGTTTTATTGTGATTCTTTATCTGGTTTAAATCTGTGTTAGGCCATTGATAAACCTAATTTTGTATTTAAAATAGCTTGATTTCAACAGTGTCGGATAATTCTTGCTCTTAGATCGTAACTCACACTTGCGTGTGTCTCCAACGATAACGTGTACAGCTGCCTATAGAACCTCTCAATTCACTCAAAATATCAGGTGTCCTGGAAAAGAAATTTACGAAAAACAAATTTTAAATACTATAAAAAATGTCCTTTGACCGACAATATGAAACGTGTGATAGGTAAAGTGAGTAAATGAGGTACCTAGAAGGTTGCCTCACACTGTCTTCAACTGTTGTTCTCTGAGATAACCCGGTATTTCATATTAGGGGTATTATTCTACATTTGATAACTTTCCACTATAAAGAACTGCCTAAACCAATTTTAGCTAAAGTTTTTAATATATTGCATTAACAATATTTTTATCTTTCAGGAACATGTGGCTGTGACGAAGAATACAACTTGATGCGACATCTTATGCAAAAATACGATGCTTCAGTTAGGCCTGTTGAGAATTCTTCACAACCTTTGTTAGTAACGTTTGGTGTTTCTTTGCATCACATCATTGACGTGGTAAGAATTTTTTAAACATTTTTGACCCTGTCTTATTTCCTTATTGACGATCAATGAAGGAGATAAGTACCGAAAATTCAGCGCACCGGTGACTTGAACCGAAAGTTAGTAATAGTGTTTGTTAGTATGAGTACGAACACGAGTTTATGATATTTTTTTCATTAATTAACTTTGATTTTGTAAAGTTGTAGAATAATAAAATTTTATAGCTTCTGAAGAATCACAGCATTTGTTTTAATAATTGTAATTTCTTTATAAAGTTGTAATAGGTAACAAACTCTGTCTATAGCTTTGAGTTATAGAGTGTAATAATAATAATGTTCTCCAGGCCGAATTTCGGTCACGGAGGCCAGCCTCAACGGAGACTAGCCATCCGCACAGGACAGCATTATAGTGCCCAAGTGTATGCGCAAGCACAGGTGCACTCTTTATGTCATAACTCTCATAGTCCCATGGGACGGTAAACCGACACAACCGGAGAGAGATCAGGCGCAGGACCAACGGCTTTACATGCTTTCCGAGGCACGGGGGTGAGACACCGCCAACTTCCTGACTCCGGGCAGCTACTGAGAATTTCTTGATGGAAAAGCTGAATAACTGACTTTTTTCTTGGAACGACCCGGAATTTGAACCCGGGACCTCAAGATCAGTAGTCGCACTACTACAACCACTAGATCAACGAGGCAGTCAAATTTAGAGTGTAATGGGTAATGCCCAGAACACCTCTCTATCGAGAGTGTAATGTGTCCCTACGACAAAAATGAAAAATTTTAATCGAGTTTAAAAAACGAGAATGTTATATTTTCGACGCGTAAGCTTTTACAATACGTTCAACAACTTGTCGGGAACGTCTTCTCCGATTTTGAATATTTTTCCAATAATAAATTAAATTTTATTAGATTAAAATCACCCCGAAGAGTGGATAGACGACACATCTTGTTATATATTTCAAGCCCACTCAAAAGCGTAAATAGTAAACTTAAAAAAGTAAAAGTGAAGTCTGTGTTAAGACAGTTTATCGAAAATTAAAGCCCCGGTTTTAAAAGATATAATATGAAAGTTATTTTATTCTTAAACTACTTTTTTTAAGTTTAATTTTTGTGCTATATAGTCTGCGGTGAAGGAAAACATTCGGTTTTAGAGTCTTGCAGAATGTTTATAGATGATAGCATGAGACAATATGACTTTGGTCCCTTGCGAGACAAAGTCACATAAACTCGCACTTGATAATATTGAAAAGAGATTTAAATATATACTACTTAAATGTCTTTGTAATGTTGAGCAATTAGTAGTCACTCTGTTCGGCTGATCGATGGACTTGCGAAAAGACGTTGTATTTCTTTGCATTTTATCGCATTTACTTTGGGGTGTACGCCGAGCAATTGTTTGAATAATTTCTACTGCTACATTTTACCATCACATGTTGCGACGAAATTCTCAATACACTGCCTGGGAAGCTATGTGCGTAGACACTTTTGCGGCCTCTCATCTCGAGAGTACTTCGATTAAGGATAGGGCGGCACGAGAGGCGACTAAACTGAATAAATGGCGCAAATATGAGTCGCTGAGAGGTGGGAATATTTTTGTGCCATTTGTTGTAGGTACTATCGATTCGAGAGATTCATTCTCGGTAAGATACTATAGGAACTCTATCCGCAATTAGTCGATACCATTGGTGATTCTTATTTTTTATCGTCCATAGTTCAACCAATTTTTATCGCGCGGTCTTTAAATTGTTTTACATATTAATCATCATACATTTAGACCAGAAACGATTAATTATTTGTAGATCATTTAAATATTACATACACCAAGATATATATATTATAAATATGTTTATTGATATATTTATATATATCAATGGTACAGATAAACAGAGATAATTTACTGCACAAAAAATGCATTAGAGCTATTGGTGGAATCGCACCGGATAAATCCTGCAAACCGATATTTAGGAGCCTAGGTTTGTTGCCACTACCATCACATAAGAATCTGTTTAAAAAGCATATGATATGAATATAAAACTAAAAAGAAATGCAAATAGACTTGTATTAGATGATGTACCACGATCAAACAAATATAGTAAAAGCTGTAAATCACGTGTATTCGAATTTACAATAAAATAACAAATGACATCAAATCGCATAATAATAAATAATTTATTTAGAAAAAAAATATTTACTTATCTCAACGAAAATCTATTTTATGACATCAGAGACCTATTTGTTAAATATAATTAATATTATTATGAATTAACTAATCTTTATTTATTTATGGTTTTATTTGGTTTAGTCCAATTGTTCAGTTTTGATTAGAAAAAATTCATTTATATGTGCTATTTATGTACATTTGCATGATATTTACAACCACAAAAATTTTTAACATCCTTATCTGTTCATGTTTTAAGCAAATATGTAATGTATGCATTTTAAGATATCCATATTTGGGTAATAATGATAAGTGGGACATTATTATTTGAATGCTTAATATTGTCAAAATTCACTCAATGATATAATCTCGTAGGTCAACGTATGGAATACAATGGGTGCTTCAACATTACGTATATTTATTCGGAATGGAATCACCTTTGTCACATAATTCTTTTATAACCGTTCGTCTCGATATCTTCTATTAAGATTATTAAATGTATTTCACTTTGCTCCGAATGGTTAAAAAAGGTTACTTTACTGTTGTAAAGTAATGCCTGTATACATCCCACAGCTGGTCATAAGCCTCTTCACATTTCAAAGTGGGTTGTGGAGCAATTTATCCGCCATGCTGCTCCAGAGAGTAATAGCGGACTTCACATATCCTCGTAAAATTTTATTTCTAAGACAATAATTTTTAGGGTTTCGTACCCGACGAGTAACCAACGGGACCCTATTACTATGCCTCCGCTGTCCGTCCTGTCTTTCTGTCAGCGGGCTGTATCTCATGATTCGTAATAGGTGGACAGTTGAAATTTTCACAGAATGTGTATTTCTGTTGCCGCTATAACAAAAAACAATAAAAGTAAAATAATTAATAATTAAACGGGGCACTCCTACTAGAAACGTGTTGTACGATAGTACGGAACCCTTCGTGCGCGAGTTCCACTCGTACTGGGCTAGTTATTTCTCAATATATTTTCCTCCAACACCTAGCACGAGATAAATTAGTACATAAGGCGCTGCGCAAACGTAGATACATTTCGTTACCGACACGGCACACATCACAGGAAACCGTAGTTGCTGGGTCCGGTAGCGGCCATCGGCCACAGTCACCGGCTGCTAGTTCTGGTCACTGGTAACCATTCGTTGCTTGTTTTCCGACAGTTTCACGATGGATATCGATGAAGAAATATTACTTTTGCTTGTTGTGTTGATCATACGTCGACGTAGACGTCGTGATCGTCAATATTTACAGGCCAAATAAGCACGTCAATGTCAGCGCCTTACAACTAATCCCCTGCTTTGTTTTGCATGTGTCTTCAATTAATGACTTAAACTTTCCAGTTACCTACACCGAACACTTTTTGATTGGCGGTCCGAATGTGTCAAGTGAAAGCAACTGAACGCAATAAGTGTCTGGGTCTGCGCAAGGAATGTTTGATTTCATATTGATTACATTAAAATAAAATATTCATTGGTAGCTTGTATGCCACGCAAGACACAAGTGTCTAGGTTTGCACAGCGCCTGAAATTGATGACAGAGATCGATGCCGTTGCTGGCTTCTGTGAAATCTAAGGCCGCGTTCCGACGATACGCACCCGCTACGCGCACGCCACGCGCGTCAGCACTCGCGTCTGACTCACTTTGAAGTTTGTTGCATATAATTTGGGTCTTATGGCAAATTAATAAATCTGAAATTGCATTTATCGACGTTCAACCGCACACGCCTCGCACACGCCTCGCACACGCCTCGCACACGCCTCGCACACGCCTCGCACACGCCTCGCACACGCCTCGCACACGCCTCGTCACGCCTCGCACACGCCACGCGCCCGCCTTGTTCCCGTTCCGCGCCGGCTCTGCGCTTGCCCTGCTCTGTACCCGATCCGCTATGCTCTACGTCCGCGCTTTTTACACAATTACACTCAAATTATATGCAACAAATTTCAAAGCGAGTTAGACGCGGGTGCTGACGCGCGTGGCGTGCGCGTAGCGGGTGCATGTCGTCGGAACGCAGCCTTAGTGAACGCTTAGCTGCTGAGCTACCACGGCTCTTATATACTGTATTAATTCTTCTGTAGGTTTAAGATAATTCTAAGACTAAATATTTGAGTGTTGGAGGGAAAATGTTTACTTTTGTTCAAATTGTAAACCTCACGTAATATGCTGTATTCTGCTATTTTACATAAGAGGCTTCGACGACTAATATATGATAAAAAGTCTGATCAAAAATGCCGAATCCTAATCTTGTAAGGGTGTGACCGGCAACAGCATTACCAGTGAGAGAGTATCGGCCCCACGCCCACCAATCCGCCTGTTTAAAGTGGTAGCGTAGGCACAACCATTTCTTGAAAAGAAATACTTGAAAAGGTTTTGAACAGCTTTTCAAGCCTACTACTGGCAACAAGAAAGGCTGACGAAGATTTTTACATATATAATAAACAAATGTTCATGATCAATAATTTATCACGAGTTTACAAGGGTACTTTACATACTATGCTTGTAGGACTTTAAGCTCGTGATGAAAATCAGATAAGTTTTTTACTAATTTTTTTACAGATGTCAAAATAGTTTCAACATAGAGATTTATTAGATAACATTTTGAAGACCATAAAATAACTTGAAAGTGAGTAACACAGAATAGTTTTCAGCCAATCCATCGCCTGTCGTGGCAATTATGGCAAGTCCGGCATTTGACGGTGGATATACGTGTCCAACAGTGGTCTGTCAACAACAGCTGATGAATAAGAAAAATAACTTAATCGTGTTGATAAAATCAATAAGGCTCAAAGCAATTGAGTTGCAGTGCTAAAGGCCGCGGGTTCGAATCCCGCACGGAACAAGTATTCGTATGGACTACAAATAATTGTTCCGGGTGTGGATGTTTGTCTTTGTGCAATTTATGTTTGTAAACTGCTCTCACGATACAGGCGTAGATGTATCGTAGGGTGGGTTTTCCTAGTGTGGAGGTTACGTTAAAAAAAAAAAAAAAACTAAATGATAATTCGATTTCTTTATTGCCGTTAATGTTGCATTATGTTGTGATATGATATGAATAAAAAATAAAAGGGGATAGAGTGGACTTCCTATCTAGATATCAGCTTGTCATCAAAGTCTTATCCTTTGTAGTTTAATGATTTTTTGGTGTTTTGCGAAATAATATAGATGCATAAGATTTGTAAAAATTCATTTATTTTCGTGTAGGAAGAAAAAGACCAACTTCTTACGACCAATTGTTGGATCACTCAGATTTGGACGGATTACCATCTAAGGTGGAACACCAGCGAGTTTGATGGCATAAGTGTTATTAGAATACCTTACGAAAGGGTTTGGAGGCCGGATATAATTTTATATAATAAGTAAGTACTTAATCCTAAACATTAAATAAATTCAAACGAACTTAAAAATTAATTAAATACGTATTTAAATTGTTAGTTAATGTGCATTAATTATATTATGTAACTAAATATCGAACGTAACATATGACATGCTTTTTTAATTTATTGTAATTATGGCTAAGACAATTACAAACTAAGAGTAGGTACGATTATTGTTAATTTACGAGACGGTATATCTATACCATTGTTGACTTAGTTATTGATATATTTTCAGCTAAAATGGGAAACTTTTCTACTCTTTTATTTAACAGCAACTCTGTCTTGGCAACTTGAACTTTTACGCAGAATTCTTTGCGATTCCTCCTTTTTAATCCCCAGAAAAAATAATTGGATTCGTCAATTCAAAGCACTGAATGCCACACGCGGAGCGGAACTCGATATTTCACCCATTTTTATTAATTTAATGATCTGAGTGTGATCAGATTTGTAAAATGTTTTATGAATTTTTTTGTTCAGTCTGAGATTTATCCGAAATTTTTAGCTTATGAAGTCAACGATAAATTAATATTGAAGACATTTTTTCATTTTTTATTTGTTAATTTTAGTGCTGATCCTAACTACAAATCAGCAGTTATAAATACAAATGTAATAGTGAAGAATACAGGTGAAGTGACGTGGTTAAGCCACGGCATATATGTGTCAGCCTGCGATATCAATGTCGAGCAGTTCCCTTTTGATATCCAGTTTTGCACGATGAAATGGGCTTCTTGGACATATGATGGATTTCAGGTAACAAATTATGTCTATTCAATGAATGATAATAATAATTTATTAAAAAATATTGCAAACAAATTTTTAATTATAATCGAAGTACACTTACTTAAGGAAAGTAAAATATCATAAAATTTTGATTTATATCTGCACTTATATATTATGTAAATGAAAATTTATGTAGATATTCATTGGCATGTTTGTTTTTCAATCACCATATTTGAGATTATGACATTAAAAATTCACAGAATGTCATAACTACAGTTGATGTAGATTTTTATTAATCTCGTACATCCCTCAATTTGGCCGTTACCATGCTTTCCGAAATTGACATTACAATAACTAGATTATTGACAACAAAGATAGATGAATGTTTTTGATTCACCGCTACGGAGTTGTATGCTGTCACCGCAGTAATATTATTAGGCCATACTTTAATTGGTATTATTTTATTTTTAGAAAACTTTAAATTAATGAACGTTAGATTATTTCATTTATTATTTCATTTATTTTTTAACGATTACTTGATGTACGATTATAAGATATATAAATTAACAACACATTTGTCAGAAATGATTTGCCAAAAACCTAATCAAGTTCTTATATTTGTAAAGAGTCCACCAACAAATAGTTGGCGACTTTAAAGTTTAAAAAAAAAAATGAATGACGAAAGTTAATTTAACCAAATATTCATTTTTGTAATTCAATGTGCTTCCTCACCGTACGTAAAGGTTCCTGTCATTTATTTTCCAGCATGTTGCATTGTTGTCAGTTGCTAAATCGTAAATCCGGTTTGTATAACATTTTGACATAATAATATTTTAGAAGAACTTAATGATATGTTTGTTTGTAAATTTCCTTAAAATAAATATAATTAAAGTAAAGAGAATAAGATTAAGGCTTTTTTTCAAACATAATTCAAATTATTAAGCTACTCTTAAAATTGGCATGGCATGAAAATATTCATTATAGAAAACACAAACCCATCTATATCCGAATTTACCCCGTTTATGTGATTTATAATTCACCATTTTTAATATTAAGATTTGTAAATGATTTATATTTATTTATTTAAAACCTGCAATATGTAATGTAATCTATTAAAGCAACAAAAATTGCTGGAAACTTTTATATACTTAAATATATTCGTCGTACCATCATGTGTGGCATATTATTCCACAACAAAGGAGGGAAATGATCTGTCAGCATCAGTATTTTCATTCGATTACGCCATTAGCATGGGTAGCGTTATTCTAAAATGCAAATTTGCCTACATTTACTTACGGCGGGACTTATACAACATCAATACAGCTCGTATGCAATACAAATTACTAAGTTCTAAAATCTTTCACTCAGCTTTAAACGAGATGTGCATAAGTGACACACACAACATGTTAGGCAATTTATTATCTTCATATAATATATAATTATAGCCGCGTGTATGTAATGACTGATATTCTCCTAAACGGCTCGACCGATTTCAAGAATGGTTTAGATACACAATTGGACCCGGTAGGTGTCGCTGTTGTGTGTTGTACTGTGTAGACCCAGAAATCACCCGTGCGAAGCCGGGGCGGATTGCCAGTAGTTAACTTTTCTTATCTGGATGAACCTTTATAGTGCATAGTATTGAACAGCAACCAAATATATTTATTAGATTTTACATTGTAGCACCTGAATATGAAATGATAATGCGGAGAGGTTCGACGCCGCGACTCAAAGTAATAAGCGGATTTGTTGATACGCTCCATTGGAAATCTATATTTTCGCATGAAACTCATTTACTCCAGGATATCGTATTAATATAAGTGAAATTCGATAAAAATGTGTAGACTTTTATAATATTTTACGTTTAGGTATATAGTACATTGTATTGTGTGTGTTAATTTCTGTTTTCAACCGATTTCAAAAAAGAAGTAAGTTCTCAATTCAAGTGTATTTTCTGCCGACTTCCAAAAAAGAGACGGTACTCAATTCGTCTGTATGTTATTTATGTGTGTTACCTCATAACTTTTTACTGGGTGAACCGATTTCAATGATTCGTTTTTTATTTGAAAGCTGGTCTTCTTGTGTGGTCCTATATGAATTTGATCAAGGTCTGACCAATAGTTTTTGAATTATTCTTAATAACTTATAATGAAGTCGGTTGTACAAAATTTTAAATTTTAAATTATTTATATTTTTATGTGTCACCTCAGAACTTTTTTTTAGGTGAACCGATTTAGATGATTATTATTGAAAGCTAGTGCTTCCCATGTGGTCCCATATAAATTTAGTAAAATTTTGTTAGTAGTTTTTGAGTTATCCTTAATAATGAGAATTGAGTTTTTGGAGAAAATTCAGGTCTTTTGGGACTAGCCGAGCGGCAACATGTTTCATACCCAAGTGATTATTTAAAATGGTAACGTATCGACTCGCGAGACACAGAATCTCTCTCAGATTTGAATGAGGATTTTCAGTCACTATTTCATTTACTTTTGCGATGTTAACTTCAGTTGCAGACATAGATGGCCTACCAGAGCGAGGCAAATCTTCCATCACATCTCGAGCGCTTTTGTACGCTTTGTATCAATTATAAGCACGTGTTTTTGATAAAATCGATTCACCGTAAGCCTTATGTAACATTTTCAGGGACTTCGAATACAAAATATTCCATTGGCGATGCAAAATTTAAGATAAATTTACGTACTTAACTTACTTACTTTTTACGTGATAGAGCCATGCTGCAGCTAAATTAGTAGTATAGTTGTAGCACAAATGGGTTGGCTTGACCGGGGAAGGACCACACTCTCACAGAATACTAGCGTAAAATAGCAGCTTAACACTGCTCTGTTTCGTATGGTGAGTGTAGAGAACCGGAGACCCTTTTTACTGGAAAAGAGGCATTCCATCTTAGTCCTCACAGGTGACAACGCATCTGGATTTTGAGTCTCTATTGAGGATAGATGTAAATGTCTATGGTTCACAGTAACCACTTACCATCAGGTGGACTGTGTGCTCGTTAGTCACCCTATCCTATAAAAAAAACTCTTTGTTCGATCCATTGTGAAATTTGCAATACACACCAGATATGGTATAACTAAAAACATCACTGTATTTTATCTAAATAACCAATGTAACTCAACTTCGCGCCAAAATGGAAACCAGTTGTGCCGATCTAACAACAATACAAAAATGAATTTGGAACCATAAACAAATCATCCATTCCCGATACTTTTTTGACTGAATGTATTACAACAATATAAAAATACAGGATGGTGTTATCTTACAATAATCGGAATCCTTAGTTATTACTTAATTTTGTTATTTAAATTACCACGAATTCTTTGTTTTATAGCTGGATTTAATAAAACAGTTCGATGAAGGTGACACAACAAACTATCAAACAAACGGTGAGTTCGACTTAGTGAGCTTTGAAGCCGTTCGACACATTCAGTACTATTCTTGCTGTGTGGAGCCTTACCCTGACATCACTTACGTCATCAAGTTGCGGAGGAGACCGATGTTCTATGTTTTCAATCTTATATTACCATGTCTACTCATAAATGGAATAGGTAAGTAAATTTCAATTATTAAAGACTATTTTCTTCTTTACAAAAGGTTTTAAAAAGTTACTTCGCAAACATCCGCTCTAAAAAATATAATGATGTGTCTTACACCTCCCGTTATATAAATGGTTTTAAAAAGCTACTTCGCAATACTAGGTAAGACACATCATTTTAGTTTATAGAGCAGATGTTTGCGAAGTAATTTTTTGAAATATTTTATATAATGGATTTCCGCAAAGTAACGCCAGATTCTATTAATTATATTATCTTCTTTATCAACTCGGGAAAAGCAGTTGTGATAATCGCCATTATTGGCGGCTTGGCGATTGCAATACCCGATTTTTGCAATTTAGACACTAGATATTTTAAATCTGGTCTTTACGTGAAGGCATAAGCGTGCGGTGGTGATGTAAGAATATCCATCACCCCATATCGCCCTGTGGGTGTCGTAAGGGGCGACAGAGAGAAACAAGCCAGAAGATGGACAACAGCGTCTACCTGATAACAACTCCAAATTATAAAAAGCTGCGGTTGCCAACCATTGGCAGGCGTGGCAACTATGAAAAAATCTCCCCTATAAGGCAATCTACAGGTGAGGCCTATGTTCAGCAGTGGGTTTTTGTAGGCTGTAAGCAGTCCATCCAGGATTACTCTTATCTATTGGAGACTTTGCATGCATTGTATTGTCTAGTGCGGGACATGGGTATCAAATGATTTTGAAGGATCTCAGGTAGTTAACGTTATCCTGTTTAGGATTCGTGACTCCATTAGGAAACGTGTGAGAGTATTCCACTATGTCTTTATTAAATATCATGGGATTCTTCTAATGGTTTTTGGATTACGGAACGAGATGATTTGATTTAATCACTATCCCACAATCTATACATTTTTGTGGTACACTATACTGAGAAAATATCAAACTTTCAGGTTTGTGCTTTGATATTGTATTTTCGAGTCATGTCTAGATGTGTTATCAATTATAAAATTATTATTTTATCCACATTTAAAAAAACAGAAGATATAACAATTTTTGTTAATTAGAATTTTATTGTATTACTAAAGCCATATAGGTATAAGAAAAATAAAAAATAATTAGTAGTAGTACCACGTTAGAAACGTTAGATTGTGTTTATTATGAATTAGGAATGGAGCATAACTTGAAAAAATGTTGGATAATCTATGTGGATAACCTCTTAGGTTCCGACATTGTTTTGGGCCAACTTATAATGGTTTGTCAATATATACATATATATATATATATATATATATATATATATATATATATAGTCAAATATAACAATATATTCAGATCTATGGTCTGGCCAAGGTCAATAATATATTTTTTTGCAGAACAATTCTTTTTTATTATATTTTTATAAGAATTCGCGAGCCATTACAAAGTTGTACTTTTAGCAAGTTTTATTATTATTTTCACTTTTGACGAGATTTCACGTTTCTCGTGTTCACTACTAATATAAAAAGGTGGGCAAACGTAATATGCCCTTTAAATCTAGATTACACTTTCTTAGATGTTCAAGTATTATTGAACGAAAAAAATTACTGTCGATAGAAATATCTACTTTAGGGCCAATTTTTCATTCGCTCGTTAAAGTTTTCCCGTCACGAAAACTATAACCTGACTGAATATAAAAGTGTAACAGTTAAACTATTACGTTCGTACAACTGTAATTTTTAATTTGTCTGTGATACATTTTATTCTATGAATAGCTTTTATCTCAGGATTGAAAAATTGTCTTCTTTTATGATAATGTTTTGTTACTCGGGCCGCTCACGTATTTTGAAATTCGGCGAATACGAAGGTCGTAGGGAACCAGGTTTCTGAAAACACTGTATTCGTGTACACATCTATTTTTTTTCTTTCCTTAGCTCTCCTAGTATTCTACGTACCGTCGGAGTCAGGAGAAAAAGTGACACTAGGAATAAGCGCTTTACTATCAATGACCGTATTCTTGATGACCATCAGGGATACACTGCCGCCAACTGAAAAAACACCATTAATAAGTAAGGATTTTACTATATGTCTTATATATCTTGTTTATAGAAGAGACAAATAACAAGAGGTAAATATAAAATTTTGTACAATCGACTTCAATATAAATTATTAAGGGTAACACAAAAACTACTGGTCAGATCTTGAACAAATTTATGTGGAATCATATGAAAAGCACCAGCTTTCAAATAAAAAAAGAATCATCAAAATCAGTTCACCTAGAAAACATTTATGAGGTAACACACATAAAAATGGAGTCGAATTGAGTACCTCCTCCTTTTTGAAGTCGGTTAAAATACAGTTCAAAAGCATACAGAGAAAACATCTGCAACACCAGAGGAATTGAAGGTGAATTGCTGGCTTTAGAGGAAGGATTATTTCTTTACTCTTTTCTTTGAAGTTATAACGGAGTGTAAAAATAGTGATACATTTTACAAATTATGTCTAAAATACTTCGTGATAGATGTTTATTTATATTCCCTCCATCGATCCATTACAGCCTATAACAGTCCCCTTCTGAAGACAGGCCTCCCCTAAAGATTTATATTGGTAAAGATTGATTGTTGGAGAAATTTCCAAAGCAGGGAGCAGAGATTTTAATTGGCAACGTTGTGAAAACATGCTTGTAATTGATACGCCTATTATAAATGCTTCGATTTTGAATGAATACAATATTAAACTGAATGAAAATATGCTACAGAGATTTATAAACGAGTGTACTAGATTACTATAGAGTACGCTGGCGATATTGTAGTGGCCTAAGGGTGTGTGCAAACAGAAGTGTTTTCGAAAGTGTATGCGCAAACAAAAGATCCTAACCTACCGATACCAAGCTTTTTAAAACAGATCGGAGATATATTGAAACACCAATGTATTTTTGTGCAAATTTTGGCTTTGGCTGCGATTCGGACTCACCACTTGGCCTTTCGCGGTACTGGATAATAAATTACTTACTTCATAATATTTTATTTGAAAAAAAAAATACAATAAATATTTCAAATTTGCTGTAATATATTCGATATTATTTCTCGTAATTTTGGTAATAATTAAAGAAAAAAAATGAATTGTTGTCCATCATCATGGACGAAATCAAACAAATGAACTGATAAAAAAATCAACAAAGCTGTGCATATGCAAAGCTTAGACCTTTTTTTTAGACTTTCCCTAATACATTTGGGTGTTTATAGTGTATATGTAAGTAACCAGCATTATATTAATATACATGCATTTGTATGATGTTGTTCTGCTTATAAAAAATAAACGACTACTCTAGTATAAATTCTTCGACCTTGCCATCCATGTCTAAATTTAACTTTAGTGTCACCAATTTTTCTTAAGTTTAGTTTTTAAAAGAGATATCAAGATGAAAATAAAAATGTATGTCATAACCCGAACTCCATATTAATTTCTAACATTTTCCTTACAGGCCTATATTATGGCGTCAGTACGTGTTTGGTATCGTTCTCAGCATCGCTCTCTGTGGTAACTCTAAATATATCTTACAGGCGAGTTTATTTTTGTAAATATTTTTCTTAATATTTCAACAATGCACTTAGAGAGATATAAGATAATGAATAAGGAAAATAAATATTTATTCTTGAATTTATTTTATCGAGTTGAGTACCAACTAAATGAATTAATTTTTCAATTTGTTAAACTTTTAGTTATGTATAATATGTGTAATTAAATTATAACTTCTTTTTTAATTTTAAATGTTTGTAAAATAATAATGAACTAGTTTCCATAGAAGTTCACACAGGAAGCTATTAATTGATTACTTTTCTTTTTTTAATGTTTTTCTACGCAGCTATAAAATAAGAAATTCTCTAAGCCTAACAGTCAGTTAGTTCATGTTTCTGTAAATTTTTAAAAGATAAAAACAAATGCGCGAATCTGTGCTGTTGTTCGTAGAGGAGTGAGAGGGCAACCTGTGCCGGCGGTGCTACGCGAGTTAGTGCTACAGCGGCTCGCTCGCATGCTTTTCATCAACTTTGATACTGACACAAAGGTAAAGTGCCCTAAGCGATACATTGTTAATTTCCGTTAATATTACAGCGTCAACATTTGAGCAAAAACTGCAATTTGCTGGTTTTATGGTATGGTTTTGTTGTGATTATCTCCAAGTCATTCACATTATATTCTAACGTACCTTTTCCTATTATACCTAAAATTAGCATATGAGTTACACCGGACACATTGGATAAAGAGTGTATTTATTAAGAGCTACCTTTCATAGTCCATAGCCGTATACCGGTTAAGAACTTTATTTTACTTTTTATTTAATTTTATATGTATATATTTGTATCTTATTTTTTATATTTTTTACTTTCTACGAGTTTAATATGTTTTGTTGATTTTAATTTTCCTTTTTTTGTTCTCTATATGTCAGATCAAAGAAAGACTAATATAAATACATAAATAAATTATTTTTTTGACATTTTTTAATATTTTTTTAGATACTAGACATTTATATATAATCAATTACCTACATACCTAATTAATTCAATTTTTGACATGTATTTATTGAAAGTTAAAAACTTGACGCTAAAATATTTTTATCTTTTTTATCTCGTTAAAATTGTAATAATATTTTTTTTGTATATTGTAAAGATATTGCACGCCATTATTATGGTAGAATGTAAGGTCTCATTAATAAATAACAACATCATAATATTATGTGCTACATTCTGGCAATAAATCAATTTGAATTTGAAATTGAATTTGAATAAACATTGTATCCACGTGAGCTGTGGCCAACAAACTGTGTGCACAGTTTGGCAGATTGTGTTGTATTTATGTATACTTAGTATTGGAAACAAAATAAATAAAGATAAGAGCAATAGGTGTAGGATTAATTTAAAATTTTGCGTAATTTATAGATCATTAAAGGAGGAAGTATGAATATTTGAAATAACTGTCTGCTTAAAAGATTTTTTTACTAGGGTGACATCACTGCGGTGTCAACTGCCGGCATGCAAGTGAACCCGCGCACCGGTTCACGACTCAAGACGGAAACGAGCTGCGATGGTTCCACTCTGCCCCCCGCTTCACCGCGCTTTAATCGTCCTAACCACAATCATATTAGTATGTACATTCTGTAAATCAGTTAAAATTTCTCAAAAATATTCGAAGTTAAGCAACAAGGGAAACGATGTAAGTGTGTATAAGGTCTAATGTTAATTTTAGGGAAAATATGCCAGCGTGTCCTACTCTTGAACTCAAATTTCACAGACTTGTTATGAACAGTATTATTACTAACGCGAGAATGACAATTTGTGCTCAAGCTCTGTTATTGTGGTGAGTATGGACAAATCTCTCAAAGGAATTTTATTCAGTGATCATAAAAAGGCTATTTATTAATTTCATTATTATAACAATTTTCGTTATTAGTCGATATAGGTCACCCTACACTTCGCTTATTGGTACGAGAATGCCGCTCAAGAAAATAGTTTCCAGTAGTTTGTTACATAGTTTAAGAAAAAGAAAGTAATTTGGGTCGGAACTCGCCAAAATCTGTAGAAATGGACATAATGCTTAAACCGTTGACTAATTATAATTTAAAATTAAAAATTTTGTACAGCCGACTTCAATATAAGCGACTTCAATATAGGTTATTTAAGAATGACTCAATAACCATTGGTCTGACCTTGACCTTGAGCAAAATATAAATGTGTATGTTGTGCTTATTTGTAAGAAGATGAACACTTAAACACGAGATTTGGAACCTTATTTATTAGTAACAAGTCATTCCATCACAGTCCTCATGTGTAACACGGTATTTCCATATGGATTTTTTATCGAGGATAGTTGTAAAATGTCTTTGGGTCACAGCATTACTTACCATTATCATTACCATACCATTCATGTGAGCTGTGTTCTCGTTTTTTCCCAAACTTATATAAAAAAAATACGCTTTTAATACTATCAACACCGATTTACTATTGGGCCTGCTACATTTAATTAACATGCTAATTTAACCTTTGTCCGGCCTGCCTACGATTTAGCTGCTTTTTGATGTCGAAACGTTCTCTTAGTGGTTTTAATTAAAAACAACTTTTTATTTTCTAATATTTTAAACGCTGTAAGAATTAAGTAGATTTACACTTTGATTTTTTTACAAAAATGAGTTGACAAACGAAGTTACAGTCCAGCTGATGGTAAGTGCTACCGTTCGTGTTACGGGTTCGTGGACATCTGCAGCTTCAAACAAAGAAGACTGTAGATGCGTTGTTCCCTCTAAGAACTAAGATGGATTGCCTTTCAGGCTCTCTATACTTCAGACGGGCACACAGCAGGCCAACACTGCTATTTGTTGTCAGAAATAATATCTATATACCAAAATCTATTGCTGTCCTTTAGCCTCGCTAAAACTCGAAAATGGCTCGACCAATTTTGAATAAATTTTTTGTGCGTATTAGAGCGAGTCTCTAGATGGTTTAGATTCACAGTTAGACCCAGCAGGTGGCGCTGTTGACGAGATTCATAAACACCCGTGCGAAGCCGGGGCGAATCGCTAGTATAATATATAGACTGTGAAAGCAAAGCCTCGGTCGAGCTGACGCGTATTCATATAACGACGTGTATCTTATTAAGGCACTTTGCTTTTGTCGTCCTTAAAGATCGTAAGGATAAAAATTAAACATGACCTTACTACTAAATGAAAAAGTAGAGCGTTTTCATTCTAAAGGTCGTACGGGACCAAGCGCTAACGCTGCTACAATACCACCCGTGAACACTGAGGTGGTTTGTATGGCAGCGTGTTCCCGCTGCGTGTGTTGCGGCTGCACGCTGCGAGAGGCAACAGCCAGGCACGAACAGCGCGTTGCTGCCAGCGAGCGACTTGAACGTGCTAACCTTGAGTGGAGACAGGTAATATTAATTAGGCCTAGCGTTAAGTCTACCCTTTGCATCATTACTTTTAAGAGCAATACGGACTTTATATATCCTTGAAATATTTTTTTCTTAGTCAAGGACATTATTTTTGTGATGTTTTTCGTCACCACCGAGCACTTGATAAATCAGCACTTAAAATTAGCATTTAACAATTTTATTGGTGATATTGGGCATCGAACTCGGGTTGCTCGTCTACTGTACAATTTACAGCGGGTGCTTTTAAGGCTTTGAGCTACTACTTTTTTATTGTTATAACTTATTTACTATTTTTGGTTAATTAAGTAACATATTTATTGATAAAATAGTTATAATTCTTGTAATAATGTATTGTAGAATTGAACTGTATAACATGAAAATAAATTAGAAATAAACTTAATAACGTATAAAATTATATACGCACCTAAAATCTTTTGCAACCACCAACATGTTTTAGTTGCATATGTGTGCATGAGTGCCTGTTTTTACAATA
Organism: Parnassius glacialis; assembly: GCA_033319125.1. Lineage (NCBI taxonomy): Eukaryota > Metazoa > Arthropoda > Insecta > Lepidoptera > Papilionidae > Parnassius > Parnassius glacialis. Next base: position 19,806,787 of record JAVANC010000013.1, on the reverse strand, counting down.
AGTTGAGCAATGTACTCAGTGTGGTCACTTTCTTTGTTGGTCTGAGGTGACGGGATAATCATTTTAATTAAGTTAGTCTGGAGTATTAAAAACGGGAGCGTGAAAAGCGCAGCGCAAGGTTTAGTCTCAATCTCCTTAGGCAAAGGCCTGAATGTACGCCTTACGTACACCCCGCCCCACCGCACGCTCGTTACTCACATTCTAGACTAACCTAATTAAGAATAGACAAATTATTTACATGTTTCCTTAGAATTTGAAATGCGTAGGGTTTAGCGAGTGCTATAAAAGTATAGCAAATGATATTAATGTCGAATATAGAAGCGATAAATTTAAGTTATTTATGTTTCTAAATTAAGTCGGCTGTTATTTTCTATATTTATACTTGTTCACTAGGTTGCCGTTGTTGCTGACCGAGCCTTACTCGCTGTTTTCGTGTTGGTCACGACTATCGCTACAGCTGCCATCTTGCTGCCTCAGATACAGAACTTACACGTAGGAAACACGCCACTTAAACCGCCATCTTAGTTGAATTTATAAAACAATGTTTGTATTAATACATTTAGCCAACGAATAAAACATTGTGAGAGGCCATAAAATAAAGAAGAAGGGAAGTGGCTTTTAATTTGGAAAATGTTTCGTTTGATCTCATTTACGTTTTAATTTTTGAATATGTTATGATTTTTTTTTTAAAAATCGAATATATAATTTCTGTTAGCAATTATTATATTCCAAGTATAAATATGCTTAAATAATAATAAGTAAGCTATTGTTTTGCTGAAAAAGAAATTTATCATTCATTAACATATATGTAACAGCCAGGTCCGAACGAAGTTAATTACGTTAAGTGTATCTATAATATTATGTTAGCAGGTTATCGATCCATCTAGTAAGGGACCTGTAGCTGTACCTGGACCCGACCGCCGAATGATGCAGGTGGTTCAGAATCGTGTTTTATAGCATTCCTTTGGGAAACCTTTTTCAGCTGTGGACTTGTGTAGGGTTGTAATGATGATGAGTATGATGATATATTTAGTTAATATATTTTATACCTGAAGTAAATGCTATAATGAAGAACCTAAAACTTCATGTAATAAACAAATTTTGCTAATAAAATTATTAATTTGTTGTTTAAATGCATAATTTATAATTTTAAGTATTCTATCTATAGTATTCTATCACATCATATGTCGCTTATGTTAAAGCTTTGTTTGATTTTTACACTGTAAAAATTAAAAAGGTTTCGATACTTACCTATATTGACTACGAGCTTCAAAGTGGATCTTATTCGTATTTGAAGTTACTTCAGGAATAGAATTATAGTTTTTTTTTTCAAATGCGTTGTTTTCAATATTTAATTAGATATAGTAAATCAAAAAGATATCTCATACAAAAATATCTGAGGTAATCATTTAAGATATTTAGGTTGTTAAAGGCATTAATTACTTACATGACTAGAATACTATTATAGAAAATATATAAGTTCATGGCTTAGCGTTTGTCGTTTTATATGACCGCGCTAATTTCGAGTTTAAATGAATTTGCGTGCAGTTTTTACTGCTATAATCTGTCTGCGTTTCTCCAGGAAGATGTATATGTGTTAAAAATTACCCTACCTCTGATATGATAGCAGTTGAAAATTAACGGTATTATTAGTGATTAGTGAATCTAGTTAGGAAAAAGTTTTGCTACTTGATACTTCACAGTGATATATTTATTAAATATATCACTGTAAAAACATAATTTTATCCGGGTCCCTAGTTATTGATAATTGTTTTTTTTTGCTTACGTGAACGATTTAATAAAATAAGTGAAAAAGATATTGATTTCTGTAAAATAAATTTAAAGTCGTTTTTTTCTGCTTTTGATCAACTATGTATTTTGCCAAACAATACATCTCATAATTAGCATTTGAATTGGAATATGAACGGTTTGTATTTAAATGGTATAAATCGTTTTAAATGATTGCATGTGTAAATAGACAATGATAATATCCAATTCCAATCATTATTCAATACGCAATGAAATGTGATTATTAAATTAAATAGTTTCCGCTGAATTATTAATATCTACTTAGTTACAATTGAACATTAGAAATAATAATTGAATGTATATATTTGTCAACTAAATTTGTGCAGTTAACGATGATTATTTATATTTATATTGTATTTAATGCTCATCCAACCCACCTGATTCAGCGTAGAGGTTATAAATCTGCTTAATAAAATATGTTCAATTAGTAGCTGCTCAAATTAAGGAAATAATAAATTAAATTCATGACACAATATCTTTAGCCAAAGCTTTAAATATATCAATCAAAGATGTGAGATACTGCTTAAAAATTATGTGGTATATAATTAATATCAAAAGTAGTACGAGCATGCTCAAAAGTGTGGCCAAATGTTAAAATTATTGTACATATTATATATGATGTTAATAATACTTCTTGTTTCGAGGATATGAAATTGTCGTTATGTACGAAAAGAAATAAAATACAATTAACAAGAAAATGTTGCGTTTTATTTATCTAGTAAGTTGCCTGTAGCAAGTAATATTTTCACATCACTGATTTTAAATTTTGATTTACGCCTGACGAAAAATAATTGACGAGACTCCTGGTACCATAGACTTAGAATATATATTGGCGTACCTGGAACAGCGATTGTCGATCCGCCTGCCATGTGTGACGATTTAGGCAAAATGGAGAAGCCAATGTACTCCAAAGACAAAGAAAAAGACGAAGAATATTTAATTTTTTATAAAACAATAATTGCCCAGTTATATTTATAATTTATGATTAAAAATTGTAATAGAGTAAGACAATGAAAAACTTGGAGTGATCTAATAACAAAAAGCTTTTCAATTAATACTGTTCACGGGTTTCGAAATATTCTTGTTGTTACATAATTCAGTTTATTTGTGTTTTGCTATTTATTGTAATATTTACTTAAGCTAAACAGCACGGGGTGCTGGCGGCGGTTCTGAATTGAGTTTGTCGGCTAAATTGCCAATTATTGATAACCTTCGTTATCTAATTATTACTAGTTAAGCATTATAATTTATAATGTAATAATCTATAACCTGAAAATTGGTCTGCCATTCGTGGTAATTAATTCAAATCTCTACTATGGAAGAGGTTCATGTCCAGCTATGGACTTCTTCGGGTATTAGTAATTAGCTCTTTTTATAGATATCTCTGGATTCTAATGCAAGGAAGGTCCAACTTTTTTTTATAAATTTAAAGCAATGGTACATCTGTTAAATATTTTAAATTATATAGCATGAGCTTCCTAGCGCTACCTTCATGCGTCAACTGACTTCTGATATGAATCGAAAAGTATTAAGTTAATATTGAGTTTACCGTGTTAGCGCATTTTTATTACATTTAAAAAAATTCTGATTCCTGAAAAGAATTTACTGAGGGATATGTGCACGTTTCACCTCATTGTTACATTATTCTATTAAATAAAATGAAGGCAAAGTCATGAACTTTTATTCATTTTAGGTATTTTAAAAGCTCTTATGAACGTAAGAATATATGTGTATAATATAATAAACTCGCTGTACCCGCGAATTAATTAGCGTGGATGTTCTTAAATTGGCGTTGTTAATTATTTGTATAATAAATTAATAAACTGTGAAGTATAAGTATGGTCGATAAGATTTATTAATTTATGAATTAATGTCAAATAAGCTACGTAGCTTGTGTAGCAGCTTGTGAGCAGTATTAAAGTTGCTTAAGTCCCACCACATGCCTTTGGAGATCTGTCTGTTCAGTTGACAGTATGCTTGCTATCAAATCTACTGAAGACTGCAGCTTCATATCCCGTCTAACAGCCACGAGATTAAGAGTGTGATCGGAGAGTTTTTGTATTCTTCTACGGCAGGTCTTGCAATATTTAGCATGTCGTCAGCATGGACAGTTTCCACGAGCTTGTCATTCATATCGTCCACTTCATTGCAGTCTTCTAGGCACTGAAAACGGTTTTGCAACTCGAGCTGAAAGGTTTCGGGACTTTGGATTAGAGCACGTGGGGGACGGAGCGTTGACTTCATCAGACGAGACCTCTCCAACTTAACGTTTAGGTTCAGTGTGCCTCTAACCATTCGGTGATCGCTACCAGTTTTCACACTCGCGATCACTGAGACATCACTGAACAGTTGTCGTCTGGTCGTCATAATAAAGTCAATCTCATTTTTTTTCGATCCGTCGGGGCTCAACCAGGTTCACTTCCTGTTGGGCCGCTTCTGGAAGAAAGAGTTCATCATAAAGAATCCCTTTTTCTCCATGAAGTTGGCCAGCTTTTTGCGCCTTGAGTTTCGTTGTCCTATTCCGAATTTCCCTACTTTCAACTCACCGTCCTCTCTGGTGCTTAGTTTTGCGTTGAAGTCTCCCATTAACACCGTATAGTTGGTTTTGGAGGAATGCATGGCTCTAGAGATATCCTCATACATTTCCTCCACCACTTCATCGGGATGTGCCGAGGTTGGTGCGAAAATCTATATGACCTTCAGCGAATACCTTCGACACACTCCCAATCGTTATAACGTTGTTAACGAGAGACTTGTGGACGATAAATCCTACACCTCCTTGAGACAGATGGTCGCCTTCCCGGTGATATAACTAGTTGCCGGATTCGGGGATTACCGTGTCTTCCCCCTCCCTTCAGACCTCGGATAATCCTATAATATTCCAGCGCAACTTGTCTACTTCTTCTTCCAGCTCCAGAATCTTCTCGTCAGTCCACAGGATGCGTACGTTATAAGTTCCCAGGTCGAGTCATCGTAGGCGGGAACCGAACTTCCACCGGAGATACTAGCACCCCCTGCTCCACCGTTACCATGGTCGCCACCGTAGTCAGGAATAGTGGGGCCGCCGGGAAATGGTGGCCGTCTCTTCGTAACTCTCATTATGGGGGGTATATTGTCATAGTTGCCACGCTTGCCGAGTGGGTTGGCAATCACAGCTTTTTGATTTTTGCTTTTATTACAAAGATGCTGCTACCCATCTTCTGCCTTAGTTTTCCTCTGTTGTCTCTTATGACACCCACGGAAAGATATGGTGTAGTGAGTATTCTTACCCGCTACGCTACACGGGGCGGTAAGAACTAACCGTACTTATAAACGAGGATATCCGCAGTAGAACTGTTATGTATGCATATTTAACTACATATGTGCACGTGACAAGAACCAGAGTAACCGACATAGCTCAAAGAATTAGTATGCTGAAGTGGCAAGGGGCCGGATATATAGCTTGAAAAACCGACAAATGATGGGGAAGAAAGGTTCTCGACTGGCAGCCTCGTACCGGCAGGCGAATGTAGGGCATCCAGTCACTAGATGGAGTGACGACCTGGTAACACATGTAGGAAGTCAATGGATGGAGGTGGTTCGGGACCGTGCCTTGTGGCATTCCTTGGGGGAGGTCTATGTTCAGAAGTGGACTTGTGAAGGGCTGTAATGATGATGATGATAGTGGACTCAGATTTTTGAGTTAGTAATAAGCACACTGATAACATTATGATTCGAACGATAAAGATTATACGAAAGGAACCCGGGCATAGACACAACGTTTAAAAACAGACAGATTAAGTTTATGAGAAAAGTACAAATACTGAAGTCCTTTAGTCCTAGAGTTACCTTTGTCCAAGAATACGTCTGTCTGCAATATTGAGTTTTGTCACCGTCAACGATAACGTCTCCCCAACATAGATAAAAGTTACTCATTGATCATTGGTCTTTGCTGCCTGCAAGGTATTTGACGATGATCATCTCCCACCCACCGCTTCTCTCACGCATTGTAGATTGTAGTCCGTAGTAGTTTTCTATAATTCCTTACCGATTTACGGATACCGGGCAGTCAAGCGTGTCTGGATAAGTGTAGTGCGCAAAATACCGTTAACCGTAAAGGCTATCAAATGCCCATTGCTGAACATAGGTCTCCCTCTTTGATTGCCTCATAGGGGATATATATGCCCTATTTGTTACACTAATTGCTAGTTGCAGATGGATTGGTATAGTAGTTATTTTATTTTTAAGTTTTTATTACGAAGATTCTGCTGCCCATCTCCTGGTTTGTTTCCCCCTGTCGCCTCTTACAGACGATACGGGGTAGTGGAATTCTTACACCGTTACTACTTACACGGTATAAGCACTGCGCCAATTCTATTCAATAATTTTGTCATTATGACAATTATTTTTTAATTTCACTTATTTATTTTTATTTCCTTGTAAATTATATAAATAAATCTATAACCATTGTAGAAATAAGATACTTCTATATTACACGATACAACCCGCAATTGACAGTTAAAGAAAAAAAAATCTTAAGCCTTACTCCAGAGTATAGCTTAGTTCCAGTCTCCATTGTGTTAATATGGACAGACAGATCGCAAATAATATCGCAATTAAAAATTTAAAAAAATATGCAATGCAGATTTGGCCTGGGAACAATTTTATTATAATAACAGACGTAAAAAATATTTACCTACGTCCGAGATTATAGTCTACATATAAATAAGGTCGCAATAGTGTAGTATGAATATGCAATTTTGATTTATTTAAAAATAAATTAACTGCTTTTAATTCGATGTCAATCTTAGATTATATTGGACGTAATTACTCATATGGATGATTCGTTGATAACCATGGAAACTTTAAACGTTGAAGATGTTCTATCATAACATCAAGAATTAAGAGGCTATACATACATGCAAGCAACCATTACATACATACATTTAAAGTCCCCAGAGTTTGTTATCGGTTCTTCCCTGAAAAGGTTTTGTTATGCGAACTGGTGTAGATGCTGGTGTACATTAGACCTTCAAACAAAGCTAAATACATTGAAAAGTTTTGGCTTACACTTTGAAATAAATTAACGTGATTGCGATCTTTTTTGCATCCCATAATATTAAAAAAACTTTGATATTTTTGTGTATTTTGATATTGTTGTGCAATAATAAAATTAAAAATAAAATTACATTTTGTGCAATTTTAGTATAGCCTATGTGACTTTAATAAATAAAATTAAGATAAAATTATAAAATTTTATAATGTGCCTGTCGGCTAATAAGGCGTAAGTAACAAAAATCGTATTTATAATAACCGCACTCGCTGGAGATAATAACTGACTCCTATTGCACGATAATATCTCTACAAGTTTGCAGAGACGCGCTACCCCGCGTCCTGCCGCCAGAGTTGCATTATCTATCATAAGATACGACCGCACGGGACCAGTAATAAAAACCTGTCCAAATAAATCGTAGGTATGTTTTGTAATATTACACTTAGCTATCTAAAATCGTAATCTTTATGAATAAATGCTTCGTTGATCTTGAATATTTGAGTGTCGTGGTGAATTTTTTTTATAATTTGGTCGGCCGTTATTAAGGTTTACTAAATTTCACCATAGGCCTTATTATACTCCTTTTACTTGTGTAGTTTTTGTTGTTTTATTATGAATTTTATATCACTTTAAAATGTTATAAATGCAAATAAATTGTACGCTTTTATTATAAAACTAATGTCGTAGCCAGAAAAAGGCCTGGTTTCACTGTTCAAACAAAGCAGAGACAAAGTGTGTCGAAGAATTAAGGCTTTGACATTAGGAGCTATTAAATTATGTGTAAATTATTGGTCCTGCGCCTAAGCTCTCTAGGACCGTGTCAGCTTACGATTGATGATTGTGAGGGAATAGAGAGTGCAACTGTGCTTGCGCATACATACGGATACTATAATTCTGTAATGTGCTGATGGGCTAGTCTCCGCTGAGACTAGCCGCTGTGTTATAAATTTGGTTGGGAGGACACTCAACCCAAGAATAAACCCAATTCTCTCAACCCAATCTAACATTCAAGTCAACTCCCGACACAACCGACAGTGATGTAATCACCAGGAGTGAGTTTTTTGCCAGTTTGTTTATCATTATACTAATGACTACAAATTTTTTAGAATTTTAAGTCTTAATTGCTGCGCTCATGCGATTATTGATCACCAGTACTAAATATATTACGTATAAATTGATTATTTCAGTTCGTTAAAGCAGTAAGTCTTATTACCCTACCATAAGGCCTACTAGCCAGGTTTTAGAAATGTTGAATTTTGTTTTTCTTTATGGATAATTTTACAATTATTCGTTCATAACTTATAGAAACTGTACTAAACTAATCTTTTTTTTTTAAATCTGTAGACCAAATTAGATATTTCGGGTTTTATTTTCGATTTTCCCTTAGCTAGGCCTTATTACCCGCAGTTACCTTACTTAGTATCAGGAGTTTCTTGAGTGCTTCAAATATCTAAAAATGATGTTGTTGCAAAAATTGTTACAAACAAATGAACAGTACTTATGTTTAAAACGAGGTTTTACACATGATTTTTTTAATATATGCTGCAACAATTCACCGACGGCGCTGCCAAACGCACTTCAAATAATTTGTTTCTTCTTGAGAGCTGTGTTCCAGCTTTAATATACTACAGCGAAATGTCTCGAATAAAATGTCTCGTGTGGTTATAACTGAGGTAATACTTTGTACTTAAAAAAGAACTGCCATGATTGGAGTAAAGCGCTTTTGGTTAAAAATATTACATTATTTATGTTTTTTTAGGATCAAATATCTATAAATATTCAAAAAGTTTGGATTTTATTTTGCTTACTTTTATATTTTATGAGTATTTTATTTTACTTTTAATTTATTTAGATTTGTTCTTTGTGTGATTTGAAAAAGCTGACTAACAATTGTATGTCTGACATAAGTTTTAGGGTTCCTTATTTAAATAACAAGAAACCCTTATAGTTTCACCATGTTCTGGCATAGTTATTGATATTAATCACGCATGCAAAGTTGTGAAATAAAATCTTGAAAAACATTTATATTTTGGGTACCTAACTCCCATACAGGTAAATGGCATGATTTTTAACCTGTCTTTTCCATCGTGTGGGTTGTCGTTGGATAGGTCTCTTAAACATTTTGGCGAACTTTTAAATATTAAAATATATGGTCTGATCTATGCAGAACAAGCTCATAGGATCTTAAAGTATTGCGGTAGTATACTTGGGCTTGTATGTCATTTTATAAATTATGGGATCCCCAACAGTTGGTAGCATTCAGCCATCTTTTTTTATTGAAAGTAGGATGTTTGATTATTTCATTAGCCTCGCGAATCATTCTTGGTGGGAATCGGTGTTTTTGCGAGGATTTGTGGTCTATCTATCACCGCACTGTTTATCAAATCAAAGTACCGACGGCACATGAAGTCTGCGGTATATCATCTATGCGTGACCAGGTGACCTATAGGTGTTGTAAAGCACCCGAAATGTCGGCAATTAAAGTTAAGGTTAGACGGTTAGAAGGAATAACAGAGATATTTTTTAACATTAAAGTAAAGTGGCTTTTTTCAATGAGACAAATCTGGAGGCACGGCAGTGCCCCCGCCAAGTCGAGCAAAAAAGCGGCACGGCCGTACCATCCTTTTCTCGAAGCAGTTCAGGCCATTTTCGAAACCCTATAACTTCGCTGTGGATAAAACTAGAAGCCTGCTTTTCAGTAACCAAGTAGGCGTTGTATAAACTCGGTATATTTCAAATTTCATTAAATTTGAATCAGTAGTTTAAGTATTATAACTAGTCAAAGTTTCTTAATTTTTTCACTCACTGACTGACCGATCATCAAAACTCTAAGGCACTTGTAGCAGACATAGAAGCTTCAAATTTAGAATAAAATTATTGTTTAATATATAAATCAAGGAAAAATTAAAATATTTTGCAATTTCAGTCCAGTTTTCGAGATACAGTAACTACACAAATAACTATGTAATCCCATATAACTATATAAGATTACAAAGTTAAATTTGCAATGAATGAAGCAGTGTACCTATATATGTATAATATAATGGAATAATAGGAGCAGATAGGTATCTAAAAAAAGAAATGAGATGCCATCAAAAACATAACTTGTAAAAAATGCCAAGTCTCGCAACTCAGTTCTTCTACCGTAAAGAGTTGTGAGATCCATGTAATACCAAGTCAATTAATTTATTCAGTCCCTACTTAAGGGTCCTTCTGTCTTAAATTATTACGTAATTAGCTAACCTAACAAAATCTTATAGTGAACATATCAGTATTAAAAGTCTTTTATGTTTTAAATAAATAAATTGACTTGGCAATCGCACGAAACAATCTAATTTAATATAATATGTATTTATTACTTGAGAGATACATTGTGTTTTCATACGATGGCCAAATCAATCTATTTATTTAAAACTTATAAAAGATTTTTAGTATTCATGTGGTCACTATAAGATTTTGATAGGTTAGCTAATTACGTAATAATTTAAGACAGAAGGACCCTTAAGTAGGGACTGAATAAATTAACCGACTTGGTATTACATGGATCTCACAACTTTTTACGGTAGAAGAACTGAGTTGCGAGACTTGGCATTTTTTACAAGTTATGTTTTTGATGGCATATTAATATTCATGAAATGAATACCATCATCTTGATATAAGGCAATGATAATATACAAGAGAAAACGCTAGTTTTTGTTTCCGTCATTTACAATAGCACCCTAATGCTAGTTTTGTTTAAACTAAGTAAAATAAAATATAATGAATGAACAGTTCATATTTTAGTTTTAATTTCTAAGCCTTTTTTTTAAGTTATTTTCATTGAAATTGATGTTTCTATCCGCTTTTACAGTTCTGTATTTATCCGCTTTTACAGATTAATGTAAAACTATCCTCACTAGCCTTTGTTTTATACAAAAAATATCCTTAATTAGATTTAAACAGATAATTTGTAAAACTAAATTAAATATAGGGTATCGATAAATATATTTTTAAGATTGTTAGGTACGTAAGCTATCTACGTAAATGTAAAAAAGACGCAGTGTATGCACTGTTGTGTTGAGGTTCGGGGAATACTTAAAACAAAAGTGCGTAAAATAGTTTCGTATAGCGAGTGTAGGGAACCGGAGACCCTTTTCACTGGAAAAGAGGCATTCAATCTCAGTCCTCACTGCTGACAAACAACGCATCTGCATTTTAATTCGCAAGCGAGTATAGATGTAGATGTGTTGGGCCACAGCAATCACTTACCATCAAGTGGACTGTGGGCTCGCTTGTCACGCTTATCATATAAAAATATTAATTAAATGTTATGCATTACATTTCCGGGGGTGCACACAACAAACACCTTCTTTGTTTGAATTTGGTTGCTTGTGTCGATAGGTCACTGTACCCATTTACTGTTGAGTGGACTGTGAACTCGTTTGTCATACTAATGTAATAAAAAAATTTACTCGTATTTTTTTATTAATGTGCAATCAATAATACTATCTATGTATTCTCTAGTAATTATAGCATCATACAAATAATCTGTGTTACGCTGCGTCTCATTATAGAGCGATTTCTACCTGGGTGACCGAGCTTCGCTTGGCCTTAGAAAAACGATTTCGACACATAAAACCCCAATTGAAAAAAGAAAAGCCAAAAGTAAAGACAGCCGATGTTAAGGAAAATTTGTTTCATTCTTGACAAGATCGTAAATTTTAGTGGTGGAACCTCGCGATAGCATTATGCTAAAACAGAAATGGGTCGGCTCCACTTGAAATCGGCGAAGGAACACGCTCAACTACACTACACTTCCACTACTATAGGGCTACCATCATTTGGATTGTGCGGTCGAATGTCACCTTTATTCCATCCCGTAAAAGTTCAAGGTATGATTTGCCTTAATCTTCACTGATGGCAGATGGTTTCACAATTGCAGTACTAAACATCTCGCATCTTAGATGCTGCTGCCCTCCTCCTGTCGGGATATTTTACAGGGCCTTGCGTATATCAATTGTTATAGGGCTCTCTAACTGGAGTCATATGATTTTTCTAGCATTTCGCGTTTTTGCCTATTAAAACACCCACGAGACAAAATGGGGTGATGAATTCTCTCACGACCACTCATCATCACACGACTCGATTGTCATTCATTTTCTACAACAAAAGTGTAGGTAAACTGCTATATTGTGCCAGCTGAATTTACAAATTCTAAATACGTAGTAGAGCCATGCTGCAGCTACATTAAAAGTATAGTTGTAGCACAAATGGGTCGGCAAGACCGGGGAAGGACCACGCTCTTACAGAATACCTGCGTAAAATAGCAGATTAACACTTCTGTGTTTCGTGTGGTGAGTGTAGAGAACCGGAGACACTTTTTACACGAATAGAGGTGTTTAGGCCAAATATTATCCGTTGAAAATTGAATTCACGACGCGCGCTCGACGCGAGCTTCCGATGTTACCAAGGTCACCGCTGGCCCCCGCTCCCGCTTGCATTCCATTCGAGGGCGGCGGTCGAGATTAGTCTAGAAAAGAGTTATTGCGCGACGGCCGTTCGGTCCATTGTTTTGGGTTGTTAATATGAGACCTTTGGGTCGCGTGCCTTCTATGGCGTTGTCTTAATTTGCACGGTTCGTGGCAACAAGGCTGAGTTTTGAGTGATTATCTGAAATACGTCTGGAAAAATAAATTGTGCGCGATCGCCGGGTCGGTCTGAAGTTACGTGATAATTGTTAGGTGGCATTTGGAACCGCCTCCTTTGTGTTGTCTAATCTCGTTCGTTTTGCGTGACAACGGGGCTTGGCTTGTATAATTCTTGTTCTAATATTTTTTTAAGTGATTAACTTAACTTCGATTACCATTAATTTGCGTCGACGAGTTGCCTTGTAGCATTTTGATATCGTACGAAGGAATTTTGCTTTGTCGTGTGGAACGCTAGAACTTTGTGACTCGAGAAGAGATCGCGTTCGTACCACGTGGTTATAATTTTGTGTTAAGTGAACCTGGGACATTGAACTTTGACCGACCGTTCTTAAGTTGTGCAGCGTGTCACTTGTTTTAATTTCGATTCACGTTGATTTGGTTGAATTTGAAGTTAATTAAATGTACAACAAAGTTGATAAACTGATATAGTGAAATCAAAGCAGAAGGCTTCAATTGGTGAACGCCCACTGGAGGGATCGCACATTTTGGAGAAAAGCAGCGCCTGTGGATCTGCTGCCCGACTACATCGGTGAAGTCAGGTTACATTCATACACACTTTTGCACACTACTTACATACACTTTACTTACCACCTGACTGATACCCTGTGGTCAACCCTAACTCCGAAATTTGGTAAGTTTGTGTTGCTTATCAGCCATTAGTTAAGAATTATCCATAGGCCACTTGGGCTCCACCCTTGGTTGCCCGTAAAGTGTTGTCTGTCTTGGGCTCCGGGATGGTCGACCTTTGTCGGGGCAACTAGGGGCGTGTACATTTTCTGGTAGCAGAGCGTGGTTGATTGGTTCTCCAATCGCCCGGCCGTAATATTAATAAGAATAGTAGGTAATAAATACGTACGTACGCAATATAAATATTTTTGTGTTTTGTAAGCGGATCGGTGGGTAGAATTAGAACCACGCCCGTTAGGCTGCGCAAGCAGGAGTTTAGTTTGGGGTTGGGTACCTACGTGTCAGGTATTTCAGGTAGGCAGATTGAATAGCCGAAGGGTCGGTCGCTTCAGCGAGGCATCTTTGTTGACCGACTGTGTAATTTGTATTTAATTACACAGTGTATTTAACTAACAGTGGTAGAGCCACGCGGCAGCTTTTGCTGTCGTACGGATGGGCCGGTTCGAACCGGGGTGGTACCACTACCTCACAGAAAACCAGCGTGAAGTAGAGGTTTACCTCTGCGTTTCGCTTGGTGAGTGCAGGCCCTTTTTACTGGAAATGAGGCATTCCATCTTAGTCCTCACGGGTGGCGGCGCATCTACATTTTGATTTGTAATAGAGGATAGATGTAGATGTCTATGGGCCGCAGCAACCACTTACCATCAGGTGGACTGTGTGCTCGTTTGACACCCTTATCATATATAAAAAAAAACGATTTAATAGTAATTATATTTGTTATTTGTTAATTTGATTTGTATTTGTGCCGTGTAGTGTAATTTGTATTCAATTTATTAGTAATTATATTTAGTAGTGACGCCATCGTACAAGCCACCGGCGCTTCGCCTGAGGGCGGAGCTGCGCTGGGCCGCGAACGCCCATAATTTGCTAGGGCGACCAGATCGGGTCCATAGTTTGGAGAAGCGGCTCGAGCAGGTCGCGGCCCGAAGGGCCGTGGTGGAGGAGGGTTGCACTGAGCTCATGGCCTCGGATGCGGAACAGGGAGTCCTAGACTCCTGCCTCGAGGACTATGAGCAATTCTTTTCGCTCACGGACGACTTGATCGAGGCGGGGGCCAAGTATGCTAAGGAATCGCGTGAAGCTCGAATGAGTGGCCTGATCGAGTCCCCTCGGAAACAGCCTACTCAGCCGGAGCTGTTGGGATGACTCCCAACTCTGGACCTGCCAAGGTTCTCCGGGGTCCTCTCTGACTGACTGACCTTCGTTGGTCTTTTTGATAGATTAGTGGACGCCCGGAGGGACTTGACACCAAGCCAGAAGATGCCGTACCTCCTTACTTCACTGGAGGGGGAGGCCCTGGGTGTCGTCGGCCATTTGAAATTGTCTGACGACGCCTACCAGACTGCCAGGAACCTCCTCGCCGGAAGGTACGCCAACGTCCGGCGAATTGCGGACGAATACGTTAGGCAGCTGCTAAACCACCCGCTGCTTAGGGACCGGGCCAGACTACTTCCGGACATCGTAAATCCAGTCGTGGTGGCCTGTAAAGCGTTGAGGCGGCTGGATTTACCGGTGGACGAATGGTCCTTTTCGTTGCTCCACATCGTGCCGTCCCGCCTGCCTCTCGATCTTCGGATCCATTTAGAGGAGAGGTACGGCGGGGACGGCGCCTCCTATATTCCGCCCTTGAGAGACCTGCTGCGGTTCTTGGAGGAGCAGTGCCGGCAGAGGAGGGCAGTTGAGAACGCCGCGGGCACCGTCGACGACCTACGGGTTGCAAACCGAGCTGTGCACACCCTAACTCCGAAATTCGGTAAGTTTGTGTTGCTTATCAGCCATTAGTTAAGAATTATCCATAGGCCACTTGGGCTCCACCCTTGGTTGCCCGTCGAGCGTACCGCTATGGGCCCTGGGATGGTCGACCTTTGTCGGGGCAACTAGGGGCGTGTACAAGAGGCATTCCATCTTTTTTTTTAGTCCTCACGGGTGACAATGCATCTGCATTTTGATTCTTTATTGAGGATAGTATATAGTATAGTAGATATAGTATAGTAGATACTTTCCCGAGAAGAAGAATGAAAATTTCTTCGACATTATTAAGAAAATATCGACGCACGTAAATTTTTCTTTTAACAAATCAGATATTGATTTTTTAACCCGCGTTGCACCATCTACCAAGGACCCTAAAAAATCTAAACCAATTATAGTGCGGTTTTTATCGAGGTATAATAAAGATGACTTTTGTGTAAAACAAAGAAATTTAAAAGCTTAAAAGCGAGTGATTTTGGTTTTTCTGGTACTGAATCCTTGGTATTTTTCAACGACCACTTGACCAGTTTAAATAAATCTTTGTTGCGCCAGGTGAAAATTAAGGCTAAAGATAATAACTATAGATTTATATGGGTTAAAAACTGTAGTATAATGGTTAGAAAATCTGAGTCTAGTCCTATTTTACACATAAATAATACGGCGGTTTTATTAAAAATAAAATAGGAATTATTGTTATTAGTTATTATTTTAATTACATTATGGCTTATGATATTATATATATATTTGTATCACTTTTAGTAGTTCTATATTTTGTTTTAAAAGTTATGTATGATAAACTTATTTTTTTGGGGCACGTGACCTTGACACATTCGGTGATAGTTTTAATTTTATATTATTTAATTACTACAACATTTGAATATATTTTTGTTAATATACTTCTTTCTTAACTATGTATGACATATATATATATATATATATATATATATATACATCGGTATACAAATCGGTTCTAATTTAAAAATTTATTATCATAATGTTCTGGGTCTACGGACTACGACTGACTTGCTTTTCAGAAACGTCTTATGTCATGAGTATGATATAATTTGTTTCACTGAAACTTGGTTACATTCGGGTATATTTGACTTAGAACTATTTGACGCACGGTCTTACGTATATAGAAGCGATCGTAACTATACAATCAGAGGTGATACAATGGGTGGAGGAGTTCTGATTGCAATGAGTCGTAAGCTACAAGTTACCAACGTTGAATGCATCCCGTCAACAAATTCAGATGCTGACGTAATTCGTGTTTCTATTTCATTCGAACGACATACACGTTGCAACATAATATACTGTTGTTATTTCCCACAATGTCGAACTCACAAAGATGTGTTGTCAAACTTTTACGAACATATCTCTGATGAAATTCTCTCTTACCCTGATGACTACTTCATTATATTAGGAGATTTTAACATACCTAACGCTTTCTGGTCAAAGAATTGTAATGCTGTTGTGACCTTACATGGAGACTTTTCAACGGATAAAGTTCATGAACTAGCTAATTCTTTCTTTTAATAATTTTAATCAGTATAATATATAGTATCGGAATACTCGGAGTCGACATATCGAGTGACGTGCAGTTTCGTTTTTTTTTATAGGATAAGAGTCACAAACGAGCACACAGTCCACCTGATGGTAAGTGGTTGCTGCGGCCCATAGACATCTACATCTATCCTCGCTTGCGAATTAAAATGCAGATGCGTTGTCACTCGTGAGGACTAAGATGGAATGCCTCATTTCTAGTAAAAAGGGCCTCCGGCCACCTGCACTCACCAAGCGAAACGCAGAGGTAAACCTCTACTTCACGCTGGTATTTCGTGAGGTCGTGGTGGTAACCCCGGTTCGAGCCGGCCTATCCGTGCGACAGCAAAAGCTGCAGCGTGGCTCTACCACTGTTAAAACTGTGTTCGTGGTCACTTGGAAGAGAAGGCCAAATTGGCCTCTAAAAAGCTTGGCGTGCTCAGCAGAGCGGGACAGTATTTCATGCCGGCACACCGCCTGCAACTTTACAAGACGCAGGTTCGGCCTCACATGGAATACTGTTCCCATCTCTGGGCAGGGGCTCCCCAGTGCCAGCTCCTTCCACTTCAACGCATCCAGCGCAGAGCGGCTCGAATCGTCGACGACCGAGTCCTTGCCGATCGGCTCGATCCATTGGCACTGCGAAGAGACGTTGCATCCCTTTGCATTTTCTTTCGCATCTACCACGGGGAGTGCTCTGAGGAATTATTCGGATTAATCCCAGCCGCCAAATTTCACGAACGCACATTGCGGCTGAACTCCCGATATCATCCACACCATCTGGATGATTGGCTGTCCACCACTGTGTGATTTAGAAGATGTTTTCTTCCTCGCACGACTTCCTTGTGGAATCGATTACCATTAGCGATTTTTCCGAACCAATACGACTTAGGGACCTTCAAGAAAAGAGCATACTCCTTTTTAAAAGGCCGGCAACGCATCTGCGATTCCCTCCCTGGTGTTGCAGCTGTTCATGGGCGGCGGTAGTCACTTACCATCAGGTGTGCCATATGCTCCTTTGCCCCCTTTCCTATAAAAAAAATAAAAAATTATAATAATTTTTGGATCTTTTAATAGCCAGTATTAATTGCAAGTCAGTTTAGTAACTGCTCCAGTAGTTTCAGAGGATTCGCACCATCCAGCTTTTGAGTTTATGATTTTAAAATCACATGAGAAACTACTCAAGACTTGGGCTCACACAGTCAAGTTATATAGAGATGCTGATTATAAGGCAATAAATATAAATCTTTCACCAATAGACTAGGAATCTAATTTGAGTGACGGTAATATTGATGTCTCTGTGTCAAATTTTTATAAAATTTTGAATGATATAATAGAAAAACACGTACCTACTAAAACTATTAAGTACCCGATATGGTATAATAGGGCATTGATGCAAGTGGAAGGTTTATAAACAGGATAGTGATTACAATTCTTTTGCCGTACTAAGAGAGAGACAAAAATTAATGGAGAACGAATGTTATAACAAATTTATCAATAATGCTGAATATAGAATTGGTATTAATAGTAAATTTTTTTGGTCTTTCGTAAAATCACTCACACACAATCACACACAAATTACACATTTTTAACAGTGGTAGAGCCAGGCGGCTGCTTTTGCTGTCGCACGGATGGGCCGGCTCGAACCGGGGTGGTACTACGACCTCACAGAATACCAGCGTGAAGTAGAGGCTTACCTCTGCGTTTCGCTTGGTGAGTGCAGGTGGCCGGAGGCCCTTTTTACTGGAAATGAGGCATTCCATCTTAGTCCTCACGGGTGACAACGCATCTGCATATTGATTCGCAAACGAGGATAGATGTAGATGTCTATGGGCCGCAGCAACCACTTACCATCAGGTGGACTGTGTGCTCGTTTGTTACCCTTATCCTATAAAAAAAATCAGAACGTAAATGTAAAGATCTTCCAGACATAATGTTTCTAGATGATTATACGACTTCAGATTCTGTGTGTATATGTGATTTATTTAATACTCATTTTAGCTCAGCTTTTAGTGTTAATAGTCCAAATCATAATACCCAAATTTCTGCCTCGGCTCAATCGATCAGTATAAAGTCGGTCACATTTACAGTACGTCAAGTTTCTATGTATTTAAAATCCTTGTTTTTTGTTCAGAACTTCTATAAAGTTGGGCGAAATGCCTTTACAATGGAAATAATCATTTGTGATTCCCATATTTAAAAGTGGTAATAAGCACGATATTTCAAATTACCGTGCTATTTCAAAATTAAGCTCGATTCCAAAACTATTTGAGAAAATTATTTATGACACACTCTCACAAATAATTTGGCCAATTATAATTCCTGAACAACATGGTTTTATAAGTCGAAAGTATACAGAAAGTAATCTCTGCGAATTTCTTGATCATCTTTATACTACTATGGACAGCGGACTGCAGGTAGATGCAGTGTACAGTATACACCGAATATACAAAAGCATTTGACAAAATTTCACATGATATTTTGATACATAAATTAGATCAAACCGGTGTACATGGTGATTTACTTCGATGGATATCCTCTTATCTTAGAAATTGTAGTCAGGCGATTGCAATAAAGGGATACTGTTCGTCATTTCTCCCAGTTTCATCAGGTGTTCCTCAGGGTTCTCATCTTGGTCCACTACTGTTTATAATATTTATAAACGATGTTATATCCTGCTTTCATAATTCCAAAATTCTCCTTTTTGCAGATGATATGAAAATTTTCAGGTCTATTAAAACTGTAGAGGACTGCCATCTACTTCAAGAAGATCTACGTAGGCTTACATTAAGAAATGTAACATTATCTCATTTACCAGGAAAAAGAATCCCATCCTCTTTGATTATAAGCTTGATGATAATTTACTAACTAGAGTTGATGAACTGCGCGATCTTGGTGTTCAGTTGGATAGTAAGCTGTTACTAAGATCACATATTAATATCATAACAAAAAGAGCGTATAAAATGCTAGCTTTCATTATGCGTATCTCAAAAGATTTTAAAAAGTCTTCAACAGTTATCTTACTATTTAACACTCTGGTGCGGTCTATTCTTGAGTATTGTTTTTCATGTTGGAATCCTCAATACAAAGTTTACATTAAAATAATTGAAACAATCAACAATAAGTTTCTGCGTCACTTAAAGCGATATAATTCTTCTGTAGACTCCATTATTGATAACTTAGACAGCAATACCCTCGAGAAACACCGTGATATAAGATATCAAATGTTGTTGTACAAATTGCTTCATAATATCACCGACTCTCCTCTACTTTTAGGCAAAGTGAATCTTGCGTGTCACAGGTTAGGTGCACGAAATAAACCTCTTTTTGCATTACCTAAAGTTAAAACAAGGTATGCCTCAAATAATTTTGTATCTCGTACATGCAAAAAGTTTAACTTAAAATATTGTAAATTAGATATATTTCACCTTGAATATGATAGTTACAAAGAAAATATTGTAAAACTTAATATATAATTGGTAGTATCACTTTGAGTTGTATATATAATGTTACTTTTAACTACTTACTACTTAATGTTTTAATTTATGAATACCATTTAGCTAGTTTTATTCTTTTATATTTTTAATTTTTATACAACATAATATTGTGGTGGCAAGCTTTTATTATGTCTTAGATATCTGTGGAAACTTCATTGGTTTTTAGGATTACTTTTATATGTTTTATTGTGTAATTTATTATTGTACTGTATGTTTCCCTTAAAAAGCAAATAAATAAATAAATAGATGTAGATGTCTATGGGTCACAGCAACCACTTACCATCAGGTGGATTGTGTGCACGTTAGTCACTCTGTCCTATAAAAAATTGTAATAAAATAAAGGCGCAGTCACTGTATTCGAAAAGGTTTTGAAAGAGACCCCTGAGGGAGATTGCACCTACACTGCTGCTTTTAGTTTTTCCTGTGATGAAGGATATACAGGAATGTGGACTTCTGGCGAAAAACATTTTTTAGCAACTTTTATACCTCAACATGTTTGATAGTTAATTATATCTTATGATACCTCGTCATCATGAATAATAAACTTTAAATAATACATTTAAAATACTAATAGCCGGCCACACATGCACTCACATACACAAACACACACACACACATATACCTTATTAAAAAAACAGTAATTGGTACAAAATTACACTCAGAAATGAGGATATAACAATTGAACCAGAGTAACCGATAAGCGTAATGGATCATCAAGCAGAAGTGAAATTGGACCGACAACCGATGGAGGCCTGGTAATCTGTTAGACATGGCAACCAAGCTTGGCATATCAGTCTATCATATATAATATATCGAAGGTATGTAAAACTAAAACTAAAAAACCAAACTGTAATAATTAGCTATCTAAATAGATTTGTGAAACATAAATTAATAATTCTATTATTAATCATTTCGAAAGCGTATGACGCGTGCGTACTTTTCACTCTCACCGTTCATTTGTATTAAAAATCAAATTACGAGGAAATGTTATATGGTTTTAATTAATACTTTTATATAATGTAATTTTTTTGTAAGTGAATGAACATAGATAAGATAAGATATTTTTATTTACTAAAATATGTGTGAGATATACATTGCATGGGCAGATATATATTCTTGTTGTTAGTGTTATTAGTATGAACATATCTTACCGATATTCGGTGTGTAAAATTTAAAGTGTTAGGTTGTTAGTTTTCATTTAACATTAGCAGTCTATTAATATACAAACTCAGTGAAATTATTACTTACAACAATTATAATTAAAAGTATATGTATGTATAAGGCAATTATATAATGTCAAAATTTATCATTAAGAAAGTCAGTTACAGTGTAGTAGCATTTTTCAATTAAAAGATTTTTGAATTTATTTTTAAAAAGATTGCTGTTCAGTGATTTATACATCTGAGGAATTTTATTATAGATTTTAGGAGCCATGCATACTACACTCTTTCTTAGCAGAGCCAATGTACATTTATTAATTTTTCTTATATAAATCAGATTTATGTTACGTGTAAAAAGGAGGTAAAAGCCTGTACGTAGCGTGGTGAGATTGAAACGGATATTGTAAACTAAACTTCTTTTAAGATAAAAAATATATATGTATCTCAAAACAAAGTATATAAATACAAATTATTACATATTTATGTAAAAATGTTCATGGCATTTATATATTTTACAAATACATAAGAGCCGTGGTAGCTCAGATGGTTAGCGCTCGCTGTAAGTTTCACTGTACGCGAGCAACCAGGCTTCGATCCCCGTCGGCACCAATGAAATTGTTAATTGCAATTTTAATTAATGATTTACCACGTGCTTGGCGGTGAAGGAGAACTGCATGTCTGAAAAATAAGAACAAAAATATTTCGAAGACATGTAAAGTTTGCCAACACGCATTGGGGTACCGCGGCGGAAATTTCCTTGCCCTAAGATCCTCAGAAATGAGAGGAGGCCTCTTCCCAGCAGGCGTATGTAGGCTGTAACTTTACCTTTCTACAAATACATACTTACATACAATATACATAATACGTACATATATTCATACCAAATTATGCATATACCTAATGTATAATCATTCTTATCATAAAATTGTGTTGAATAAATCTCTTGGACGAGCATTTACTTGGCGCTTTTCGTATGTCACCGGGTAAAGAATTTGAGAGTAGAATAAACTGAACAATAAAGAATTTCTTGGAGAATCTAGTGAAGTAAATTGGAGCACTAATTTTATGATTGAGGAGGACGTTAGAACTCTGCAATGAGTTGAAAAAAGAAATTGAAATCTTTCCTTAGATATAAAAGAGAACCTAAGGCCTAAGTTCAGCAGTAGACTTGTGATAGGCTAAATTGTGATAAGATGAATGACACGTATAACTACTAATACTGTTCTCATCTCTGGGCCGGGGCACCCCAGTGCCAGCTCCTTCCACTTGACCGCATACAGCGTAAGCGTTTCGAATCGTCGACGACTGAGTTATTTTTGATCGGGACGACTCACTGGCCCTGTGAAGAAATGTTGCATCCCTTTGCATTTTATAGCGCATTTATCACGGGGAGTGCTCTGAGGAATTGTTCGGATTAATTCCAGCCGTCTAATTTCACGAACGCACATCGCAACAAAACTCACGATACCATCCACAACATCTAGATACTTGGCGGTCCAACACTGTGTGTTTTACTAGAAGTTTTCATCCTCGTACGACCCCTGATGGGCGGCGGTAGTTACTTACTATATCAGGTGAGTTACATGCTCGTTTGAAGCCTCTTCTACATAAAAAAAAAACTAGTTAGTGTTAGTTATACGTATTTACGCTAGAGAATACGTAAAACTAACAGTTAAGTATATTTATAACATTGTAACAGAGTTGTGTAAGTTATGGAAAACTTTGCTTCAATTGTATCTGATCTAATCTGATAGTACAATTCTACTTGTTCAGAGGTTTCCATTAACATCTGAGCAGTGAGATGCTATCAACTGCAACTTGCAAAGACATGTCGCAATATCAGTACAATCTAACAAGTTTCAGCGAACGTTCAACAGTTATATAACAGCTTAAATATAAAAAAAATATTTTTAGAATGATCACAAAATTGATGACTTCCTTTTTTTACATCATCTCATTAACAATAAAAACTTCTATAAGATCTTTGAAACTAAAAATTAAAAACCTTAAAATTTCTTGTTATTTTACTTATGAAAATTCTTAGTCAACGTATAAGTTATTTTAGTAACAACAATTAATGCAATTGCTACAAGTAACAATTTTACTTAAATATAAGTTTATTTATATTTATGCTGTAATTAGGTAATCAAGGATGAACATATTTTTTATTGCCACACTGAAACGATAAATTGTATTGTTGTGAAAACAACGTCTATTACTATTTATGACAACGTAAAACTTAGTAATTTATAATTTTGGATATCTGTATTTCATACTTAAGTCACTATTAAGCAAAAAGAAAAATGTGAAAAAATCTGTACGTCCGAGAAATTAAATTTTTTTTAGAAGATTAATTTCGCCATAACTTACATTATAGCGATGCCAGGCGGACCAATTACTTCCTGTTTCACAGGCTTGTTAGAAATGAGAGGAGTCCAGAGATTCCAAAGAGACGTATAAAATGAGACGTATTTTAATGAAAATTGTAATTTTACCTTTACCTTTAATGTACAACGAATTTCGAAAATCACAAACAGATACCTGCCTCATTAGGTTGTGTTGATATTAATGGTTTTAAAATCTGTATAATCTGTAAAAAAAAATAAAAAAAAACAAATAAAATTTTACAGAAAACCGAAAAAGTAGTTTAAGCAAACTATTTACATTTGATGTTGAAATTGAGAATAAACAAGGATACAAAGTTGAAGCACCGTACTAAATTTTACGGCTGCATGAAAAATAAACTACATATACATATACACATATACGCATTTTTGAGAGTAGTTTATTTTATTAATTTCACGTAATGCGGCATTTATTTAACAATATTTACTCGAAATCGCACATAAAAATGTAGTTTATTTTTCATGCAGCCGTAAAGTTTAGTACGGTGCTTCAACTTTGTATCCTTGTTTATTCTCAACTTCAACATCAAATGTAAATAGTTTGCTTAAACTACTTTTTCTGTTTTCTGTAAAATTTTATTTGTTCTATTTTTTAATTTTTTTTTCTTTTAAGGTATCAAAAGGAAAAAAAAATAAACTCTTACAGGATCACTATGTTGCCCGTTTGCTTTTATTTTAAGAAATGAATATCGGCATCAACTTTAAATAAATCTTAAGTTCTACGATACGTTTTAGGTGTAAAAATTTCAAGTTTCTGAATCTTCGAATTCAAAGTGAATTCAAATCAATATATGTACGTGAGTTCTTATCATTGAGCTAGAAGTATGTCCTTTGGAAAGAAGCAAGGTCTCAGCATAAGTAAAGGATAAAATCCGAAAATCTTCAATTTGTAGTTAAGTCATGTTTTTTTGCGATTAGAAACTTACATTTGCAGTTATAGCATCGATCATGATGTAGACTCATGTATTTTTTTTATTCTTTTATTTAAAACGTTACGGATTTTCTCCTGTATCGTGGAGGCAGTTTACAAACATAAATTACACAAGGACAAACATCCAGACCCGGAACAATTATTTGTAGGCCATATAAATACTTGCTCCGTACGGGATTCGAACCCGCAGCCCCAAGCGCTGGAACTCATTGCTAAGCCACTGCGCCACGGAGCCGTCAAATGTATGGAAAAACATTATTTCCACTGCAAAGATTTGTCCTTTAATGCGAACTAAGTATTTGTTAAGGGATTCCGAGATGATCAAGTAGCTTGACAGCAAGCAAGTTATTTCGTTTTACTTGCTCAAGCAGCTTAATGAACAATTTAAACACTTGGGCAAGCACAAGAAATTTTCGGAAGCATGACGGAAGCAAAGTTTGATTAAGTTGGTCGTAAAAACTGACAAAAAGTCGCGACTAGCAAAAAATACGAAATCGCATAAAGAACGGGGCAAGCACGCCAAAGCTTGATACAAGAAAATCATCTAAGCAAATGTGATCACGCATTATTATTATTATTCATCATCATCATCATACAGCTCTTCACAAGTCCACTGCTGAACATAGGCCTCCCCCCAGGAAGGACACATAGCACGGTCCTGAGCCACCTGCATCCATCGACTTCCTGCATATCTTTCCAGGTCATCACTCTATCTAGTGGGGGACGCCCTACACTTCGTCCGCCGGTACGAGGCCGCCGCTCGAGAACCTTTTTTCCCCAACGGTTGTCGGTTCTTCGAGCTATATGGCCGGCCCATTGCCACTTCAGCTTACTAATCCGTTGGGCTATGTCGGTCACTCTGGTTCTACTGCGGATATCCTCATTACTAAGTTTATCACGCAGAGAAACTCCGAGCATAGCCCTCTCCATAGCTCGCTGAGCGACCTTGAGCTTCCTCATCCGGCCAGCAGTGAAGGACTACGTCTGAGTACCATAGCTCATCACTGGCAACACGCATTGGTTGTACAGTCTTGTTTTCAAGTTTTAAGGTATACCTGACGAGAAGATATGCTGTAATTTCCCGAACGCTGCCCAACCGAATTGAATCCATCGATTGACCTCTCGGTCGAAGTTGGACTTACCTAGTCGGACTGTTTGTCCCAGAAAACATACTCGTCAACAATTTCGAGTTTAGTGCTCTCAACATCTACCGGCATAGGTGTGACATGGACATTAAACATGATCTTTGTTTTGTCCATGTTCATCTTAAGACCTATCCGTTGGTCACTGAGCATAGAGCTTAGGTCCTCCAGTGATTCTACCATAAGGACTATATCGTCGGCAAATCGAAGGTGAGTGATGTACTCGCCATTGATGTTAATACCGTATCCATTCCAGTCCAGAAGCTTGAAAACATCTTCCAAAGCAGCGGTGAAGAGTTTCGGGGATATCACGTCACCCTGTCTTACATCTCTCTGCAATTGGATAGGTTTCGTACTCTGGTTCTGAACTCGGATAGCTATCGTAGCCCCACTGTACAAACACTTCAGCACTTCAGCACAGCACTACTCCCCTATGAATGAATGTAACAAATAGACGGCCCCCAGTCCCCGGCGGCCCCGCTATTCCTGGCTACGGTGGCGACCATGGTAACGGCGGGGCAGGGGGTGCTAAGAATCTCCGGTGAAGGTTCAGTTGCCACCTACGATGACTCGACCTGGCAACTTATAACGCACGCACCCTGAGGACTGACGAGAAGATCCTGGAGCTGGAAGAAGAGATAGACAAGTTGGGATGGAATGTCATAGGATTATCCGAAGTCCGAAGAGAGGGGTGGTTTTAACAGTGGTAGAGCCACGCGGCAGCTTTTGCTGTAGCACGGATGGGCCGGCTCGAACCGGGGTAGTACCACGACCTCACAGAATACCAGCGTGAAGTAGAAGTTTACATCTGCGTTTCGCTTGGTGAGTGCAGGTGGCCGGAGGCCCTTTTTACTGGAAATGAGGCATTCCATCTTAGTACTCACGGGTGACAACGCATCTGCATTTTGATTCGCAAACGAGGATAGATGTAGATGTATACGGGCCGCAGCAACCACTTACCATCAGGTGGACTGTGTGCTCGTTTGTCACCCTTATCCTATAAAAAAAAGGGGGAGGACACGGTAATCCTCGAATCCGACAATTTGTTCTATCACCGGGAGGGCGACCATCTGTCCCAAGGAGGTGTCGGATTTATTGTCCACAAGTCTCTCGTTAACAACGTTATAAAGATTGGGAGTGTGTCGACGAGGGTTGCGTACCTTATACTTAGAATCACGAAACGGTATTCGCTGAAGGTCATACAGGTTTACGCACCAATCTCGGCACACCCCGATGAGGAGGTGGAGGAAATGTATGAGGATATCTCTAGAGCCATGCATTCCTCCAAAACCCACTATACGGTGTTAATGGGAGACTTCAACGCAAAACTACGCACAAGAGAGAACGGTGAGCTGAAAGTAGGGAATTTCAAAATAGGGCAACGGAACCCAAGGGGCCAGCAGCTGGCCGACTTCATGGAGAAAGAGGGACTCTTTATGATGAACTCTTTCTTACAGAAGCGGTCCCACAGGAAGTGGACCAGGTCGAGCCCCAACGGTTCCACAAAAAATGAGATTGACTTCATTATGACGACCAGACGACAACTGTTCAGTGATGTCTCAGTGATCGTGAGGGTGAAAACCGGCAGCGATCACCGAATGGTGAGAAGCACACTGAACCTAAACGTTAAGTTAGAGAGGTCACGTCTAATGATGTCAACGCCCCGTCCCCCTCGTGCTCTAATCCAAAGTCCCGAAACCTTTCAGCTCGAACTACAAAACCGTTTTCAGTGCCTAGAAGATTGCAATGCAGAGGACGATATAATGACAAACTCGTGAAAAATGTCCATGCGGTCGAAGCTAAGTTTTGCAAGACTCGCCGCAGAAGAACACAAAAACTCCCGATCACACTTTTAATCTCATGATAGACGGGATTTGAAGCTGCAGTCTTCAGTAGGGGGTCATTGTAGAAGCTTGCTCGTCGCGACCCCTGCCAGCCCTTTTCAGGGCTGCAATTCTACTCAGCTGCGCACCCATGCCAACGAGGGTTAGGGCGTCCCCCCAAGGCGACGCACTCCAGCTCGTCACCGTTGGTGTGAAATGCAGCGCGCAAAGCGGCGATGGGGACCGCTACCCGTCACGCACAGCCCGACATGGCGGAAGGTGGAGGACAGAGTGCAGAGTTGGCACGTGGAATGTTAGAGGAGGCATGAAAGATAAGAATTTTAGGTAGTTTAGTCTTTGGGTAGAGCTTAAATATTAAAACTGATTATTTTATTTAACGTGTGTGCATAGCTGAGCGAAATAACATTTAAAGTGGAATAAGTCAGAGTACGAAACCTATCCAACTGCAGAGATGTGTAAAACAGGGTGACGTTATATCCCCGAAACTCTTCACCGCTGCATTGGAGGACGTTTTCAAGCTACTGGACTGGAAAGGATGCGGTATTAACATCAATGGCGAGTACATCACTCACCTTCGATTTGTCGACGATATAGTCATTATGGCAGAATCGCTGGAGGACCTAAGCATTATGTTCAATCATCAAGACAAAACAAAGATCATGTTTAATGTCCACATCACACCTATGCCGGTAGTTGTTGGGAGCACTAAGCTCGAAGTTGTTGAAGAGTATGTTACCTGGGACAAATAGTTCGACCAGGTAAGTCCAACTTTGACCGAGCGGTCAATCGACGGATTCAATTGGGTTGGGCAGCGTTCGGGAAATTACGGCACATCTTCTCGTCAGGTATACCTCAAAACTTAAAAACGAGACTGTACAACCAGTGCGTGTTGCCAGTGATGACCTATGGAACTGAGACGTGGTCCTTCACTGCTGGCCGGATGAGGAAGCTCAAGGTTGCTCAGCGAGCTATGGAGAGGGCTATGCCCGGAGTTTCTCTGCGTGATAAATAAAAAAATGAGGATATCCTCAGTAGAATCAGAGTGACCGTCATAGCCCATTGGCACCTCAGCTTACTAAGCCCAACGGATTAGTAAGCTGAAGTGGCAATGGGCCGGCCACATAGCTCGAAGAACCAACAACCGATGGGGAAAAAAGGTTCCCAAGTGGCGGCCTCGAACCGGCGGACGAAGTGTAGCACGTCCACCACTAGATGGAGTGACGACCTGGTAAAACATGCAGGAAGTCGATGGATGTAGGTGGCTCAGAACCGTGCTTTGTGGCATTTCTTGGGGGAGGCCTATGTTCAGCAGTGGACTTCTGAAGGGCTCTAGTGATCATGATGATGAGAATACAACTACTCTATGAATACAAAAAATACTCTATTCTTAATCGTTGATAGTTAATACATATTTACCTAGAATATAATACTTGATTTTTATTCGTTACATAATTTAAGTTTTTCTTCAAAGGGCATCTAGTTTTACGATCTTGCAAAGGACGACTTAAGTATTCTAAAAAGTTGTTTGTTTTTTTGCCCAGATCTAATTTTCTACTGACTTTAAAAAGGAGCCGGTACACAATTCGACTGTTTTTTTATGTGTGTTACCTCATAACTTTTTACTGGGTGAACCGATTTCGATGATTCTTTCTATTTGAAAGATGATGCTTCATATGTGGTCTCATATAAATTTGATCAAGGTCTGACCAATAGTTTTTGAGTTATTCTTAATAATTTATATTGAATTCGTTGTACAAAATTTTTAATTTTAAATTATATAATAAAGAACTGTAACTGACTTACGACTACATATTATACAATTTAAATCAGATATTGTTTAGATTATTTGCTCTAATACATAGATTAGTTATAGTTATATTAAATTTGTATGTCGCTATACTTTAAAAAGCCTTCCAATACACTGATATTAAGAAGTATATCGTGGGGAGTAGGATTGTATGATATTATAATTTATATCGTCTATAATATATATATATATATAATATACATTATAGACGATTCATACATACTTAGGTTTTATCAAATATTTATATCGCAAGTTTAAAAAAAGTGCAAAACTAACTTCATTTACTTACATAATATATATAATATGATATACTATTCACATATATACAATTTTTATTACCATATCAAAAACACTATAACAATAAATTATAATATCATACAATCCTACTCCCCACGATATACTTCTTAATATCAGTGTATTGGAAGGCTTTTTAAAGTATAGCGACATACAAATTTAATATAACTAATCTATGTATTAGAGCAAATAATCTAAACAATATCTGATTTAAATTGTATAATATGTAGTCGTAAGTCAGTTACAGTTCTTTATTATATAATTTAAAATTAAAAATTTTGTACAACGAATTCAATATAAATTATTAAGAATAACTCAAAAACTATTGGTCAGACCTTGATCAAATTTATATGAGACCACATATGAAGCATCATCTTTCAAATAGAAAGAATCATCGAAATCGGTTCACCCAGTAAAAAGTTATGAGGTAACACACATAAAAAAACAGTCGAATTGTGTACCGGCTCCTTTTTAAAGTCAGTAGAAAATTAGATCTGGGAAAAAAACAAACAACTTTTTAGAATACTTAAGTCGTCCTTTGCAAGATCGTAAAACTAGATGCCCTTTGAAGAAAAACTTTTAAATTATGTAACGAATAAAAATCAAGTATTATATTCTAGGTAAATATGTATTAACTATCAACGATTAAGAATAGAGTATTTTTTGTATTCATAGAGTAGTTGTATTCTCATCATCATGATCACTAGAGCCCTTCAGAAGTCCACTGCTGAACATAGGCCTCCCCCAAGAAATGCCACAAAGCACGGTCCTGAGCCACCTACATCCATCGACTTCCTGCATGTTTTACCAGGTCGTCACTCCATCTAGTGGTGGACGTGCTACACTTCGTCCGCCGGTTCGAGGCCGCCACTTGGGAACCTTTTTTCCCCATCGGTTGTTGGTTCTTCGAGCTATGTGGCCGGCCCATTGCCACTTCAGCTTACTAATCCGTTGGGCTTAGTAAGCTGAGGTGCCAATGGGCTATGTCGGTCACTCTGATTCTACTGAGGATATCCTCATTTTTTTATTTATCACGCAGAGAAACTCCGGGCATAGCCCTCTCCATAGCTCGCTGAGCAACCTTGAGCTTCCTCATCCGGCCAGCAGTGAAGGACCACGTCTCAGTTCCATAGGTCATCACTGGCAACACGCACTGGTTGTACAGTCTCGTTTTTAAGTTTTGAGGTATACCTGACGAGAAGATGTGCCGTAATTTCCCGAACGCTGCCCAACCCAATTGAATCCGTCGATTGACCGCTCGGTCAAAGTTGGACTTACCTGGTCGAACTATTTGTCCCAGGTAACATACTCTTCAACAACTTCGAGCTTAGTGCTCCCAACAACTACCGGCATAGGTGTGATGTGGACATTAAACATGATCTTTGTTTTGTCTTGATGATTGAACATAATGCTTAGGTCCTCCAGCGATTCTGCCATAATGACTATATCGTCGACAAATCGAAGGTGAGTGATGTACTCGCCATTGATGTTAATACCGCATCCTTTCCAGTCCAGTAGCTTGAAAACGTCCTCCAATGCAGCGGTGAAGAGTTTCGGGGATATAACGTCACCCTGTTTTACACATCTCTGCAGTTGGATAGGTTTCGTACTCTGACTTATTCCACTTTAAATGTTATTTCGCTCAGCTATGCACACACGTTAAATAAAATAATCAGTTTTAATATTTAAGCTCTACCCAAAGACTAAACTACCTAAAATTCTTATCTTTCATGCCTCCTCTAACATTCCACGTGCCAACTCTGCACTCTGTCCTCCACCTTCCGCCATGTCGGGCTGTGCGTGACGGGTAGCGGTCCCCATCGCCGCTTTGCGCGCTGCATTTCACACCAACGGTGACGAGCTGGAGTGCGTCGCCTTGGGGGGACGCCCTAACCCTCGTTGGCATGGGTGCGCAGCTGAGTAGAATTGCAGCCCTGAAAAGGGCTGGCAGGGGTCGCGACGAGCAAGCTTCTACAATGACCCCCTACTGAAGACTGCAGCTTCAAATCCCGTCTATCATGAGATTAAAAGTGTGATCGGGAGTTTTTGTGTTCTTCTGCGGCGAGTCTTGCAAAACTTAGCTTCGACCGCATGGACATTTTTCACGAGTTTGTCATTATATCGTCCTCTGCATTGCAATCTTCTAGGCACTGAAAACGGTTTTGTAGTTCGAGCTGAAAGGTTTCGGGACTTTGGATTAGAGCACGAGGGGGACGGGGCGTTGACATCATTAGACGTGACCTCTCTAACTTAACGTTTAGGTTCAGTGTGCTTCTCACCATTCGGTGATCGCTGCCGGTTTTCACCCTCACGATCACTGAGACATCACTGAACAGTTGTCGTCTGGTCGTCATAATGAAGTCAATCTCATTTTTTGTGGAACCGTTGGGGCTCGACCTGGTCCACTTCCTGTGGGACCGCTTCTGTAAGAAAGAGTTCATCATAAAGAGTCCCTCTTTCTCCATGAAGTCGGCCAGCTGCTGGCCCCTTGGGTTCCGTTGCCCTATTTCGAAATTCCCTACTTTCAGCTCACCGTTCTCTCTTGTGCGTAGTTTTGCGTTGAAGTCTCCCATTAACACCGTATAGTGGGTTTTGGAGGAATGCATGGCTCTAGAGATATCCTCATACATTTCCTCCACCTCCTCATCGGGGTGTGCCGAGATTGGTGCGTAAACCTGTATGACCTTCAGCGAATACCGTTTCGTGATTCTAAGTATAAGGTACGCAACCCTCGTCGACACACTCCCAATCTTTATAACGTTGTTAACGAGAGACTTGTGGACAATAAATCCGACACCTCCTTGGGACAGATGGTCGCCCTCCCGGTGATAGAACAAATTGTCGGATTCGAGGATTACCGTGTCCTCCCCCTTTTTTTTATAGGATAAGGGTGACAAACGAGCACACAGTCCACCTGATGGTAAGTGGTTGCTGCGGCCCGTATACATCTACATCTATCCTCGTTTGCGAATCAAAATGCAGATGCGTTGTCACCCGTGAGTACTAAGATGGAATGCCTCATTTCCAGTAAAAAGGGCCTCCGGCCACCTGCACTCACTGATATTAAGAAGTATATCGTGGGGAGTAGGATTGTATGATATTATAATTTATTGTTATAGTGTTTTTGATATGGTAATAAAAATTGTATATATGTGAATAGT
Source organism: Parnassius glacialis (assembly GCA_033319125.1). Taxonomy (NCBI): domain Eukaryota; kingdom Metazoa; phylum Arthropoda; class Insecta; order Lepidoptera; family Papilionidae; genus Parnassius; species Parnassius glacialis. The sequence continues at coordinate 19,774,040 of JAVANC010000013.1, read as the reverse complement.
ATATCATATTATATATATTATGTAAGTAAATGAAGTTAGTTTTGCACTTTTTTTAAACTTGCGATATAAATATTTGATAAAACCTAAGTATGTATGAATCGTCTATAATGTATATTATATATATATATATATATTGTAGTGTTATGCTACTTACTTATCATTTTACATTAATTTAAATCCATTTTTCCATTCTGTTTCAATTCTCTGCATTCACTTCAAATCGGGATATTTTACATCACCTTTATTTCCATAGGATCCTGTAACGATTTCAAACCATAAGAACACAATCACAAATCATTTCTACTTCGTATTTCCACATTATCAGCACTTTTAAATTGGTGTCAATGAAGTCTACCTTTTTTCGATCTTTTAGTTAGTTTTCCGTAACTCTACAATTTCGGGCTTTGTGTGGGTAGTTGCGCTACCTTTTTTCCTATTTCAATAATATCTCCTTTTCCACTTAAATCTTTCCATTTTCTTATAACAAGCCTAAAACTAAAATTTGACATGTTCTGTTACTGATGTTTATTTGGTCTCCATGGAAATTATATTCAAATTTGTTACCGGTCTGTAGTTTCTATTTCGATAATTCCACATAAATACTTTTTCCTCTTGACCATTTACAAAAAATTTGCGTTTAATTTAAATAATTTTTCCGTTCTCTCTAGAAAGATATAAAAGCCGAACAATCGGTGAAGAAATTCAGTCTTGCTTCAGTTCTCGTATCGGAAGCATCTTCTAAAGGCCTTATCCCGGGGCCGCTCAGCCCCGGGATCCTGCAAGCCTCTATCCTGCCTGAAGCCACTGGACTCTACGATCCGTTGCTCTGTCTGAAGTCGCCGGATCCTACAAAACGTTGCTCTGCCTGAAGTCGCCGAGATCCCACAAGTCTCTACTCTACCTGGAGTCGCCGGAACCTACAAACCTCTGTTCCGCCCGAAATCACCGGAACCTACAAACCTCTGTCCCGCCTGCAGTCACCGGATCCTGCAGGCCACTGCGCTGTCTGAAGTCGCTGAGGATCCTGCAAGCTCCTGTCTGGGCTGAAGTCGCCGATACTGCAATCGCCGCATTCACCTGAGGTCGTAGCCTAGAGACGCCCTCGCCTTCTCACCTACGCCGTGCGTGCTCGTACTAGGCGCTGAGAGCACACTTGGGATCTTCGGACTCAGCTTCGACACAAATCTCTTTTTTTTATTACCTTTTTTTTTAAAAAATAATTTGTAAATCACATCATCCATCCTCATATTCATACTCCATTTTTTTTGTTATATAAAATTGTAAATATTTTCGAATCTTAAATATATTTTTTGTCTTGGTCTATTTGGTTGTTTTGCTGATCGTAGGTTAGGTTCTTTCTTCTTTTAATTGTCGCTTCACGACAGTTTGGCGCCCAACGTAAAAGTCCTCTTTCTCTCTTAATTCTTCACCTTTACTGCGCCTTGTCTAGTTCCTTTTGATTTAATTGCTTTCCCTTTTGTTCTTAACTTACTATTCATCATTCATTTACACATCCTTTTCATACCTTCAAAATTCTAAAACAAAACTTCTTCTAGTTTTTCAACTTATTTGGATTATATTTAGGCCTACAAATAACACTTCATTTACATTCATCACTCTAAGTTACATTCATCACTATAATATTTTTTATTCTAGATAACTTAGAGGTACGATTTTTAATAATATTTTTATTTCTTAAACTTAACTTTACACGTAATTATAACAATGAAAATGGTTATTAAGTACGAATTCCTAAACAAGGCCGAACTTGAATACGAAGTAAAGATTAGATGTGAGGAACCAGCTAATACTGTTTTGCTTCTAAAAAAACAAGTTTTACGTTTAGTTGCGAATTCTCACCCTGAAGATATTCTGACTTCTCCAATTCCGATCGAGGATGACTTGTCTCAAATTGATTCTACATTGACCTATCTGGACTGTAAAATTAAAAAAATTTTACAAGGTGAAACCAAATATTTACGACTAATAGAAACTTTTATTAACCATGTTTTTTACAGATTAGAGCGAATAGATACTGACTTATATCCAGACTTTAAAGCTAATTTCGAGACTTTGAAGATGAAATATGACGCTATGGCTAAACAATTCAAATCCTTGACTCCACCTTCAACTGAAAATGACGTTCCATCACTTGACCCTCCTGATGACCCGACTGTTACGGTTGACCCGACTGTCACGGAACTCCCTCTTGTTTCTCAAACTTCTATTCAGGTCCATACCCCGTATCCTCCACCACCACCTCAATCTTTTTCTCCATCCAACGTCTTCAAAGATCTGAAAAGACACACCTTCAATGGTAAAAGCTGTCCAAGATCCTTTCTTCAAAAACTGGAAGAATACTGTATAGCTCGTGGCTTGTCCAAAGACTTGTTGATTTCACAAGCGTTTGAAATTTTCACTGACAATGCTCTTCATTGGTTCAGATTTAAATATAATCAGAATCCAAACTTAACGTGGAACGAACTTTCTTCATTATTAATCAAAGACTTTGGTGGTTTTGATTATGATCACAAACTTTTAGAAGCGATTAGGAATCGAACTCAAGGTCGAGATAAACCTATTGTCATCTATATTTCCATCATGTCTGGAATGTTTTCTCGTCTTTCGAAGAAACTTTCTGAAACAGAACAATTGGAGATTATTTTGAGGAATATTCGCCCATGTTATTCTGTCTTCGTAGCTCTAAAAGACATTGACTCTATCGACTCTCTTTTGGCTACTTGCCAAAACTATGAAAACTTCCTAGACAGAGACAAACAATTTAAAGAACCAAATGTACAACAAAGTCCTCTTATTTCTGAATTCAACTACAAGCATTCCACTTCAAGTTCAGTTGACTCTTCAAATTCTTCTAATAACTCAAGACCTTCTCCTCCCCTCATGAATAAATTCACTTCATCCTACAAATACCCTTCTAGGCAAGTTAATAGTCTCTCTCAAACCAAAGCTCCTCAAGAAAGCTCCTTTTGTGTTCGCTGTCGTAAACAAGGTCATTCTTTAAACACCTGTACTCAACCACGATTCGTGATTTGTTTCAAATGTGGTCTTAAAGGTTTTAAAACTGCAAATTGCCCTACTTGTTCTCCCAAACCTAATACTAGTTCAAAAAAACTAACTACTGACTTGAAAAGTAACTTAAACTTTGATAACGACGATTGGACTAATTGGATTAAAACAATTCAAAACTTCTTTTCTTGTTACAAAATCTCTTCTACACTCTACTCCAAGGAACAAGATCTTAATCGTCCATTCGTTAATGTCAAAATTTATAACTTAACTTTATCTGGTTTACTAGATTCTGGCAGTTCAGTAACTATTCTGGGTAATAATTCTCATTTGGAAATTCTTAAACTGGGCTGCAAACTTTTCAAGTCAGATCTTATTACTGTCTCTACTGCTAATAATCAAAAAATTAATTCCTTGGGTTATTTTGACTTACCTGTTCATTTTAATAATCAAACTCATTTAATTGAAGCTTATGTTTTCCCTGAAATATTTCCTTCGCTAATATTAGTTCGATCGATCGATAATATATCGATTTGTTCCTAGTGGATTACCGACTGCGAAAACAGGTGATGGATACGCGAGTGTTCAGGGGTGCTGACATGGGAACGGATCACTATTTAGTGATTACTAGATTTAGGGGTCTGTTCGCGGGATGGCGCTACCGGACGGCAGTAACAGAACCACAGTCGGTTTGTCGCATCCCAAGCTGGAAGCTTCAGGAAGCGGATACTAGGGACAAATATCATGCAAGGGTAGCCGAAAAGCCTGACACCATCGATGGTAGAAAAGAATGTGTGGAAAGAACATGGCAGAACCTTAGGGATGGAATGGTAAGTGCAGTGGAAGAAGTGTGTGGCACAATAAAAAGAGGCAGTAGTAAAAGAAGAGATGCATGGTGGAATGATGAAGTGAAAGAAGCTGTAAAGAAGAAGAAGAAAGCATGGTTAGACTACTTGGCCTCTAGTAGTGATAAGGATATGAGAGAGAAGATGAAAGAAAGATATAAGCTGCAGAAAGTTCACACGAAAGGATTGATTGAGGAAATGCGTGAAAGGTGTAGAATAGAAACGGACGAAAGGTTGTCGCACAACTTTAAGGAGAATTCCAAACTCTTCTGGAAAGAGGTTGGACGGACTCGAAGTGGTGCGACGGCCTGAAGAATGAACAAAGTGCTTTCGAGAACTAATGACGTCCTCACAAAAAAATCGGACGTCATGCAGCGATGGACCGAATTTTATAGATAAATGTATGCGTGTGATGATCCTAGTGGGGGATCCGGGGATGACGCCGTGACTGGTACGCCAGACTTGGACCTCGATGACACTGAGGTCATCAGTATGAAAGAGATTGAATGTGAGATTCGAAGTTTGAAATGTGGTAAGGCTGCGGGACTAGACAGAGCTACTGCTGAAATGATCAAGTATGGTGGGCCTTGCGTCTGGGACAGCTTTTATCTGCTATGCAATTTGTGCTGGCGGGCGGGGGATGTCCCGGATGATTGGCGATCCGCAGTCATTGTGCCTTTATATAAAATGGCTCTCCAGCACCATAGAAACGGCTAGGCCCCAGGCGAGGATGGATTTACAGCGGAGCTTCTGAAAGCGGGTGGAAAACCGGTCCTTGAAGTCCTTAAGAAGCTCTTTAATTTCGTCGTCCATGATAGTACTTCACCAGAGATCTTGTTCTTCAAGAAAGGTGACAACGCTCTCTTAAAGAACTACAGACCGATTTCCCTTCTGAGCCGCGTCTACGTGCTGTTTTCGAGAGTCATTACGAATCATTTCGTACGCAGACTTGACGACTTCCAGCCTCCCGAACAAGCTGGTTTCCGAAAAGGCTTTAGCACCGTAGACCACATACATACCCTTTGGCAAATTCTACAGGAGTCCGAGGAGTACAATTTTCCACTATGTCTGGCGTATGTGGACTATGAGAAAGCCTTTGATTCCGTCGAAATTTTGGCGGTGCTGCAGTCCCTTCAGCGATGCCAGGTTGACTGTCGGTATTATTATTATTAATAAATAACAATTAAATTCAATATAAAGACATTTAAAAATATCATAGATATAATATTTTGAACAATTTGATGCCTTGACCAGGATACAGGTTAAATTTTAAAAAGGAGGGCGTCAATATAAAATTACTAGGTAGACTACGAGTATATGCCTACAATTTCTTGTCCGTGAAATGTAGAGGTGTATTGAGGAATGGTGTTTGCTGGCGGTAGTTTAGTCTTTGGGTAGAGCTTAAATATTAAAACTGATTATTTTATTTAACGTGTGTGCATAGCTGAGCGAAATAACATTTAAAGTGGAATAAGTCAGAGTACGAAACCTATCCAACTGCAGAGATGTGTAAAACAGGGTGACGTTATATCCCCGAAACTCTTCACCGCTGCATTGGAGGACGTTTTCAAGCTACTGGACTGGAAAGGATGCGGTATTAATATCAATGGCGAGTACATCACTCACCTTCGATTTGTCGACGATATAGTCATTATGGCAGAATCGCTGGAGGACCTAAGCATTATGTTCAATCATCAAGACAAAACAAAGATCATGTTTAATGTCCACATCACACCTATGCCGGTAGTTGTTGGGAGCACTAAGCTCGAAGTTGTTGAAGAGTATGTTACCTGGGACAAATAGTTCGACCAGGTAAGTCCAACTTTGACCGAGCGGTCAATCGACGGATTCAATTGGGTTGGGCAGCGTTCGGGAAATTACGGCACATCTTCTCGTCAGGTATACCTCAAAACTTAAAAACGAGACTGTACAACCAGTGCGTGTTGCCAGTGATGACCTATGGAACTGAGACGTGGTCCTTCACTGCTGGCCGGATGAGGAAGCTCAAGGTTGCTCAGCGAGCTATGGAGAGGGCTATGCCCGGAGTTTCTCTGCGTGATAAATAAAAAAATGAGGATATCCTCAGTAGAATCAGAGTGACCGACATAGCCCATTGGCACCTCAGCTTACTAAGCCCAACGGATTAGTAAGCTGAAGTGGCAATGGGCCGGCCACATAGCTCGAAGAACCAACAACCGATGGGGAAAAAAGGTTCCCAAGTGGCGGCCTCGAACCGGCGGACGAAGTGTAGCACGTCCACCACTAGATGGAGTGACGACCTGGTAAAACATGCAGGAAGTCGATGGATGTAGGTGGCTCAGGACCGTGCTTTGTGGCATTTATTGGGGGAGGCCTATGTTCAGCAGTGGACTTCTGAAGGGCTCTAGTGATCATAATGATGAGAATACAACTACTCTATGAATACAAAAAATACTCTATTCTTAATCGTTGATAGTTAATACATATTTACCTAGAATATAATACTTGATTTTTATTCGTTACATAATTTAAAAGTTTTTCTTCAAAGGGCATCTAGTTTTACGATCTTGCAAAGGACGACTTAAGTATTCTAAAAAGTTGTTTGTTTTTTTCCCAGATCTAATTTTCTACTGACTTTAAAAAGGAGCCGGTACACAATTCGACTGTTTTTTTATGTGTGTTACCTCATAACTTTTTACTGGGTGAACCGATTTCGATGATTCTTTCTATTTGAAAGATGATGCTTCATATGTGGTCTCATATAAATTTGATCAAGGTCTGACCAATAGTTTTTGAGTTATTCTTAATAATTTATATTGAATTCGTTGTACAAAATTTTTAATTTTAAATTATATAATAAAGAACTGTAACTGACTTACGACTACATATTATACAATTTAAATCAGATATTGTTTAGATTATTTGCTCTAATACATAGATTAGTTATAGTTATATTAAATTTGTATGTCGCTATACTTTAAAAAGCCTTCCAATACACTGATATTAAGAAGTATATCGTGGGGAGTAGGATTGTATGATATTATAATTTATTGTTATAGTGTTTTTGATATGGTAATAAAAATTGTATATATGTGAATAGTATATCATATTATATATATTATGTAAGTAAATGAAGTTAGTTTTGCACTTTTTTTAAACTTGCGATATAAATATTTGATAAAACCTAAGTATGTATGAATCGTCTATAATGTATATTATATATATATATATATATATATATATATATATATATATATATATATATATATATATATATATATTGTAGTGTTATGCTACTTACTTATCATTTTACATTAATTTAAATCCATTTTTCCATTCTGTTTCAATTCTCTGCATTCACTTCAAATCGGGATATTTTACATCACCTTTATTTCCATAGGATCCTGTAACGATTTCAAACCATAAGAACACAATCACAAATCATTTCTACTTCGTATTTCCACATTATCAGCACTTTTAAATTGGTGTCAATGAAGTCTACCTTTTTTCGATCTTTTAGTTAGTTTTCCGTAACTCTACAATTTCGGGCTTTGTGTGGGTAGTTGCGCTACCTTTTTTCCTATTTCAATAATATCTCCTTTTCCACATAAATCTTTCCATTTTCTTATAACAAGCCTAAAACTAAAATTTGACATGTTCTGTTACTGATGTTTATTTGGTCTCCATGGAAATTATATTCAAATTTGTTACCGGTCTGTAGTTTCTATTTCGATAATTCCACATAAATGCTTTTTCCTCTTGACCATTTACAAAAAATTTGCGTTTAATTTAAATAATTTTTCCGTTCTCTCTAGAAAGATATAAAAGCCGAACAATCGGTGAAGAAATTCAGTCTTGCTTCAGTTCTCGTATCGGAAGCATCTTCTAAAGGCCTTATCCCGGGGCCGCTCAGCCCCGGGATCCTGCAAGCCTCTATCCTGCCTGAAGCCACTGGACTCTACGATCCGTTGCTCTGTCTGAAGTCGCCGGATCCTACAAAACGTTGCTCTGCCTGAAGTCGCCGAGATCCCACAAGTCTCTACTCTACCTGGAGTCGCCGGAACCTACAAACCTCTGTTCCGCCCGAAATCACCGGAACCTACAAACCTCTGTCCCGCCTGCAGTCACCGGATCCTGCAGGCCACTGCGCTGTCTGAAGTCGCTGAGGATCCTGCAAGCTCCTGTCTGGGCTGAAGTCGCCGATACTGCAATCGCCGCATTCACCTGAGGTCGTAGCCTAGAGACGCCCTCGCCTTCTCACCTACGCCGTGCGTGCGTACCTATGCAATTTGTGCTGGCGGGCGGGGGATGTCCCGGATGATTGGCGATCCGCAGTCATTGTGCCTTTATATAAAATGGCTCTCCAGCACCATAGAAACGGCTAGGCCCCAGGCGAGGATGGATTTACAGCGGAGCTTCTGAAAGCGGGTGGAAAACCGGTCCTTGAAGTCCTTAAGAAGCTCTTTAATTTCGTCGTCCATGATAGTACTTCACCAGAGATCTTGTTCTTCAAGAAAGGTGACAACGCTCTCTTAAAGAACTACAGACCGATTTCCCTTCTGAGCCGCGTCTACGTGCTGTTTTCGAGAGTCATTACGAATCATTTCGTACGCAGACTTGACGACTTCCAGCCTCCCGAACAAGCTGGTTTCCGAAAAGGCTTTAGCACCGTAGACCACATACATACCCTTTGGCAAATTCTACAGGAGTCCGAGGAGTACAATTTTCCACTATGTCTGGCGTATGTGGACTATGAGAAAGCCTTTGATTCCGTCGAAATTTTGGCGGTGCTGCAGTCCCTTCAGCGATGCCAGGTTGACTGTCGGTATTATTATTATTAATAAATAACAATTAAATTCAATATAAAGACATTTAAAAATATCATAGATATAATATTTTGAACAATTTGATGCCTTGACCAGGATACAGGTTAAATTTTAAAAAGGAGGGCGTCAATATAAAATTACTAGGTAGACTACGAGTATATGCCTACAATTTCTTGTCCGTGAAATGTAGAGGTGTATTGAGGAATGGTGTTTGCTGGCGGTAGTTTAGTCTTTGGGTAGAGCTTAAATATTAAAACTGATTATTTTATTTAACGTGTGTGCATAGCTGAGCGAAATAACATTTAAAGTGGAATAAGTCAGAGTACGAAACCTATCCAACTGCAGAGATGTGTAAAACAGGGTGACGTTATATCCCCGAAACTCTTCACCGCTGCATTGGAGGACGTTTTCAAGCTACTGGACTGGAAAGGATGCGGTATTAATATCAATGGCGAGTACATCACTCACCTTCGATTTGTCGACGATATAGTCATTATGGCAGAATCGCTGGAGGACCTAAGCATTATGTTCAATCATCAAGACAAAACAAAGATCATGTTTAATGTCCACATCACACCTATGCCGGTAGTTGTTGGGAGCACTAAGCTCGAAGTTGTTGAAGAGTATGTTACCTGGGACAAATAGTTCGACCAGGTAAGTCCAACTTTGACCGAGCGGTCAATCGACGGATTCAATTGGGTTGGGCAGCGTTCGGGAAATTACGGCACATCTTCTCGTCAGGTATACCTCAAAACTTAAAAACGAGACTGTACAACCAGTGCGTGTTGCCAGTGATGACCTATGGAACTGAGACGTGGTCCTTCACTGCTGGCCGGATGAGGAAGCTCAAGGTTGCTCAGCGAGCTATGGAGAGGGCTATGCCCGGAGTTTCTCTGCGTGATAAATAAAAAAATGAGGATATCCTCAGTAGAATCAGAGTGACCGACATAGCCCATTGGCACCTCAGCTTACTAAGCCCAACGGATTAGTAAGCTGAAGTGGCAATGTGCCGGCCACATAGCTCGAAGAACCAACAACCGATGGGGAAAAAAGGTTCCCAAGTGGCGGCCTCGAACCGGCGGACGAAGTGTAGCACGTCCACCACTAGATGGAGTGACGACCTGGTAAAACATGCAGGAAGTCGATGGATGTAGGTGGCTCAGGACCGTGCTTTGTGGCATTTCTTGGGGGAGGCCTATGTTCAGCAGTGGACTTCTGAAGGGCTCTAGTGATCATAATGATGAGAATACAACTACTCTATGAATACAAAAAATACTCTATTCTTAATCGTTGATAGTTAATACATATTTACCTAGAATATAATACTTGATTTTTATTCGTTACATAATTTAAAAGTTTTTCTTCAAAGGGCATCTAGTTTTACGATCTTGCAAAGGACGACTTAAGTATTCTAAAAAGTTGTTTGTTTTTTTCCCAGATCTAATTTTCTACTGACTTTAAAAAGGAGCCGGTACACAATTCGACTGTTTTTTTATGTGTGTTACCTCATAACTTTTTACTGGGTGAACCGATTTCGATGATTCCTTCTATTTGAAAGATGATGCTTCATATGTGGTCTCATATAAATTTGATCAAGGTCTGACCAATAGTTTTTGAGTTATTCTTAATAATTTATATTGAATTCGTTGTACAAAATTTTTAATTTTAAATTATATAATAAAGAACTGTAACTGACTTACGACTACATATTATACAATTTAAATCAGATATTGTTTAGATTATTTGCTCTAATACATAGATTAGTTATAGTTATATTAAATTTGTATGTCGCTATACTTTAAAAAGCCTTCCAATACACTGATATTAAGAAGTATATCGTGGGGAGTAGGATTGTATGATATTATAATTTATTGTTATAGTGTTTTTGATATGGTAATAAAAATTGTATATATGTGAATAGTATATCATATTATATATATTATGTAAGTAAATGAAGTTAGTTTTGCACTTTTTTTAAACTTGCGATATAAATATTTGATAAAACCTAAGTATGTATGAATCGTCTATAATGTATATTATATATATATATATATATATATATATATATATATATATATATATATATATACATATATATATATATATTGTAGTGTTATGCTACTTACTTATCATTTTACATTAATTTAAATCCATTTTTCCATTCTGTTTCAATTCTCTGCATTCACTTCAAATCGGGATATTTTACATCACCTTTATTTCCATAGGATCCTGTAACGATTTCAAACCATAAGAACACAATCACAAATCATTTCTACTTCGTATTTCCACATTATCAGCACTTTTAAATTGGTGTCAATGAAGTCTACCTTTTTTCGATCTTTTAGTTAGTTTTCCGTAACTCTACAATTTCGGGCTTTGTGTGGGTAGTTGCGCTACCTTTTTTCCTATTTCAATAATATCTCCTTTTCCACTTAAATCTTTCCATTTTCTTATAACAAGCCTAAAACTAAAATTTGACATGTTCTGTTACTGATGTTTATTTGGTCTCCATGGAAATTATATTCAAATTTGTTACCGGTCTGTAGTTTCTATTTCGATAATTCCACATAAATACTTTTTCCTCTTGACCATTTACAAAAAATTTGCGTTTAATTTAAATAATTTTTCCGTTCTCTCTAGAAAGATATAAAAGCCGAACAATCGGTGAAGAAATTCAGTCTTGCTTCAGTTCTCGTATCGGAAGCATCTTCTAAAGGCCTTATCCCGGGGCCGCTCAGCCCCGGGATCCTGCAAGCCTCTATCCTGCCTGAAGCCACTGGACTCTACGATCCGTTGCTCTGTCTGAAGTCGCCGGATCCTACAAAACGTTGCTCTGCCTGAAGTCGCCGAGATCCCACAAGTCTCTACTCTACCTGGAGTCGCCGGAACCTACAAACCTCTGTTCCGCCCGAAATCACCGGAACCTACAAACCTCTGTCCCGCCTGCAGTCACCGGATCCTGCAGGCCACTGCGCTGTCTGAAGTCGCTGAGGATCCTGCAAGCTCCTGTCTGGGCTGAAGTCGCCGATACTGCAATCGCCGCATTCACCTGAGGTCGTAGCCTAGAGACGCCCTCGCCTTCTCACCTACGCCGTGCGTGCTCGTACTAGGCGCTGAGAGCACACTTGGGATCTTCGGACTCAGCTTCGACACAAATCTCATTTTTTTTTTATTACCTTTTTTTTTAAAAAATAATTTGTAAATCACATCATCCATCCTCATATTCATACTCCATTTTTTTTTGTTATATAAAATTGTAAATATTTTCGAATCTTAAATATATTTTTTGTCTTGGTCTATTTGGTTGTTTTGCTGATCGTAGGTTAGGTTCTTTCTTCTTTTAATTGTCGCTTCACGACAGTTTGGCGCCCAACGTAAAAGTCCTCTTTCTCTCTTAATTCTTCACCTTTACTGCGCCTTGTCTAGTTCCTTTTGATTTAATTGCTTTCCCTTTTGTTCTTAACTTACTATTCATCATTCATTTACACATCCTTTTCATACCTTCAAAATTCTAAAACAAAACTTCTTCTAGTTTTTCAACTTATTTGGATTATATTTAGGCCTACAAATAACACTTCATTTACATTCATCACTCTAAGTTACATTCATCACTATAATATTTTTTATTCTAGATAACTTAGAGGTACGATTTTTAATAATATTTTTATTTCTTAAACTTAACTTTACACGTAATTATAACAATGAAAAGGGTTATTAAGTACGAATTCCTTAACAAGGCCGAACTTGAATACGAAGTGAAGATTAGATGTGAGGAACCAGCTAATACTGTTTTGCTTCTAAAAAAACAAGTTTTACGTTTAGTTGCGAATTCTCACCCTGAAGATATTCTGACTTCTCCAATTCCGATCGAGGATGACTTGTCTCAAATTGATTCTACATTGACCTATCTGGACTGTAAAATTAAAAAAATTTTACAAGGTGAAACCAAATATTTACGACTAATAGAAACTTTTATTAACCATGTTTTTTACAGATTAGAGCGAATAGATACTGACTTATATCCAGACTTTAAAGCTAATTTCGAGACTTTGAAGATGAAATATGACGCTATGGCTAAACAATTCGAATCCTTGACTCCACCTTCAACTGAAAATGACGTTCCATCACTTGACCCTCCTGATGACCCGACTGTTACGGTTGACCCGACTGTCACGGAACTCCCTCTTGTTTCTCAAACTTCTATTCAGGTCCATACCCCGTATCCTCCACCACCACCTCAATCTTTTTCTCCATCCAACGTCTTCAAAGATCTGAAAAGACACACCTTCAATGGTAAAAGCTGTCCAAGATCCTTTCTTCAAAAACTGGAAGAATACTGTATAGCTCGTGGCTTGTCCAAAGACTTGTTGATTTCACAAGCGTTTGAAATTTTCACTGACAATGCTCTTCATTGGTTCAGATTTAAATATAATCAGAATCCAAACTTAACGTGGAACGAACTTTCTTCATTATTAATCAAAGACTTTGGTGGTTTTGATTATGATCACAAACTTTTAGAAGCGATTAGGAATCGAACTCAAGGTCGAGATAAACCTATTGTCATCTATATTTCCATCATGTCTGGAATGTTTTCTCGTCTTTCGAAGAAACTTTCTGAAACAGAACAATTGGAGATTATTTTGAGGAATATTCGCCCATGTTATTCTGTCTTCGTAGCTCTAAAAGACATTGACTCTATCGACTCTCTTTTGGCTACTTGCCAAAACTATGAAAACTTCCTAGACAGAGACAAACAATTTAAAGAACCAAATGTACAACAAAGTCCTCTTATTTCTGAATTCAACTACAAGCATTCCACTTCAAGTTCAGTTGACTCTTCAAATTCTTCTAATAACTCAAGACCTTCTCCTCCCCTCATGAATAAATTCACTTCATCCTACAAATACCCTTCTAGGCAAGTTAATAGTCTCTCTCAAACCAAAGCTCCTCAAGAAAGCTCCTTTTGTGTTCGCTGTCGTAAACAAGGTCATTCTTTAAACACCTGTACTCAACCACGATTCGTGATTTGTTTCAAATGTGGTCTTAAAGGTTTTAAAACTGCAAATTGCCCTACTTGTTCTCCCAAACCTAATACTAGTTCAAAAAAACTAACTACTGACTTGAAAAGTAACTTAAACTTTGATAACGACGATTGGACTAATTGGATTAAAACAATTCAAAACTTCTTTTCTTGTTACAAAATCTCTTCTACACTCTACTCCAAGGAACAAGATCTTAATCGTCCATTCGTTAATGTCAAAATTTATAACTTAACTTTATCTGGTTTACTAGATTCTGGCAGTTCAGTAACTATTCTGGGTAATAATTCTCATTTGGAAATTCTTAAACTGGGCTGCAAACTTTTCAAGTCAGATCTTATTACTGTCTCTACTGCTAATAATCAAAAAATTAATTCCTTGGGTTATTTTGACTTACCTGTTCATTTTAATAATCAAACTCATTTAATTGAAGCTTATGTTTTCCCTGAAATATTTCCTTCGCTAATATTAGTTCGATCGATCGATAATATATCGATTTGTTCCTAGTGGATGACCGACTGCGAAAACAGGTGATGGATACGCGAGTGTTCAGGGGTGCTGACATGGGAACGGATCACTATTTAGTGATTACTAGATTTAGGGGTCTGTTCGCGGGATGGCGCTACCGGACGGCAGTAACAGAACCACAGTCGGTTTGTCGCATCCCAAGCTGGAAGCTTCAGGAAGCGGATACTAGGGATAAATATCATGCAAGGGTAGCCGAAAAGCCTGACACCATCGATGGTAGAAAAGAATGTGTGGAAAGAACATGGCAGAACCTTAGGGATGGAATGGTAAGTGCAGTGGAAGAAGTGTGTGGCACAATAAAAAGAGGCAGTAGTAAAAGAAGAGATGCATGGTGGAATGATGAAGTGAAAGAAGCTGTAAAGAAGAAGAAGAAAGCATGGTTAGACTACTTGGCCTCTAGTAGTGATAAGGATATGAGAGAGAAGATGAAAGAAAGATATAAGCTGCAGAAAGTTCACACGAAAGCATTGATTGAGGAAATGCGTGAAAGGTGTAGAATAGAAACGGACGAAAGGTTGTCGCACAACTTTAAGGAGAATTCCAAACTCTTCTGGAAAGAGGTTGGACGGACTCGAAGTGGTGCGACGGCCTTAAGAATGAACAAAGTGCTTTCGAGAACTAATGACGTCCTCACAGAAAAATCGGACGTCATGCAGCGATGGACCGAATTTTATAGATAAATGTATGCGTGTGATGATCCTAGTGGGGGATCCGGGGATGACGCCGTGACTGGTACGCCAGACTTGGACCTCGATGACACTGAGGTCATCAGTATGAAAGAGATTGAATGTGAGATTCGAAGTTTGAAATGTGGTAAGGCTGCGGGACTAGACAGAGCTACTGCTGAAATGATCAAGTATGGTGGGCCTTGCGTCTGGGACAGCTTTTATCTGCTATGCAATTTGTGCTGGCGGGCGGGGGATGTCCCGGATGATTGGCGATCCGCAGTCATTGTGCCTTTATATAAAATGGCTCTCCAGCACCATAGAAACGGCTAGGCCCCAGGCGAGGATGGATTTACAGCGGAGCTTCTGAAAGCGGGTGGAAAACCGGTCCTTGAAGTCCTTAAGAAGCTCTTTAATTTCGTCGTCCATGATAGTACTTCACCAGAGATCTTGTTCTTCAAGAAAGGTGACAACGCTCTCTTAAAGAACTACAGACCGATTTCCCTTCTGAGCCGCGTCTACGTGCTGTTTTCGAGAGTCATTACGAATCATTTCGTACGCAGACTTGACGACTTCCAGCCTCCCGAACAAGCTGGTTTCCGAAAAGGCTTTAGCACCGTAGACCACATACATACCCTTTGGCAAATTCTACAGGAGTCCGAGGAGTACAATTTTCCACTATGTCTGGCGTATGTGGACTATGAGAAAGCCTTTGATTCCGTCGAAATTTTGGCGGTGCTGCAGTCCCTTCAGCGATGCCAGGTTGACTGTCGGTATTATTATTATTAATAAATAACAATTAAATTCAATATAAAGACATTTAAAAATATCATAGATATAATATTTTGAACAATTTGATGCCTTGACCAGGATACAGGTTAAATTTTAAAAAGGAGGGCGTCAATATAAAATTACTAGGTAGACTACGAGTATATGCCTACAATTTGTTGTCCGTGAAATGTAGAGGTGTATTGAGGAATGGTGTTTGCTGGCGGTAGTTTAGTCTTTGGGTAGAGCTTAAATATTAAAACTGATTATTTTATTTAACGTGTGTGCATAGCTGAGCGAAATAACATTTAAAGTGGAATAAGTCAGAGTACGAAACCTATCCAACTGCAGAGATGTGTAAAACAGGGTGACGTTATATCCCCGAAACTCTTCACCGCTGCATTGGAGGACGTTTTCAAGCTACTGGACTGGAAAGGATGCGGTATTAATATCAATGGCGAGTACATCACTCACCTTCGATTTGTCGACGATATAGTCATTATGGCAGAATCGCTGGAGGACCTAAGCATTATGTTCAATCATCAAGACAAAACAAAGATCATGTTTAATGTCCACATCACACCTATGCCGGTAGTTGTTGGGAGCACTAAGCTCGAAGTTGTTGAAGAGTATGTTACCTGGGACAAATAGTTCGACCAGGTAAGTCCAACTTTGACCGAGCGGTCAATCGACGGATTCAATTGGGTTGGGCAGCGTTCGGGAAATTACGACACATCTTCTCGTCAGGTATACCTCAAAACTTAAAAACGAGACTGTACAACCAGTGCGTGTTGCCAGTGATGACCTATGGAACTGAGACGTGGTCCTTCACTGCTGGCCGGATGAGGAAGCTCAAGGTTGCTCAGCGAGCTATGGAGAGGGCTATGCCCGGAGTTTCTCTGCGTGATAAATAAAAAATGAGAATATCCTCAGTAGAATCAGAGTGACCGACATAGCCCATTGGCACCTCAGCTTACTAAGCCCAACGGATTAGTAAGCTGAAGTGGCAATGGGCCGGCCACATAGCTCGAAGAACCAACAACCGATGGGGAAAAAAGGTTCCCAAGTGGCGGCCTCGAACCGGCGGACGAAGTGTAGCACGTCCACCACTAGATGGAGTGACGACCTGGTAAAACATGCAGGAAGTCGATGGATGTAGGTGGCTCAGGACCGTGCTTTGTGGCATTTCTTGGGGGAGGCCTATGTTCAGCAGTGGACTTCTGAAGGGCTCTAGTGATCATAATGATGAGAATACAACTACTCTATGAATACAAAAAATACTCTATTCTTAATCGTTGATAGTTAATACATATTTACCTAGAATATAATACTTGATTTTTATTCGTTACATAATTTAAAAGTTTTTCTTCAAAGGGCACCTAGTTTTACGATCTTGCAAAGGACGACTTAAGTATTCTAAAAAGTTGTTTGTTTTTTTCCCAGATCTAATTTTCTACTGACTTTAAAAAGGAGCCGGTACACAATTCGACTGTTTTTTTATGTGTGTTACCTCATAACTTTTTACTGGGTGAACCGATTTCGATGATTCTTTCTATTTGAAAGATGATGCTTCATATGTGGTCTCATATAAATTTGATCAAGGTCTGACCAATAGTTTTTGAGTTATTCTTAATAATTTATATTGAATTCGTTGTACAAAATTTTTAATTTTAAATTATATAATAAAGAACTGTAACTGACTTACGACTACATATTATACAATTTAAATCAGATATTGTTTAGATTATTTGCTCTAATACATAGATTAGTTATAGTTATATTAAATTTGTATGTCGCTATACTTTAAAAAGCCTTCCAATACACTGATATTAAGAAGTATATCGTGGGGAGTAGGATTGTATGATATTATAATTTATTGTTATAGTGTTTTTGATATGGTAATAAAAATTGTATATATGTGAATAGTATATCATATTATATATATTATGTAAGTAAATGAAGTTAGTTTTGCACTTTTTTTAAACTTGCGATATAAATATTTGATAAAACCTAAGTATGTATGAATCGTCTATAATGTATATTATACATATATATATATATATATATATATATATATATATATATATATATATATATATATATATATATATATATTGTAGTGTTATGCTACTTACTTATCATTTTACATTAATTTAAATCCATTTTTCCATTCTGTTTCAATTCTCTGCATTCACTTCAAATCGGGATATTTTACATCACCTTTATTTCCATAGGATCCTGTAACGATTTCAAACCATAAGAACACAATCACAAATCATTTCTACTTCGTATTTCCACATTATCAGCACTTTTAAATTGGTGTCAATGAAGTCTACCTTTTTTCGATCTTTTAGTTAGTTTTCCGTAACTCTACAATTTCGGGCTTTGTGTGGGTAGTTGCGCTACCTTTTTTCCTATTTCAATAATATCTCCTTTTCCACTTAAATCTTTCCATTTTCTTATAACAAGCCTAAAACTAAAATTTGACATGTTCTGTTACTGATGTTTATTTGGTCTCCATGGAAATTATATTCAAATTTGTTACCGGTCTGTAGTTTCTATTTCGATAATTCCACATAAATACTTTTTCCTCTTGACCATTTACAAAAAATTTGCGTTTAATTTAAATAATTTTTCCGTTCTCTCTAGAAAGATATAAAAGCCGAACAATCGGTGAAGAAATTCAGTCTTGCTTCAGTTCTCGTATCGGAAGCATCTTCTAAAGGCCTTATCCCGGGGCCGCTCAGCCCCGGGATCCTGCAAGCCTCTATCCTGCCTGAAGCCACTGGACTCTACGATCCGTTGCTCTGTCTGAAGTCGCCGGATCCTACAAAACGTTGCTCTGCCTGAAGTCGCCGAGATCCCACAAGTCTCTACTCTACCTGGAGTCGCCGGAACCTACAAACCTCTGTTCCGCCCGAATTCACCGGAACCTACAAACCTCTGTCCCGCCTGCAGTCACCGGATCCTGCAGGCCACTGCGCTGTCTGAAGTCGCTGAGGATCCTGCAAGCTCCTGTCTGGGCTGAAGTCGCCGATACTGCAATCGCCGCATTCACCTGAGGTCGTAGCCTAGAGACGCCCTCGCCTTCTCACCTACGCCGTGCGTGCTCGTACTAGGCGCTGAGAGCACACTTGGGATCTTCGGACTCAGCTTCGACACAAATCTCATTTTTTTTTATTACCTTTTTTTTTAAAAAATAATTTGTAAATCACATCATCCATCCTCATATTCATACTCCATTTTTTTTTGTTATATAAAATTGTAAATATTTTCGAATCTTAAATATATTTTTTGTCTTGGTCTATTTGGTTGTTTTGCTGATCGTAGGTTAGGTTCTTTCTTCTTTTAATTGTCGCTTCACGACAGTTTGGCGCCCAACGTAAAAGTCCTCTTTCTCTCTTAATTCTTCACCTTTACTGCGCCTTGTCTAGTTCCTTTTGATTTAATTGCTTTCCCTTTTGTTCTTAACTTACTATTCATCATTCATTTACACATCCTTTTCATACCTTCAAAATTCTAAAACAAAACTTCTTCTAGTTTTTCAACTTATTTGGATTATATTTAGGCCTACAAATAACACTTCATTTACATTCATCACTCTAAGTTACATTCATCACTATAATATTTTTTATTCTAGATAACTTAGAGGTACGATTTTTAATAATATTTTTATTTCTTAAACTTAACTTTACACGTAATTATAACAATGAAAAGGGTTATTAAGTACGAATTCCTTAACAAGGCCGAACTTGAATACGAAGTGAAGATTAGATGTGAGGAACCAGCTAATACTGTTTTGCTTCTAAAAAAACAAGTTTTACGTTTAGTTGCGAATTCTCACCCTGAAGATATTCTGACTTCTCCAATTCCGATCGAGGATGACTTGTCTCAAATTGATTCTACATTGACCTATCTGGACTGTAAAATTAAAAAAATTTTACAAGGTGAAACCAAATATTTACGACTAATAGAAACTTTTATTAACCATGTTTTTTACAGATTAGAGCGAATAGATACTGACTTATATCCAGACTTTAAAGCTAATTTCGAGACTTTGAAGATGAAATATGACGCTATGGCTAAACAATTCGAATCCTTGACTCCACCTTCAACTGAAAATGACGTTCCATCACTTGACCCTCCTGATGACCCGACTGTTACGGTTGACCCGACTGTCACGGAACTCCCTCTTGTTTCTCAAACTTCTATTCAGGTCCATACCCCGTATCCTCCACCACCACCTCAATCTTTTTCTCCATCCAACGTCTTCAAAGATCTGAAAAGACACACCTTCAATGGTAAAAGCTGTCCAAGATCCTTTCTTCAAAAACTGGAAGAATACTGTATAGCTCGTGGCTTGTCCAAAGACTTGTTGATTTCACAAGCGTTTGAAATTTTCACTGACAATGCTCTTCATTGGTTCAGATTTAAATATAATCAGAATCCAAACTTAACGTGGAACGAACTTTCTTCATTATTAATCAAAGACTTTGGTGGTTTTGATTATGATCACAAACTTTTAGAAGCGATTAGGAATCGAACTCAAGGTCGAGATAAACCTATTGTCATCTATATTTCCATCATGTCTGGAATGTTTTCTCGTCTTTCGAAGAAACTTTCTGAAACAGAACAATTGGAGATTATTTTGAGGAATATTCGCCCATGTTATTCTGTCTTCGTAGCTCTAAAAGACATTGACTCTATCGACTCTCTTTTGGCTACTTGCCAAAACTATGAAAACTTCCTAGACAGAGACAAACAATTTAAAGAACCAAATGTACAACAAAGTCCTCTTATTTCTGAATTCAACTACAAGCATTCCACTTCAAGTTCAGTTGACTCTTCAAATTCTTCTAATAACTCAAGACCTTCTCCTCCCCTCATGAATAAATTCACTTCATCCTACAAATACCCTTCTAGGCAAGTTAATAGTCTCTCTCAAACCAAAGCTCCTCAAGAAAGCTCCTTTTGTGTTCGCTGTCGTAAACAAGGTCATTCTTTAAACACCTGTACTCAACCACGATTCGTGATTTGTTTCAAATGTGGTCTTAAAGGTTTTAAAACTGCAAATTGCCCTACTTGTTCTCCCAAACCTAATACTAGTTCAAAAAAACTAACTACTGACTTGAAAAGTAACTTAAACTTTGATAACGACGATTGGACTAATTGGATTAAAACAATTCAAAACTTCTTTTCTTGTTACAAAATCTCTTCTACACTCTACTCCAAGGAACAAGATCTTAATCGTCCATTCGTTAATGTCAAAATTTATAACTTAACTTTATCTGGTTTACTAGATTCTGGCAGTTCAGTAACTATTCTGGTAATAATTCTCATTTGGAAATTCTTAAATTGGGCTGCAAACTTTTCAAGTCAGATCTTATTACTGTCTCTACTGCTAATAATCAAAAAATTAATTTCTTGGGTTATTTTGACTTACCTGTTCATTTTAATAATCAAACTCATTTAATTAAAGCTTATGTTTTCCCTGAAATATTTCCTTCGCTAATATTAGGTATTGACTTTTGGAGAAAATTTAATCTTTTACCTAGTGTTTTATCTTCTCTTAACTTTACAGAATCTAAATGTTCTGCTATCGAAACTAAAGATACTAAAGTTTTACCTTATGAGCATTTAACTCCTAACCAAAAGAACATCGCTAACGACATCATCCAACGCTTCAAAACAATTTCTTTTGAGGAAAAAGGTATCCTGGGAAGCACACATTTAATCACCC
Organism: Parnassius glacialis; assembly: GCA_033319125.1. Lineage (NCBI taxonomy): Eukaryota > Metazoa > Arthropoda > Insecta > Lepidoptera > Papilionidae > Parnassius > Parnassius glacialis. The sequence goes on along the minus strand of JAVANC010000013.1, from coordinate 19,752,623 downwards.
ACAAGATTGATACTGGTGATTCTCTTCCAATCAAACAAAGATGTTATAGACTGTCTCCTGAAAAACAAAAGGCGTTAATTAATGAAGTTGACAAGATGCTGGGATGGAAGGTCATTGAACAATGCGAAAGTCCTTGGTTATCTCCAGTTCTCATCACTCCGAAGAAGAATGGTGAATGGCGTTTCTGTGTTGACAGCAGGAAGCTTAACTCAATTACACGTCGTGATGCTTATAAGTTGCCACTAATAAGCGAAATTTTGGATAACCTGAAGAATGCCAAATACTTATCAAGCATTGACATTGCAAAAGCATTTTGGGAAATTCCCTTGAATCCTGCGGATAAAGATAAAACTGCCTTTTATGTACCTGGAAGAGGTATGTTTAGATTTAAAGTAATGCCTTTTGGCCTCACCAACTCACCTGCAACTCTACAAAGATTAATGGATATGCTGTTTACTCCTGAATTTGAGAACAAGGTATTTTGCTATCTGGACGACATTGTTATTATTAGTGAGACTTTTGATGAACACATATCGCTTCTCATGAATGTTCATGAAAAACTATCATATGCCAATCTAACTATTAACTTTGAGAAGAGTCAATTCTTCAAGAAAGAACTGAAATACCTTGGTTTTCTTGTGGACGAGTATGGTTTACGTACAGATCCAGATAAAATAAAAGCTATTTTAGAATATCCTGTACCTACTTGCAGAAAAGAAGTACGAAGATTCATAGGCACCTGCAGCTGGTTCAGAAGATTCATTCCAAACTTTAGCACTATTGCCTCTCCACTCAACCAACTAACCTGTTCCGGGAAGAACGCTCCTAAATTTTTATGGAATTCACAAGCTGCAGCTGCTTTCCAGAAACTTAAAGAAGCCTTAGTAACTACTCCTGTCCTTGCTTGCCCTAACTTCGAACTACCCTTCTCTGTACATTGTGATGCATCAAATTATGGCATAGAAGCAATGCTTACCCAACAACAAGAAGATAAAGAAGTCGTGATTGCTTACATGAGTAAAGCACTAAATAAAAATCAACGGAACTACTCAACTACTGAAAGAGAAACATTGGCTGTAATAACTGCATTAGAACATTGGCGATGTTACCTAGACAATGGTAAAGAATTTACAATATATACTGATCATGCTGCGCTTAAATGGTTTCAGAATTTATCAAACCCATCAGGAAGACTTGCTCGCTGGACTTTACGCTTATCATGCTTTAACTTTGTCATAAAACATAAAAAAGGAAAGGATAACGTTGTTCCAGATTTATTATCAAGACATAAAAATCAAGAACGTCCTAATACACGAGAAACTTCACCTCAAGGCGTACATCCCATTACGATTGAAGAACCACCTGATCGTAGACTTGAACACTACAACAAAACTTTTCTCGGATGTTCCAACAATCCAGACGCATATCCCAACTACACTATCAGGGATAACAAACTTTACCGCTGTATCCATTCTCCCGATCGTCTAAACGATGACTTTATTTGGAAAGAAGTTCCACTACCTCAAGATAGACAGGCACTTATTGAAGCTAACCATGGTTCCCCTTCAGAACTCCATCTTGGTATCTTCAAAACATTCAAGAAAATATCATTAAAATACTATTGGCCTGGTATGTTTAAGGACATTGCTGAATTAATCTCGACTTGTGAAACCTGCTTAACCTACAAACACCCTAATCATTCTCCCTATGGTCTTATGGGTAAACCCAAACTTTGCTCCAGACCTTTTCAAACTATATCCTTAGATCTTATGGGTCCATTGCCAATGACTCGAAGACGAAATCAGTATATTCTAGTGATTAACTGCAATTTTACTAAATATACTATGATTTTTCCCCTTAAACGTGCTACTTCAGCTAATATTATTAATGTTTTGGAAAATTCAGTTTTTCTAGTTCATGGCATTCCTCAAACTATTATAATGGACAACGCTGTTCAATTTCAGTCGCGAGAATTCCACTCATTTTTAAATTCTTATAATGTTCCTTGTATTTTCCACACAGCTTTATATTGTCCTCAGGTTAATCCTACGGAGAAGTTTAATAGCACAATTATTACAGCTCTAGCATCTCTAGTAGGAGACGATCATAGATCCTGGGACAACCATCTTGCCAAGATTCAGTACGCAATGAACAGCGCTACAAATGTAGCTACTGGTTTTACTCCAAATTTTTTAGTCTTTGGTAGGGAAACAATACCTTGTGGTTCCTTCTATACTCCAACTCAGAACCGCGAGGAATTGGTATTTATGCCTCGTGATATTTACGCGTCTAATGCTGGTCTCCTCTCATCTATATTTCACAAAGTTCAAACTAAACTTCACATAGCTCACGCTAAAAATAGCGCTCGCTATGATCTTCGTCGGTCTTTTAAAGAATTCAATGTGGGAGACACTGTTTGGCGTAAAAACCATGTTTTAAGCGATGCCGGCGCATACTTTAATGCTAAACTTGCCCCTAAGTTCATCAAGTGCAAAGTGATAGCTAAACTGTCAACACTAGTCTATGTGCTTGAAGATCCTAATGGAGTTAGAGGCAAGTGGCACATTAAAGATGTAAAATCATAAATTTTCTTAACTTTTATTTACTATTAATTTGTATATATGTATAAATATCACCATCATTTTCACCTTATTATTTTTATTTCTTTTAATTTGTTTGTTTGTTTGATGATCCAGTGTTCTTCAACACATCTTACTTTAGGACCTCGAACTTTCGTTGGTTAATCGTCACTTTTTATTTTTATTTCAGACACATCTCGTTGGTGATGTTGCTGATCTCTGGCTTTGAGCCCTACCGCTCTGGCCGTTCTTAATCTTTACTTAAGTCATAGCGACTAAAGCTTACTTGAGGTATTTCTTTACCTTTATCTTCACTTGGGAGCAGCTGACTACTCCCTTAATTTTTATCTTCACTTAGGAGCGGTTGACAACTCCTTAAATAAGCCTGAATGTCCTTTTGAAAACACACTTCTAAGAGTGGTGTTTCTTCGACTAATTTTTTTTCCCACACAGGAGCGGTTGACTACTCCTTAAATAAGCCTTAATGTCGTTTTGAAAACACACTTTTAGAGTGGTAGTCATTGAATGTGAACTCCACCCTTACCTGAATGCAGATGATGAATGTAAGAGATAGTATATCTGATTTTGACTGGTGATGTCTGTTTCTGCAAAGCTGTGTTTTTATGGTTTATTTTAGAATGTATATATCAAAATTTTTGCTGAGTCAAAAATTTTCCAGGGTTGGGGGGAAAATGTAGTGTTATGCTACTTACTTATCATTTTACATTAATTTAAATCCATTTTTCCATTCTGTTTCAATTCTCTGCATTCACTTCAAATCGGGATATTTTACATCACCTTTATTTCCATAGGATCCTGTAACAATTTCAAACCATAAGAACACAATCACAAATCATTTCTACTTCGTATTTCCACATTATCAGCACTTTTAAATTGGTGTCAATGAAGTCTACCTTTTTTCGATCTTTTAGTTAGTTTTCCGTAACTCTACAATTTCGGGCTTTGTGTGGGTAGTTGCGCTACATTTTTTCCTATTTCAATAATATCTCCTTTTCCACTTAAATCTTTCCATTTTCTTATAACAAGCCTAAAACTAAAATTTGACATGTTCTGTTACTGATGTTTATTTGGTCTCCATGGAAATTATATTCAAATTTGTTACCGGTCTGTAGTTTCTATTTCGATAATTCCACATAAATACTTTTTCCTCTTGACCATTTACAAAAAATTTGCGTTTAATTTAAATAATTTTTCCGTTCTCTCTTGAAAGATATAAAAGCCGAACAATCGGTGAAGAAATTCAGTCTTGCTTCAGTTCTCGTATCGGAAGCATCTTCTAAAGGCCTTATCCCGGGGCCGCTCAGCCCCGGGATCCTGCAAGCCTCTATCCTGCCTGAAGCCACTGGACTCTACGATCCGTTGCTCTGTCTGAAGTCGCCGGATCCTACAAAACGTTGCTCTGCCTGAAGTCGCCGAGATCCCACAAGTCTCTACTCTACCTGGAGTCGCCGGAACCTACAAACCTCTGTTCCGCCCGAAATCACCGGAACCTACAAACCTCTCTCCCGCCTGCAGTCACCGGATCCTGCAGGCCACTGCGCTGTCTGAAGTCGCTGAGGATCCTGCAAGCTCCTGTCTGGGCTGAAGTCGCCGATACTGCAATCGCCGCATTCACCTGAGGTCGTAGCCTAGAGACGCCCTCGCCTTCTCACCTACGCCGTGCGTGCTCGTACTAGGCGCTGAGAGCACACTTGGGATCTTCGGACTCAGCTTCGACACAAATTTCTTTTTTTTATTACCTTTTTTTTAAAAAAATAATTTGTAAATCACATCATCCATCCTCATATTCATACTCCATTTTTTTTGTTATATAAAATTGTAAATATTTTCGAATCTTAAATATATTTTTTGTCTTGGTCTATTTGGTTGTTTTGCTGATCGTAGGTTAGGTTCTTTCTTCTTTTAATTGTCGCTTCACGACAATATATATATATAATTAATATGATATATATTATAGACGATTCATATATAAAATAATATAAAAAAGAATATATTATAAATGTTGCAATGGTAAAGTAAGAAATCTTTCAAAATAATGCCGATGACTAATTATTATTCGTCATTTTTCATGTTAACATTTAATATTTCCTAAATTAATTTTACAGTCTATTTTCTGCAAAGCTGTTTACGGAATGACATAATTGAGTTGTTTGCGAAGCTCTCACTCGATGTTTCTGAGCCAATGAATTGCGGTTCACAGTATGTACGTGTGATGTCAACCTAATAGACATATAAAAAAATTCCTTTTCTTTTGTGAAAATAAAAAAAAATTGATTTCGTTCATCCGTCTGCTTGTTAGGACTATTCCGATGAAATTCCGCATAGTTAAAAGACACGGTTAATTAAATACAGGCGTGAGATTCAATATTTCATTTTTTACTTAATGGATTTTGGTCTGAGGTAAATTTATTTTTTTATCATTTCGCTACTAGGAAGCTAAAAGATATATTTTTCAAAATTACTTGGTGTTATATATGAGGGTGCGTGCTGCTTGAAGTGGTAATTCAAATACATACATATAAATTTTATGTTTATTTTATTTTACATTTTTCAAAATCGTCCATATGAGCGTAGAGTATGAGAGTAGTAGCTTAGAGGCTATGCGCTCGCTGTAATTTTTACAGTACGAGAGCATCTCGGGTCCGATCCCCGTGGGTACAAAAATTACGTGAGGAAACCTGCAAGTCTGAAAAATAAGAAAAAAGAATATTTCGAATACATGTGAAGTTCGCCAACATATAGGGGTAGCGAGGCGGACATTTCTCTTCCTTAAACCCTCTCAGAAATGAGAATAATACAAATTATTCAAGATCACGTATCGCAATCGCTCCTTTGTTTTTATTGTTTAAATCAAGTTAAGAGAGCAAATTGTAAGGAAAATATAGAAGTTAAGTGGATTTAACAGTGACTTATAGTGAAATAGTGAAAAATCGAGAATATTGAAAACAATTGAAGTAAAAAAGTGTAAAAAGTGATTGTAACGGTCATAGACTTTTATAAATTGAATTCAGGGAAATATCTCAAAACTCTTAGTGTAGAACTTTTTGATTGACTTGAATACCAAAATCAATAATAAGTGTTAGACTGAAAACCCAAAACGGCTAAATTGGTGATTTAATAACCTAAAAATTATAAAAAATGATAAAACAATAGCAACGCATCGATTTAAAGCCACTTCAGCGCCATCTATCGCTGAATAGAAAATGTACAATACTACTTCACGGCATAACACAGGTTATCACTACTAAATACAAGAGGTAATTTTTTCGGAATAAGTTTGTTGTTATTGTAATTAAATATGGAGGAAATAAAAAATATGCTTCTTAAAATTCAGGCTGATATGATATCTCAAAAAGAAGAAATAAAAGGTATGGAAATAAATATCACAACAAACATCAACAACAATATAAACGAAAAATTTAAAAAAATTGAAACAAAAACTGAACAACTGCAGGAAAAACTCGCAGAACAGGAAATGGTTTTGGAAAAAATTGAGAGACAACTGCGAAAGAAAAATTTAGTGTTGTTTGGAGTTGAGGAAAAAAGAGGTTCATACTTTGATCTGGTAGATACCGTTTTGGAAATAATAAAAAAGTATATGAAAATAACTTGCGAAAAACAAGAAATAGAATATGTTCGAAGAATAGGCAAAATAGGTGAAAAAGCAAGACCCATTATAGTATCGTTTACAACAATGGGTCGGAAAATTGAGGTTTTAAGTAACAAAAACGCTCTAAAAAACTCTCCTTACTATATTATGGAAGATTATACCAAGAAAGTACTAGAAAAACGAAAACAGTTAAAGGAAGAGCTGGCAAAAGAAATAGAACAAGGCAATAATGCAGTCATCAGGTACGATAAAATTATAATCCTTAAGAACAAAAAAGCATCGCAGCAAAATAACAAGCGAAATTTATCGGTATCACCAGAAAACTCTGGCATATCCAACTCCTCACTTACCAACAATATAACTCATACTTCCAAAAGAAATAGGACTATTAAGGGTTATATGGCGACAGCAAAACCGAAGGACAATATGACAAGGAAAGTAAAGGAAACGGTGGAATCTACGGAATAGCAACAAGCAGTGCCCCCTCCACATCTATTGAAGCAGCAGAAAGAAAAATCTACAGAAACACAAAACACAGCTCCCACCACGGGTGGTCGCCGCGGGAGCTTTAGACCAGTACCCTCCAGCGATAGTTCAGCTAATAAAAAACAAACTCTACTAACATCTAATAAAAAACAAATGCTACTAACATCAAATAAAGAAGAAACTCTACTAACAAAAAAAGATTCTAAAAGAAGAGGTACAATCGAAATATCAACTCTTAACACAAGAACTCTAAGAACAGAAGAACACCTTCAAGAGCTTGAAATCGCACTATCAGAAATACGATGGGACATTTTGGGGATTAGCGAAATGCGCAGACTTGGAGAATCAATTGAAGACCGTTATCAATATATACTCTACTATAAAGGTGTGATTCCGGGACAAAAAGGAATCGGATTCCTAATTAAAGCCTCGTTAAAGAACCAAATAAAGGAATTCAGAGGCATATCTGACCGTATAGCCTATGTTAATATGACGTTACCTGGCTATAGCAAGGATTGGACAATCATACAAATATATGCCCCAACAGAGCAAGCTAACCCCAGAGACTTAGAGCAGTTCTATCAAACCCTAAATGAAACAATAAATAAAGTAAAAAATAACCATATCATACTAATGGGTGACTTTAATGCACAGGTTGGAGTAAGAAGTAGCGGCGAAGAGAATGTTCTTGGTAAATTCGGTCACGGTAGAAGAAGCAAGAATGGGCAAAGAATGATTGATTTCATGCTTGAAGCTAACTTAACTGTACTAAATAGCCTCTACAAAAAGAACTACAAAACCAAATGGACTTGGAAATCACCGGATGGAAAATATAGGAATGAAATAGATTATATTACAACTAATAATCATAGAGCTTTCACAAACACTGAAGTAATCCAAACACTAAATTTCAACACTAACCACCGTATGGTTCGCTCATCTCTTCTGTTGTTACCTACAAAGAAATCACGAAGAATAATTACAAAAAATCTCGGGATAAGTAACAAAATTAAAGAAATAAAAATGTATTATTCGACTCATTCAAAACATAGCACCCCTCTAAGGGAGAACCTGAAAGCACCAGATCTACAGACAAGATACAACTTAATAGAAAATCAACTGAGTGGCCCATCTACTTCCTCAAAAGAGAATAAACATAAATTGAGTACAAAAACAATCGAACTTATAAAGGAGAGAAAAAATTTAATGACAGAAACTTGGAAAGACAGAAAACACAAAGAAAAAGAGCTTGCTGTATTAAGTAAAACTATTTATAAAGCCATTAAACATGACCGGAAGAAACATAGATTGGAAGTGATTGAAAAGCACATCATAAAATCAGGTGGAGTAAGAAAGGCACTCAAACAATTGCGGGAAGTTACCAAGGAATGGATCCCCGAAATCAAAAAACAAGATAAAGCCTATACTAAACGTAAGGACATCATAGATTGTGCCACTGATTTCTACCGACGACTCTACAGTAGAGAAGTACCATTGCATAAAAAGTTTCAAACAATTATTACAATACATGACAAGCCCCTATCTATATTAAGTAGCGAGGTAGAAAAAGCATTAAGCTCACAAAAACTAGATAAAGCACCCGGACCAGACAAGATTACAAATGAAACTCTACAAGGAACATCTGAGGAATTGTGTCCAATACTAGCAAGAATGTTTACTGAATTCTTATATGGAGGTCAAATACCGAAGCAATGGTCAAAATCACACATTATATTAATACACAAAAACGGAGCAAAAGATGAAATAGATAATTACAGACCAATCAGCTTAATGTCGAACATTTACAAAATATTCGCAAAAATAATTCTTGACAGAATCACTCCGCAATTAGACGAAAACCAACCAATAGAACAGGCGGGTTTTAGACGTAACTTTTCGACCATTGACCATATCCACACGGTAAAACAGGTTCTCGAAAGGTACAATGAGTATAATAAACCACTCTACTTAGCCTTTGTAGATTATAAAAAAGCATTTGATAGTTTATACCAAGAAATCATCTGGGAGAGTCTAAGAAGGCAAGGAATTCACAAAACGTACATAAACATATTAAAACAAGTCTATGATAAATGCTCAGCAAGAATTTACCTCGATACACTAGGAGATGAGTTTTCTATAAGAAGAGGGGTCAGACAAGGTGATCCTGTTTCACCAAAGCTATTTTCCTCGGCTCTAGAACATATATTTCGACACATAAACTGGGATAAAATGGGCTTGAACATAAATGGAAAAAGACTTCACCACCTCAGATTCGCCGACGACATCGTTTTATTCGAAGAGAATCCTAAGACACTTGAGAGAATGATACAAGATCTATCAAATGAAAGTAAAAAAGCTGGTTTGGAAATGAGCACAAAAAAAACCAAAATAATGTCCAGTAGAGATCAGATACCAATAGCTGTTGACGGTGAAGTACTAAAATATGTAGAAGAATACACTTACTTAGGCCAAATCATATCACCAAAAGACCTAACATCCAAGGAAATAAATAAGAGAATAGCGATTGGGTGGAAAAAGTATTGGTCATTAAAAGAAATAATGAAGAGCAAAGAATTGGGAATGGCAGGAAAACGAAAAGTGTTTGAAATGTATATTCTTCCCTGCTTAACATACGGATGCGAATCTTGGGCACTTACAGCTTCACACAGAAATAAATTGTTAACATGCCAAAGAGCAATGGAGAGAAGCATGATTGGTATAAAGAAAACCGACCGGGTTAGGAACGAAGACACTCGAAACAAAACCCAAGTATCTGATATTCTACAAAGAATAGACTTACAAAAGTGGAGATGGACTGGACACATGCTTAGGAACCGTCAAGAAAAATGGAGCCAAATTGTCACTAATTGGTATCCAAGAGATGGCAAAAGAAGCAGGGGTGGTCAGCGTAGAAGGTGGGAAGATGATTTAAAAAATATGGCTGGACCTTATTGGCGACGATTAGCACTCGACCGGAAACAATGGAAAAGTCTGGAGGAGGCCTTTGTCAATAGACATTCCGAAATCAGGGACTTTATATACTAAATATATTGTTATGCTAATAGTTTTGTTATGCTAAGTCTTGTTTTAATTAATTTAAATATTTAATAATAATAAACTAAATAAATGTAATTGTACTGATTAATTTATCTAAGATGTAACATCAAAGACTTATTCATTAATTAGTTAATTTTTAAATGTCAATGTATTATGTATATTAAAATGTTTTAATAATGTTCATAACTGATAATGATATTAATGGTAGTACTAATTAAATAAGGTCAATTTATATATAAATAAAAATTAATTGAATTTAATGATTTTGGAAATAAAAGGCTATTTTATTTTATTTATTTTTTATTATCGCAATCGCAAAAACGGTTGAGCACATGAAAAAAATATTTCGAATAAAATTTGTTGCAAATTTTATGCTCTGCATTTTTTATAATAAATGTTAACAATTAGTGATGGGTCAACTCGAGTTACTAACTCGAGTTAACTCGAGTTGCGCTTAAATAAGGTTAACTCGAGTTGAATCTCCCTAACTCGAGTTTGGGCTGCTGTACATGAACGGATCAAGTGAGTCAGCAAAAGAGTAAGAGCGCGATTCGTTCGTTGTGTGCGCGCTTTCTCTTTAAAAGAGTATTTAGCTACAACCAATTTGTAATTTAGAATTTTATAATAGTTAAGTTATGTAATTTAATTTCTTTTATATTTTTAAAGGCTTTATGATCAATATATAGTTATGTATGTCACAGACCTATTATTGTAATACCAGAAAAGGTTGGTTCAGTTGTAAGATACACCATATTTTAAATTAATGCCAATGGTCACCAATTTTAAAACGCCAATTTCAAAATTAAAATATGTATAGTAAGTTAACACTTAACTTATTATAAATATTTTAATTTTGAAAAAAAAAATTAATTAATTTAAGAATATTTTGATTCTGATAGTAAAAATATTATTAGTTTATGTACTGTTCTTAAAGCTAGACTAATATTGTTTCGTGAAGACTGCTACATAGCTAGTTTTGTTGTTAAATGCAAGTACTTACTATGACTAAGATTAAAATTAAATATACATAAGTATGTGATACATACTAAAAATACCTTTTTATTTCAATCCTACATAATAACTTTTGGTAATTATGGTTATCACAACCCGCCAAAGAGCTAGATAGAAAAACAAATTTCCAAAAAAGGAATTTGTGACAAATCATTTACTATATTTGGTACTGCTAACTCGAGTTTCTAACTCGAGTTTAAACTCGAGTTGCGCGAATTTCAACTCGAATCAACACGAGTTGTAATTTTTCCCAGTTGTCACATCTATGTATAGTTAACATAATTGGAGCAATAGAAACCGATACAATCGCAAATAACTGTTTTTGAACCTTTGTTCTTGAATAACTTACAACGCAGACACGAAATTTCATGAGACTTGAGACAACTTTGAGAACGCCAAAATGCCACATAGTGAAGATATGTACGAAAATTTAGCTTATTATTATTTCATTCTGAGGTTGACACCTTTTTTATGCTAGTGTGTAAAAAGTATGTCGCCGGCGAAGTTTCAAAATATGTTATATTTTAAACTTTATTCATGATTAGTATACCGTTTTAGAACTCTAATTTATCCCTCTTTTGACTAATAGAACCATTAGCAGCTATAAAATAAACTGTGAAAGAAAATTAGTCTTCCTTTTTTTAAATTAAAAGTAGCCTACGTGCTGCTCAAGGTCACTGACTATAAACACGTAAGTATTTTTTATGTGAATCTTGAATACACTAATTCTAAAAGCCACGAATTTCCCATGAGTCCCATGTACTGGCTTTTTCTAGGCAATATTAGAATTACAGATACAACTTTTCTATAGATTTAATTTTATGCATGGACAATTTTTTTACAAACTTCACTTGCTCATTCTCCGCTCGCATGATGTGGTAGACAGTCACGCTCTTTAAAACATTTACTTTAAAAGTCTCTTATGTGAAATTCTGTTTCAAATTTAAAGCATAAAGGCGTATTCTAGTTGATACATGATTTGTGAAGTGTAGTTGTGATTCGTACGTACATTTTAATAGAAGCATAGTATAGGCAAAATTTTAAGATTATATTCGTTATACCCACAGTGATAATAAAATGTTGCGTTCACCGTCAGAAAGGAAATTCGGTTCACAACCAGAACTGTCAAAAGAAAACATAACTCCTGATAATAAAATAACAAGAAAACGCAAACATCACCATGATCAGGATGACTTTTCCGCACTACATTCCGAAATATTTTCTATGTTATCGGCAATGAAAAATGAACAAGATACAAAATATCAACAAATTAACCTTGTGTTGGAAGAAGTGAAGACACAGAATACGGAGATATTAAAATCTAACACACAAATTGAAAAAAAACTCGAACTGACAAATTACTTATACAATGAACTTAAAGGTAAATTTGAAGCCTTGGCTATGGAACATCAGCAAGCGCTGACAGTAATTAATAGACTGGAGATGCAGTCAGAAGAAATACAAAGAAAACAATTTAGCTCGACCCTAGAAATAACCAATCTTCCTAGTAAGTTTATGATTAAACCTGATGAAGTGATTTCAAAAGTACACAGTTCACTAGGTATCACCGTACAACCGAACTTAATCCGACATTGTCATGTCATAACAAAAGGCACCAAAAAATCCGTAATTGTTGATTACCAGTCTACAAATGTACGAAATGAAGTGCTCAGAGCTGTGAAGATGTATAATAAACATAATAAAAATAAGAAGCTGGATACTACAATTATCTTCCCTCAAGAAAAAGCTGAGCCATTGTATATTTATGAATTACTAACGGCTAAGGCAAAGAAACTCAAATTCATGACACGTAATTTACAGAAAAATCATAACTATAAATATCGTTGGATATCCAATGGTAAGATATTTATTCGAAAAGAAGATGGGTCTCCAGTTATTCATATTATGTCTACTGATCAAATTACTAAATTGGAAAATGTCTCTGCTTTATGACTAATCATTATGATAATGAAAAAAGCTACACATGTTTATCTTTTCCATATTATAGATAGTAAGTTTGTATTCTTTATCGTTAGTTGTAAATTTTTTATTTTGGCATATTTCTCTATATATTTGAATTTTACTATTTGCACTACTATATGCTTTTTTTCACTTACTTTTAACCACAGTTTCTTTTTATTACATCCACACCCAACTTTCATATGTAACACATTTACTCTTCTTTTTAATCAATCATGCTTTAGTACTGAGAACTTTGAGATTAAGTCAAACAAAAATAAGAAAGTTTCGTCTATTTACAATTGCTATTCGATACATCATGTAAAATTATATTATTACTATAATAATGGCTAATTCAATTATTTTGAATAAAGACATTGATGATGATATCAATGTCGGAAAGGCAGTTGTAGTAGACAAACCGGAAGACTGTAAAAAATACTTCGTATGTTCGAAAAGTAAACTCACATTTTTGTCACAAAACATCAGAAGCCTAAGTAAAAATTATGATTACCTACAAATATTGTTAACCCAATTGGCTGTTAACTGGGACTTTATTATTTTAACGGAATGTTGGCTTTCTAAAATTGAAACTGTTCCTTTTATTAATGATTACAAATACTATTTGACACGAAATAACTTGAATCAGAATGATGGAGTAGTAATATACGTTAAACAAGACTTAAATATAAAAGTGACAGAACCTGATGTTATCAAGGATGCTACATGCTTACTTGCTACATTAAAAGATGAATATGCATTTGTGTGTATATATAGATCCACGTCATTCAAAAACATAGACACCTTTCTTTCTTCTTTAGATCTGTTATTACAAAACTTGAAATACTTTAAGAACATAATCTTACTTGGAGATTTAAATATTGACATACAGCCAGCATCTAATGATAGAAGATCATCAGACTATTTAGATGTCCTTGCTTTGCACGGTCTGTTACCGACACATTCGTTGCCCACTCGTGAAATTAATTGCCTTGATCACTGTTGTATTAAAACGAAATTCCAGACTACAACTATAGTATGTAGCACTACAATAACGGATCATCATACTGTACTTCTTTCAATATCGACTAATAGTATATTTGATAAGTTTAAAAGATAATTAATAAGTACCACAACAAAATTTCATAGGGCTGCCAAAGAGCTTGCGAATTTTGACTGGAATACAATTTTAAGTGTAACTGATCCTAATGTAGCGACGTGTAACTTTTTATCTATTGTAAGTTCTGTCTTGACTAAATTTACTACCATATGCAAAACATCTAACAGAAAAAGATTACTAAAACCTTGGATGACACCAGGGTTACTAAGGTGTATAAAAAATCGAGATAGATTACACCAAAAAATGAAATCTGACCCTCTAAATACTATTCTTAAGATAACTTACATACGATATCGAAATACTTGCAATAACTTGCTAAAAAACTTAAAAATTCCTATGAAAGATCAGAATTATTGAAAACTCAAGGTGATACCAGAAAACAATGGAAGAACATTAGACGTATTTGTAACTTACATGAGAAAAAGGAAAGCTGTTTCAACCTTCTCCGAGTTAAATCAACTATTTTAGACTCGCTGAATTGTGCTAATCATTACTTTGCTACCACTAGAAATCGATTAGCCGAAAATATTTTTCAAAGAACTACAACTTCTGAAAGCAAGCTTAGTAAAAGTATAATTTCTTCATGTGCCTATCCTCATTCATGCGTACTTCTTCCCACTGATGAACATGAGATTATTCTTACTCTTAAAACATTGAAAACCACCTCTTCGGCTGGCTGGGATGGCATTCCGTCACATTTCTTGAAAACATATTCATATATTTTTGCTACTCCAATTACGTATATTGTCAACCTATGTCTATCACAAGGAGTTTTTCCGAATGCTCTTAAAAAATCAATCATCATACCTCTATACAAGAAAGGGGACAAAGACGACATATCAAACTATAGACCAATTTCTATTCTTCCATCGCTATCAAAAGTGTTAGAAAAGATTATTAACAAGAGACTCACAAATTATCTCGAGAAATTTAAACTACTGCCCACTAACCAATTTGGATTTAGACAGTATAGGTCGACTAATAATGCTTTAGAAGAATTAGTTTCTTATGTTGTTGATAGGATAGATGATGGTGAAAAATGTATTAGTATCTTTCTGGACTTGGCCAAGGCTTTTGATACAGTCTCTATCCCTATCTTAATGAAAAAACTAGAAATTGTTGGTATACGTGACACACCCCTAAAACTATTTAGTGATTACATGTCAAATAGAAAACAAGTTCTAAAAATTGAAGGAATGTTTAGTTCAGAATCCAGCATCCAGTTTGGTGTGCCGCAGGGTAGTATCCTGGGACCTACGTTATTCTTGATCTATATAGATGGTTTATGTAGATTGGAGCTTAAAAACGGAAAAATACTCAGTTATGCGGATGATACGGTTCTCACCTTTAGTTCTAAGTCATGGTACACTACTTTTAAAATTGCGGAGGAAGGTCTTAACACTGTTAGCAAGTGGCTGGATAATAATTTACTTACCTTAAACATTGATAAAACTCAGTATATTGCGTATGGAATAAGGTCTAACTCATTACCCAAACGAGACACATATAACATTAAATGTCACAACTGCTTTAACAAATTAAATTGTGTGTGTAAGAATATTTCGAGAACAGATTCTGTCACATATCTAGGTGTAATTTTAGATCAACATTTAAAATGGGATAAGCATATATATACTATGTCTAGAAGGGTTCGACGCCTAACTTATATCTTTAAGAATCTGCGCCATGTATGTTATAAAGAATTGCTTATCTCAGTTTACCATTCATTTTGTCAATCAATATTACAATACTGCATAATATCATGGGGTGGTGCATGTAAAACTCTTTTACTTAAGCTAGAACGTGCACAAAGAACGGTATTAAAAACTATGTCTTTTAAAAATTATAGGTATCCAACTCATAATCTCTATAAAGAAACTAACATTCTTACTGTGCGACAACTTTTCTTAAAGCAACTTATATTACGGCAACATAAACAGCCCTCTGTGAAATCTTCTGGAAACCGTAGAGAGGATTTAGTTTTCAACATTCCTAAATACAAAACAAAATTTGCTCATTCTTTTTGTAAATTTCTTGGCCCACTAGTTTACAATAAAATTAATAAACAAATAAACATTAAGAAAAAACAGTACTTATCACTTAAAAAACATTTAAATACCTTTTTCAAAAAACTGAACTACGAAGAAACAGAAAACCTCTTAAAGTCGTTAACCTAAGCATGAATTGAAAAACATACACTACACACCATAACACACAAATAACACACCATTTTTATTTATGTATACATTTATTATACATTAATTATATTAATATTAGCGTATAACTACAAACGAATCACACTCAGTTAATCTCCATATACATTTTATATAAATTAAACTATATGAAATGATCCATATACTTATTACTTTATATATCCTAGCTTTATAGTTACTGATTCAAATATTTGGGGAGGTTGGCTAAATGAAGAAAAAAAAAATATATATAGGAAAAGAATTAACAAAGTATCGGTAAGTTTTGCATGTACTATGTTTTAGTAAAATCACTTATTATTTTGTATAAAAAGAACACAATCTGCCTTCAAATTTTGTATTTGTTTATCGCATAAGTCTGTTGATGTAACATTGTTTAATTACTTTGTAACGGAGAATACTGCATTACTGTGATACGGTTTTTTTCTATAAAATCAGTACAGAATGTAGGGTTTCTAATATGAGTTTAAGCAAATTACATTTTACGAAAAACTTAAAGTTGCGACAAGCTATGTTAGATTTGATTTGTTTGTGATTTGTATATTATGTTTCTTCTTAATAATAAATAATAATAATAATAATAATAAAAAGTTCCGAAGTTAAAGCAGCATATATAGAACAGCTCCGAACTACCAATCGGAGCATTGGCCGCTCTCCGCACAGAACACCTTGCCCGGCGGGAGATCTCCCCTTTTCCTTCCACCGGCCACATGTTGTAATCGTTGTTTATTGTTCCCAATAAAATAAATATAGAATAATCCCTTAGCAATCCCCTTAGCTTAGAATTCACCCAGGTAAGGGATGAGGTAAACCGAAGAACTTATTGAATAGCAATGGGAAAAAGGTATCTTTAATAATCTCCCTCTATGCGAAATTTTAATTCAAACCGTTCAGCACTTTAGGCGTTATTCAATAACAAACTTTTACATTTAATAATATAAGTAAGATAAGTTTTGTATCAAGATATTTCTATCATGCCTTTAAAAATTTCGGCGAACTTTGTACGTTTCGTTGCCTATTGTTGGAAAAAATTCATATGTCTATTTTGTTGAGCTAAAAGCCTTTATTATAGCCAATGAAAGTGAAAAATATACAAGCTCCGTGATAATGGAAAAACTCGTAGCTATCGCAAATGTTAGGCGGAGTTATTTATTACATATACCTGTATATTTTATATCAGGGTACAAATAATTAAGGGTGAAATGGCGAAACAACACTTTCTTTGCTAGCGAACAAAAGTTCGAAAAGGAAAAAAAATGTTTTGATATTGGAATAGTGAAAAAAAGGACAACAATGAAACGATAAGCCATTTAATTTATTTTAAATGGAAACTAGCTACCCGACTTGGCTTTATCATATAGATAGATTAATGAATTTTTCTTATTTTCAAAAAAAAATCTGCGTTTTCGGATAAAATATAGCTTAGATTACACCTGGCATTGCTCTCTATCTCAAACAGATAGACCGACAGACAAATACTTTTTTTAGAATTAGATGTTTATGTCTTAATAGCATGCAAATAACCCCCTGAGCTTAAAGAAACCAGTTCTTTTTTTATTTTTTTTATAGGAGAGGGGGCAAACGAGCATGCGGCTCAACTGATCTTAAGTGACTACCGCCGCCCATGAACAACCGCAACACCAGGGGAATTGCAGATGCGTTGCCAGCCTTTTAAAAAGGAGTAGGCTCTTTTCTTGAAGGTCCCTAAGTCGTATCGGTCGGGAAAAATCGCAGGTGGTAAACTATTCCACAAGGAAGTCATGCGAGGAAGAAAACTTCTTCTAAATTGCACAGTGGTGGACCGCCAATTATCCAGATGGTGTGGATGGAATTGGGAGTTCTGCCGCGATGTGCGTTCGTGAAATTTATTTTCCGATTAATCCGAACAATTCCTCAGAGCACTCCCCGTGGTAAATGCGAAAGGAAATGCAAAGAGATGCAACATTTCTTCGCAGCGCCAATGAGTCGAGCCGATCGGAAAGGACTCGGTCGTCGACGATTCAAGCGGCTCTGTGCTAGATGCGGTCAAGTGGAAGGAGCTGGCACTGGGCAGCCCCTGCCCAGAGATGGGAACAGTATTCCATGTGAGGCCGAACCTGCGCCTTGTAAAGTTGCAGGCGTTATGCCGGCATGAAATACTGTCCCGCTCTGCTGAGCACGCCAAGCTTTTTAGAGGCCAATTTGGTCTTCTCTTCCAAGTGACCACGAAACTGCACGTCACTCGATATGTTGACGCCGAGGATTCTGATACTGGCTGAGGCAACAAGGGGAGTACCTTGAAACTGAGGAGATACGACAAAGGGGTTCTTTAAATATTAAAGACAAACACTTCAATTTTCTTTAATGCATAGATTAGATATTTCAAATTATATTATATAAATCATTTCAGAACAAGTTATTGTATATTCATAAAATTTACACACATATTTGTATAAACTTTTACAAGTGTAATATATGGTAGAGGAGAATCATTGACAGTAGTAGAGTAGCAAATTTAAACTAATATAAAACAACCTGTCTGATCTGAAGTGGGCACATAGGTAGGCAATGATATTATCAACGAAATATACACATGTTAGAGCCATTTTTTACCATCAGTTAACTTGACCGAGTAAAGACCACGCTTTCACAGAATACCAGCGTAAAGTAGCAGCTTAATGCTGCTGTGTTTCATATGGTGAATGTGGAGAACCGCATACCCTTTTTACTGGAAACGAGGCATTCCATCTTAGTTCTCAAGGGCGACAACGCATCAGCATTTTGATTCTTAATTGAGGATAAATGTATGTATGTCTATGGGGCTACAGCATCTACTTACTATCAGGTGCATTGTGTGCTCGTTTGTCACCCTTATTCAATAAAAATCTGCTCTACCGAGCTATTTATCGCTTAAGACACAACATTTTCCAATAGCAATAAAACTAATCGGAAGTTATATTCGTATTCGAAATGAGCTAGTTTAGTGTCTGTGACGTTAATGCTGTTAGCTTATGCGGCTCTTACTGCGTCCTCGTATTCAGTTTTTCAGGCCACGAGCTATAAAAATTGGCGGGGGGGGGGGGGGAGGGGGGGAAGAGATTATTTATTTTAGCCCTAAAATCGATAATCTTTAGGGGGTTGGTTAATATTGTGTTCATATCAGTGATCACACAGTTTAGTGACAACACATCTATTTCTCTATCTTACATCATTTCGCATACTTTATCCATTTTATCATTTATTGTTCCAAATACATTCAGCGTATCCCATCTGGGCTTCCGCAATCCACTTTTCACCCTTCCGGGAGACAGAACGTGACGGATGGCGAAGCTCGCCTCGGGGTTTTCCCCCCCAGAGGTTCTTCGCATCTCTGCGCATAAAGGGGCGCCGGGAACTCGGGGCTATTTCTTTTATTTGTTGGCTCATGGTGCAAGCTAAGGGCTCGTGGATTTTACGCCGCTACCATACGGCGAGGAGCCGAGTCTATCCTTTCGGTTTCATCGCTCGTTTAGCACCACCCGGGAGACACGTGTAGGGTGGCCCTAGGGTTAAGTGGTCGAAGACGCGGGTGACTCATCCCCCTGGTAGCGCCACCTACTAGGTCCAATTGTAAATCCAAATTATTCCAGGGGCCAACTGCCCATTTAAACTTGAATTAAATTGCAGATACTTGAATTAAATTATCATCATCATTATAGCCCATCACAAGTCCACTGCTGAACATCGGCCTCCTCCAAATAATGCCATAAAGCACGGTCCTGAGTCACTTGCATCCATTGACTTCCTGCATGTCCCACCAGGTCGTCACTCCATCTAGAAACAGAAACAGAAACTTTTTTATTCAATATAGATTATAAATAATACTTATTGAAAGTCACTCTTTTGTATAATTACCACTGGTTCGAAAAAAACCTCTGTCCTAGGAAGAACCAGCAAGAAACCCAGCGGGATTTTTTTTAAATAACAGCTTACAATCATGTATGTTACACAAATTAACAACACAAAAAATTAGAAATAGCTTGGTAGCGATCACCTCATTTCCAGGGGTTATTATCATCTATAAATTCTTTAATACTATAATAACCCTTTTTATACAAACTTAGTTTAATAAAGTTTTTGAACTTTGAGCAGGTCTTTTGTATATTTTCTGGAATTTTGTTGTAAAAGCGTATACATCGCCCCAAGAATAAATTACTGACTCGATGGAGTCGAGTAACTGGTACTACTAGCTTGTGTCTGTTCCTAGTATTTACAGAATGAATATCACTTATTTTTGTAAAACTACTTTTATTTTTGTGTACGTTCATTACATTTTCATAAATGTATTGAGAGGCCAAAGTTAATATATTAATTTCCTTAAATTTTTGTCGAAGCGACTCTTTAGGCTTTAAATCATAAATTGCTCTTATGGCCCTCTTCTGTAAAACAAATATAATGTCAGTGTCAGCTGCGTGTCCCCATAGCAAAATACCATACTACATTATGCTATGGAAATAGCTAAAGTAAACTAGTCTAGCTGTTTCAACACTAGTTAGACTTCTAATCTTTTTTACGGCATATGCTGCAGAACTAAGTCTGCTTACTAGTTTTGATATATGGGGGCTCCATTGAAGCTTCGCGTCTAGTTTGATTCCAAGAAAAATGGTGGTATCTACAAGACTCAGTTTCTCCCCATTTAAAGTTACATTAGTATTTAATTGTTTGACATTTGGAGTCATAAATTTCATACATTTCGTTTTAGTGCCATTTAAATGCAAATTATTAACATTGAACCAATTTACTAATTTAACAGTGGTAGAGCCACGTGGCAGCTTTTGCTGTCGCACGGATGGGCCGGCTCGAACCGGGGTGGTACCACGACCTCACAGAAAACCAGCGTTTGTAATAGAGGATAGATGTAGATGTCTATGGGCCGCAGCAACCACTAAACATCAGGTGGACTGTGTGCTCGTTTGTCACCCTTATCCTATATAAAAATAAAAAAAAATTAGATATAGCATTATTTACTTCGTCATATTTTAGCAATTGTCGACTTAATTTGAAAATTAAAGAAGTGTCATCTACAAATAATACTATATCATGGTTATCTCCTACTATGACTATGACTAGTGTGGGGACGCCCTACACTTCGTCTGCCGGTACGAGGCCACCACTCGAGAACATTTTTTCCCGATCGCTTGTCGGTTCGTAGAACCTATATGACCGGCCCAGTGCCACTTCAGCTTACTAATCCATTGGGCTACGTCGATCACTCTGGTTCTATTGCCGATATCCCCATTTCTAAGTTTATCACGCAGAGAAAACCCCAGCACAGCCCTACTCATAAATCGCTAAGCGACCTTGAGCTTCCTCATACTCAGTTCCAAAGTTGTGAGATATAGAAGATGTGCCGTAATTTCCCGAACGCTGCCCAGCCGAGTTGAATCCGTCGATTGACCTCTCGGTCGATGTTGGACTTACCCAATCGGACTATTTGTCCCAGGTAAACATACTCGTCAATAACTTCGAGCTTAGTGCTCCCAACAACTACCGGCATAGGTGTATCATGAACGTTATGTATGATTTTCGTTTTGTCCATATGTATATCATAAGACCTGTCCGTTGGAAGACACTATTGACGTCATTGAGCATAGTGCTTAGTTCCTCCAGCGATTCTGCCATAAGGACTATATCGTCGACAAATAGAAGTTGATGTACTCGCCGTTGATGTTAATACCGTATCCTTTCCAGTCCAGTAACTTGAAAACGTCTTCCAATGCAGCGGTGAAGAGTTTCGGGGTAATAACGTCCCCCTGTCTACACCTCTCTGCACTTGGATAGGTTTCGTACTCTGGTTCTGTACTCGGATAGCCATTGTAGTCCTACTGTACAAACACTTCAGCAATTTGATATACTGACTGCCAACTTGGCACCGCTGAAGGGACTGCAGCACCGTCCAAATTTTGACGGAATTAAAGGCTTTCTTATAGTCCACATACGCCAGACATAGTGGGAAATTGCACTCCCCCAACTTCTGTACAATTAGCCGAAAGGTATGTATGTGGTCTATGGTGCTAAAGCCTTTTCGGAAACTGGCTTGTTCGGGAGACTGAAAGTCATCGAGTCTACATGCGAGACGATTCGTAATGACTCTCGAAACCAACACGTAGACGCGGCTTAGAAGGGAAATCGGTTTGTAGTTCCGGTTTTCCACCCGCTTTCAGAAGCTCCGCTGTAATTACATCTTCGCCTAGGGTATTGCCGTTTTTAAGGTGCTGGAAAGCCATTCTAATCTCGCTCAGACTGACGTCCGAAGTATCATCGGATTAGTATCGCATAAGACTTGCTATTGGATTGTTACTCACACTTGCGCGTGGCTCCAACGATGATGTGTACAGCTACCCATAGAACCCCTCAATCTCTCTGAAATCTCAGGTGTCCCGGAAACAATGCTGCCATACTCGGTCTTTAGCTTCGACATTTGGCTCCTTCAGGCAGACAGACCTTCAGCGAATATCGTTTGGTGATTCTGAGTATAAGGTATGCAACCCAATCTTTACAACGTTGTTAACGAGAGACCTGCGGACGATAAATCCGACACCTCCTTGGGACTAGAATAAGTTGCTGGATTCGAGTATTACCGTGTCCTCCCCCTCTCTTCGGACCCCGTATAATCCTATAATATTCAAGCGCAACTTGTCTATCTCTTCTTCCAGCTCCAGAATCTTCTCGTCAGTCCTCAGTGTGCGTGCGTTATAAGTTGCTAGGTCGAGTAGTCGTAAGTGGGAACCGAACCTCCACCGAAGATTCTTAGCACACCCGCCGTTACAATGGTCGCTCCGTAGCGAGGAATAGCGAGGCCGCCGGGGACTGGAGCTGTCTCTTCGAAACTTTATTCTGCCTAACCTTAAAAAGATGCTGCTGCCCATCTTCTGCCTCAGTTTCCCTCTGCCGCCTCTTAAGTCACCCACGGAAAGATATGGGGTAGTGGGCATCCTTGACCGCCACTACACTACATTAAATTGCAGATTAATATAATATTTTTTTTTATTATTAAGTAATTAATATTAAGTAGTTTTTATGTTAAACAATCGAATTAAGTTAAATTGAATTGAATTAAATTGAATAAGATTAAATTAAATTAAATTAGATAGATAGATTAGATTGAATTGAATTGAATTAAATGACATTAAATTAGATTAAATTAGAAAGAGCCGTGGTAGCTCAGATAGTTAGCACTCGCGATAAATTTCACAATACGCGAGCAAACGGGGTTTGATCCCCGCCGGCACCAATGAATTTGTTAATTGCAATTTTAAGTGCTGATTTACCACGTGCTCGGCGGTGAAGGAAAACATCGTGAGTAAACCTGCATGTCTAAGAAAAAGAAAAAATATATTTTCGAAGACATGTGAAGTTCGCCAACACGAAATTGGGGCAGCGCGGCGGATACTTCCTTGCCCTAAAACCCTCTCAGAAATGAGAGGAGGCCTGTGTCCAGCAGTGGGACGTATACAGGCTGTAACTTTACTTTTTTTACTTTAAATGAGATGAGATTAAATTATGGACTCTGTCTGAAATAAATTGATTTTATTAAATTTATTTTTATGTAGGAGGAGTTCAGTGACAAACACACGTACAGAAGAATTATATAGGTATACCTATATAAAGATGAAAAGCTAATGAACAAAAATATATTAAATATAAAAGTTTTATATCATAATTTTCTCTTTCTTGTAAGCAAGTAATCTATTGTATTAATTTTTTTGCTTTAGTTTAACAAAATATATTAATTTCATGTAACAAAGTTAATCGCAGAGCAGAAAATTTGGCAGTTAATTTAAGCCGAAACTTAAATATAAACTATTGGTCCAATACGTAATAAAACTATATTTTAATAATGTTCTTACGTATTGACTTGAAAATTATGTATTGCCTTAAGTGCAAAGCGCGTAGGTATGTTTTTTTATAGGAGAGGGGGCAAACGAGCATGCGGCTCACCTGATGGTAAGTGACTACCGCCGTCTATGAACAACTGCCACACCAGGGAAACCAGTGGAATTGCAGATACGTTGCTGGCCTTTTAAAAAGGAGTAGGCACTTTTCTTGAAGGTCCCTAAATCGTATCGGTCCGGAAATATCGCTGATGGTAATCGATTCCACAAGGAAGTTGTGCGAGGTAGAAAACATCTTCTAAATTACACAGTGGTGGACCGCCAATCACCCAGATGGTGTGGGTGGTATCGGGAGTTCTGCCGCGATGTGCGTTCGTGAAATTTGGCGGCTGGGATTAATCCTAACAATTCCTCAGAACACTCCCGTGGTAAATGCGAAATAAAATGAGAAGGGATGCAACATCTCTTCGCGGCGCCAATGAATCGAGCCGATCGGAAAGGACTTGGTCGTCGACAAGACGAGCCCCTCTGCGCTGGGGTTCTTTTTAGCGGTAAACTTGCAAACTTGTGTCTTCTGAGGATTAAACTGGACTAGATTTAGTCGCCCCCAGTCCGAGACTTTATCCAGCATAGACTCGACTTCAGACACAAGTTTGTTTGTTTTGACACAGGTACTCGGAGACGTTTTCCCGAGAAATATTAGCACGGCCGGTGTATAGAGCATCACCAGTGCTATCATCAACATATCAATGATATGCAGAAGAAACAGCGTTGGTGCACAGCCTTGTGGAACACCAGCGTTAATAGGCTTGTAGTCAGAACATGCACCGTCTACAACGACCTTGATGCTCCCATCTGCAAGGAAGCTGGTGATCCAGTTAGGAAGGGAGCTTCTAAAGAAGCGCTTTGTGCCAAACCCGATCGAAGGCCTTCGCAATGTCCAGACTAACGGCCAACGCCTCCCCCTTGGACTCTACTGCCTCCGCCCATCTATGGGTCAGGTAGACTAGAAGATCACCAGCTGATCGACCCCGACGAAAACCGTACTGGCGGTCACTAATCAGCTGGTGATCCTCAAGGTACCGGATGAGCTGGCAGTTAATAATGGATTCCATTATTTTGGGGAAAAAGGAGTTGATCGCGATAGGCCTATAGTTGGACGGGTCTGAGCGGTCGCCTTTTTTAGGGATCGGGTGGACAAAAGCTGTCTTCCATGAATTCGGGACTACGCCTTGGGAGTAAGAGTACCGGAAAAGACGCGTTAGGACTGGTGCCAACTCCGGAGCACACGTCCTCAGCACAATTGGGGGGATTCCGTCAGACCCACTCGACTTCTGGATGTCCAGGGAGAGAAGTGCTTTGCGAACCGAGCGCTGTTAGAACAGCACATCTGGCATGGAGCACTCACACCGCGCGATGGTCGGCGGTGTTTTCCCTCCGTCATCAAGAGTCGAGTTGGACGCAAAAAGGGAGCCTAAAAGGTCGGCTTTGTCTTTTGCGTCTTGAGCCAGTGAGTCGTCCTCCCTTTGCAGAGATGGTAGTGATGGCTTACAGAAATTCCCTTGGACAGCCTTGGCGAGAGACCAGATTGCACGGGTTCCCGAAGGAAGGCGAACTAGTTTCTCGCCAATTCTGCCTATGTGCTCTGACTTTGCCTTGGCAATAACTCTTTTAAAGGACCGGGACGCGAAGTTATACTTCTTTTTGTGTGTTTACTACAACTGATGTTTTAATGGAATATTTTTATATAATTAAAATAAATGTTATTTTATGAAAACTTTATGCTAATTACTTAATATAAAATCCCTTTATTATATAAACCGTTATCATGCAGCGTAAATGTTTTATGATATTTACTTGCTGGCTATATAAATATTATTTAATAACAAGAATATTGCTAAGCTTGAGTCGTAATAGTCCATTAATCGAAATTGTTTTCAAACATTGTTAGTGAAAGAATAAATTACTTCGAGAAAGTTTAAATTTTTACATTTTTATGTTGTAGTACTAGCAACCCCTTGTAGATGACGCAGGCTTCGCCTGGGTAGAATCTATTAATGTGGTGTTTATTAAATTTAAGATAATCATCAAATACAATTTATTTTATATATTTTTTTAAATTCTCAAAAAATACTCATCTAATAAAGTTTTTCGGATAAAATATAGATTACAACTGGCATTGTTCTCTGTTCAAGAAGTTTCATTACAATCGGTTTGGTCATTCGGAAGATAAGCCGGGATAGACAGACAGACAGACAGATAGATAGACCGACCGATAAAAAATTTAAAACTCATGTCTTAATGGCATATAAATAATCCCTTCAGCTCGATAAAAGGCAGTTGTTTCGTTGTAAGTAGTTTAGATGTGATATTGCACCTTGTGTTAAATAAATGAGCTGTTTTGCGTTTCATAATGTAAATTATGATAAAAATGAATTTGTATATATTGTGTATATAACAAGTTGCTATTGTAACCAAGAAAGCAAACGAGGTTGCTATTTTCAAAGAGAGCATTTGCATAGAGGAATCTTGTGCATTGTAATATCAGAGCAAGTTAGAATGCTATTATAAATCACAAAAGTCGATGATACTTTTTATTGTCTAAAATAATGTTCACATTTAGAATTAAAGTGGGAATGGTTTTCTTTGTTTCTAAGAAAATATTTTATAAAAATACACATTTTAGAATAAAGTTTTTATTAAATTTAGAGATAAATTTATCATTTCATAAAATAATTTTCTAACTCTGCAATCATTCTGCCCACGGTATACTGACTGGCGAAAGAGACTTACTAATGATGAAAAAACATTGTGCGTGTAATTATGTACACGTACGAAGTGAAATTTCTTTATAACATATTAATCTACTTTTATTTTATATTTTACATAAGTAGGTTAAATAAAAGTATACTTATGCAGCCCCGGCGGTGAACCGTTAAGAAAACGTGACTTTTTTGTTTTTAATACCATACTAAATTTTTCCATTACGTCGATAAAGAAGTTTCACTTCAATAAGTGTTTAGCGGGAAGAGGGGAATTATCTAGAAAAAAGGGAAGCGGTATTGCTTGTGCGAGGGACTTTCCTACTAGGCTTACTTACTTACTACGTACTTGGTAAAAGCATATGGCTCAGGACTTTTTAACTCTAGTTGTAAACGAGTTGTGTTTTGTAATATTAAAAAAAGGTTAGCAAATAGATATATTTAGATTCATAAACATTTGCTCGGGAGTTTCTTTGCGTGGTAAGCTGAAGTGGCAACGTACACAACCATTGAAACTTTTGAGTTGTAAAAGTCCAAGTCTTGCTTAAACTTTTATGAAAAAACTAATACGTGGTAGAGCTACACTGCAGATTTTTTTTTTGGTTGCAGAACAAATGGTTCGGCTCGACCTTGAAAGCACAGTGTTTTCACAGAATACTACTTGTGCAATACACTCTGCTGCTGAAGTTTGATATTACTATCATTGCACCGACAGCTCCTGGATTCATGATTGCAGGAAGATTGTGGCGGTATGTCGCCTAACCCAGTAGAATATTGTACAAGTATTATTGTAATGTGTCTTTTTTGTATTTCATGTAAAACATAATTTTATAATGTTATTAATTGTGTAATGTTAGTTAATGGTGTAAGTAATTACCTAATATCTTTATTGTTTTTGAGCAATACAGATATTGTGTAATAAGGGGAAATATGACAGTGAAAATTGATACTTAATTTAAGTCAAAATGGTTTTAGGTGCGCGGTTCTCCTTACGGTAAATCTTTAGAGGTAGGATTAGCGACAGTTTCGGGAACTAATAAGACGAAAGAATATAAATGAAAAAGTAAACATTATTATTGCATTGGTAAAGTAATAGTGCATCAGTATCGCATTTCTCAGGGGAAAATTTATTGAATAATTGCTGTTTTATTCAAGATCTTTCTGTGTTAACTCTAATAATAGGGTAAGAAGATACAGTCTACGTAGGCACATAAGACAGGCGTCAAAACCGGGACCATTCCAATAGGCGCACGTCATCTTAGTCTTCCACCCTTTCTTTTAAGAAACGAGGTTGTGTACGGAATCAAACGTCTTCATCTAGTCTTCATCTAGGGTCACGCCCACCTCGTTGTCAGGAACCCAGCGTGGTGTAGTTTTGTTCTGTAAATAGAAGGTCAATAATTGGTTGATCCTTGATTGGGGGCGCAAGACCCGTGGACCACCTGCCGTTTTAGTTGGTCCCTTGAACCAAATTTAGGGGGTCAACATCTGAGGAGGGAGTCACAACCTATCAGGTTTAATGAGTCACACCATCCTCTAATCTGTGCTTGCTTGTAATTATTATTCGATTCAAAACACTGATATTCATTTAAATTTATTATGTGATTTTCATAAGATATTAAAGCAGCTATATTGGGAAATTGTAGCTGAACGTTTAATTTATTTATAGTAATCGTTTGCTACAATAATTACGAAATGTTGAGGGCGCGTTCTAATTTACTTTCGCAACCCTTGAAAGTTTCATTCATTTTAATGAATACCATTGAAAGTGTTATAAAAGGAACATTTGTGCTGACATATAATCCGTTTGAGATAAAATGTTTAACGTACACACATAGTAAAGTAAATATAAATATAAATCGGAATTTATAATAATACGGGAAAGCAAAAACCAGTATTTGTAAAATAAATTAATCAAAAAAAATCAAAGTTTAAAGAATTAATATTTCTTTTTCATTTATTTCTTTTTCATTATCCTCAATTACGAATCGAAATGCAGATATGCGTTGTCATTTATGAGGACTAGGATAGAATGCTTCGTATCCAGTAAAATGGGTCGTTGGTTATCTACACTCACCATACGAAATACAGTATTAACCTGCTATTTTACGCTGTTATTCTGTGAGAGCGTGTTCGTTCCCTGGTCGAGTCGACCCATACTTGCTTGGTTTTACAACTTCGAAAAAATTATTATGGCTGTATATGGGTGACCCCTATACTGCCACAATAGTGGCAGTCTTGGATTCTTATCGTTATCTGGTGTAGGAACTACCGTGATCAGGATGTTTAATAATTTACCAAAAATAAATGTACGAGACGAATGTCAAGCTGCCAAAAAATGATCTCACTAACATCTACAAGTATGTGTTAAGTTTACTTTCGAATTTTTTCGAATTTGAATTACGCAGGCCTACAATTTTGAATAGGATTTATAAATACCAAAATATAGGTTGTACATTTTGTTATTTTTATGGAAAGTTGTAATGTGCGAATGTGTCTCTTAAGACACCCACGGAAAGATATGGGGTAGTGGGTATCCTTACCCGCCACTACACTACATTAAATTGTAGATTAATATAATAATTTTTTTATTATTAAGTAATTAATATTAAGTAGTTTTTATGTTTAAAAATCGAATTAAGTTAAATTGAATTGAATTAAAATGAATAAGATTAAATTAAATTAAATTAGGTAGATAGATTAGATTGAATTGAATTGAATTAAATGACATTAAATTAGAAAGAGCCGTGGTAGCTCAGATAGTTAGCACTCGCGGTAAATTTCACAATACGCGAGCAACCCGGGTTCGATCTCCGCCGGCACGAATGAAGTTGTTAATTGCAATTTTAAGTGCTGATTTACCATGTGCTCGGCGATGAGGGAAAACATCGTGAGGAAACCTGCATGTCTGAGAAAAAGAAAAAATATATTTTCGAAGACATGTGAAGTTCGCCAACACGAAATTGGGGCAGTGCGGCGGATACTTTTTTGCCCTAAAACCCTCTCAGAAATGAGAGGAGGCCTGTGCCCAGTAGTTGGACGTATACAGGCTGTAACTTTGCTTTTTTTACTTTAAATGAGATGAGATTAAATTATGGACTCTGTCTGAAATAAATTGATTTTATTAAATTTATTTTTTATTTAGGAGGAGTTCAGTGACAAACACACGTACAGAAGAATTATATAGGTATACCTATATAAAGATGAAAAGCTAATGAACAAAAATATATTAAATATAAAAGTTTTATATCATAATTTCCTCTTTCTTGTAAGCAAGTAATCTATTGTATTAATTTTTTTGCTTTAGTTTAACAAAATATATTAATTTCATGTAACAAAGTTAATCGCAGAGCAGAAAATTTGGCAGTTAATTTAAGCCGAAACTTAAATATAAACTATTGGTCCAATACGTAATAAAACTATATTTTAATAATGTTCTTACGTATTGACTTGAAAATTATGTATTGCCTTAAGCGCAAAGCGCGTAGGTATGTTTTTTTATAGGAGAGGGGGCAAACGAGCATGCGGCTCACCTGATGGTAAATGACTACCGCCGCCTATGAACAACTGCCACACCAGGGAAACCAGCGGAATTGCAGATACGTTGCCGGCCTTTTAAAAAGGAGTAGGCTCTTTTCTTGAAGGTCCCTAAGTCGTATCGGTCCGGAAATTTTGCTGATGGTAATCGATTCCACAAGGAAGTTGTGCGAGGTAGAAAACATCTTCTAAATTACACAGTGGTGGACCGCCAATCACCCAGATGGTGTGGATAGTATCGGGAGTTCTGCCGCGATGTGCGTTCGTGAAATTTGGCGGTTGAGATTAATCCTAACAATTCTTCAGAGCACTCCCGTGGTAAATGCGAAATAAAATGAAAAGGGATGCAATATCTCTTCGCGGCGCCAATGAATCGAGCCGATCGGAAAGGACTCGGTCGTCGACAATACGAGCCCCTCTGCGCTGGATGCGGACAAGTGGAAGGAGTTGGCACTGGGGAGCCCCAGCCCAGAGATGGGAACAGTATTCCATGTGAGGCCGAACCTGCGCCTTGTAAAGTTGCAGGAGTTGTGCCGGCATGAAATATTATCCCGCTCTGCTGAGCACGCCAAGCCTTTTAGAGGACAATTTGGCCTTCTTTTCCAAGTGACCACGAAACTGTACGCCACTCGATATGTCGACGCCGAGGATTCCGATACTGGCTGAGGCAACAAGGGGAGTGCCTTGAAACTGAGGAGTTACGACAAAGGGGTTCTTTTTAGAGGTAAATGCGGAAACTTGTGTCTTCTGAGGATTAAGCTGGACTAGATTCAGTCGCCCCCAATCCGAGACGTTGTTCAGCAAAGAATTGACTTCAGACACAAGTTTGTTCCGGTACTCGGCGACGTCTTCCCGAGAAATATTGGCACGGCCTGTGTATAGAGCATCACCAGTGCTTTCAGCCGCATAGCAATGCATGTTACCGGTTTGCAACATATCATTGATATGCAGAAGAAATAGCGTTGATTATAGCACGTAGCCTTGTGGAACACTAGCGTTAATAGGCTTGTAGTAGGAGCATGCACCGTCTACAACGACCTTGATGCTCTGAAAATTTACGTATAATCATGTTATACGTAATATTTTTATGGGCTTAGGGCATGCATAATTGGATTAACTAATAGTTTGTTTACAAATGTTTTATTTCATGTTTTTTTTGTACATTTGTTCCTAAAGTAATGATAAAATAAAGTAAAACGCAATATCAAAGATTATAATAGTGTCATATGAATGCAAAAAAATCTTAAGACACTATTTTAATAAAGTCTTGATCCCTTAAAAAATAATCAGTAAATGGATTTTTGATGCCGATTACGTCTTCGCGTAAAACACTTTAATATATATTAAATGAAACAAAAAAGGGAATTAAAAAAGCTAAACGCGATAGAATCAGTAAATTTGTTATTTATAAGTAGTAAGTAAATTAGTAAGTAAGTAAATTTGTAAATTTGTTTCATTTAGTGTGTAGTATTTGCGTAAATGTAAGAAATCATTACTTTAATATATAATTAATAGAATCAGGCGTTACTTTGCGGAAATACATTATATTAAAGTTAGTAAAATTACTTCGCCTTAATAAAATAAAATAATGTATCTTACCTAGTTTGAAGAGCATCTCCCGCGCTCCCTCAATTGCATGCACTATCCCCGTCACCACTAATCCCAGCACCACTTCTACCAACACCACTACACTAGAAAAGAAACGCAACCGAAGACAATACGACATGTCTCCCCGTGGCTTCCTCAGGTGAAGTAGACTTTGCGATGGCTAAGTTTGTCTTTTTATAACAGATAGAGGTTTTTATTTCTTTTATAAGTTTTAAAGCAAGATCAGGCTTAAAACCTTAGAATAATAACACCTAGAAGCCGAGTCCGTGTCCGTAATGTGAGGCAACTCAAACTAAGCCCGAATGGCTTAGTTCAATACTCGGCCCGTTAGTGCTCAAAGTCGTGTCGTGTTGACAACAGCTCCCGAAATTTTAATTAAAAATGACGTTTTATGCAGTTAACGGATGTCAGTAAATGAGACAAACACAAGAAACATAGTAACATTACATTTCACGAGTAACTAATGCTTTTGAACTTATATTTTTACGTAAAACATTAATCAAAAATAAATATGAATTTTAAAAACTGACATATAACATTATATGGAAATGTTGCCAAAGTGAAAGAAAAATTCTCCCACCTTTTTTAATTAAAACTAAAACACGTCAATAGGCATGAGGGCATCCATCCTAAAAACCGTTTTTTTAAAGAGTTATAAAGTGCAAAAAATTAAAAAATCAAATTTCTGACGCATTGTGTTGTGTAATAATATAATAATATTTTAGATAATGATAAACTATTATTTAAAACTAATTTCTCAATTAACTGACACTATGTTACAAAAAACTTTACCTCAGTCACAACCAGGGATTGAAAACGGTCCCAAAATACCGGTATAGTACCGGTATTTAAGGGTTTCGGAACCTATACCGGAACAGGAACAGAACCTAAATTAGAACCTTTAAGAACCTTTATTTTACCGGTTCCTAAGTAAAGCGAAAGCGAGTCCCAACTTGTTTGAGGTGCGGTCGGGTAGACGGCGCGATGCGGCGCGCGGCGGTGTATGAGAAGAGGGGAGTTTGTAAAATATCACATTTGTATTGGTGGATCTTATGTTGCATATCAATGCAGTGTTGCCAACTCTACGGATTTTCTATAGATAAACGGAAATTTGTCATCATCTACGGAACTACGGAATTTGACGATGCAATCTACTGATTTTTTATAAACTTAACAAGATTTTTTTTATCATGAGTGTGAAGTTGCCGACAATGTCATTCTCTCTCTCTTCTTCTAATGTCTGTATTAAATTATATTTAATAACTAATTCTATGCTATCTGTATTAAAATAAAACCATTCTTACTTATAAATATCAAATTTTTGTGACGTTAATCGATTTCAAAATGTTAATAGCTTAGATATTTTTAATTAAATTAGGTACTTTTGTTTCTTCTTTCTTCTTGAAAAATAGGCAGTTAATATAACCGCTTATAACCTTTTTATAGATGATTGAATTGTCACGTATGTCTCAAATTTTTCTAATCCATACTATCACATTTGTTTTTGCAATTATTAAAAAAATTCTGCCGGATTATTCTTAGCTTTTCCTCAATCTTTTTTTTCGAATTTCTCAAAGTTCTTATTTGTATAGTTTTTCATCATCATCATCATTACAGCCCTTCACAAGTCCACTGCTGAACATAGGCCTCCCCCAAGGAATGCCACAAAGCACGGTTTGAGCCACCTGCATCCATCGATTTCCTGCATATTTTACCAGGTCGTCGCTCCATCTAGTAGGGGGACGCCTCACACTTCGTCCGCCGGTACGAGGCCGCCACTCGAGAATCTTTTTTTCCCATCGGTTGTCGGTTCTTCGAGCTTTATGGTCGGCCCATTGCCACTCAGCTTACTAATCAGTTGGGCTATGTCGGTTACTCTGGTTCTACTGCGGATATCCTCATTTCTAAGTTTATCACGCAGAGAAACTCCAAGCGTAGTCCTCTCCATAGCTCGCTGAGTGACCTTGAGCTTCCTCATCCGGCTAGCAGTGAAAGACCACGTCTCAGTTCCATAAGTAATTACTGGCAACACGCACTATTTGTACAGTCTCGTTTTTAAGTTTTGAGGTATACCTGACGAGAAGATGTGCCGTAATTTCCCCAACGCTGCCCAACCGAGTTGAATCCGTCGATTGACCTCTCGGTCTAAGCTGGACTTAACTAGTCGGACTATTTGTCCAAGCTTAACATACTCGTCAACAACTTCGAGCTTAGTGCTCCCAACAACTACCGGCATAGGTGTGACATGGATGTTAAACATGATCTTTGTTTTGCCCACGTTCTTCTTAAGACCTATCCGTTGGGAGACACTATTGAGGTCATTGAGCATAGTGCTAAGGTCTTCCAGCGATTCTGCCATAAGGACTATATCGTCGGCAAATCGAAGGTGAGTGATGTACTCGCCATTGATGTTAATACCGTATCCTTTCCAGTCCAGAAGCTTGAAAACGTCTTCCAATGCAGCGGTGAAGAGTTTCGGGGATATAACGTCACCCTATCTTACACCTCTCTGCAATTGGATAGGTTTCATACACTGGTTCTGTACTCGGATAGCCATCGTAGCCCTACTGTACAAGCACTTCAGCACTTCGAAATACCGACTGTGAACTTGGCACCGTTGAAGGGACTGCAGCACAGCCCAAATTTCAACGGAATCAAAGGCAAATTGTACTCCACGGACTTCTGTACAATTCGCCGAAGGGTATGTATGTGGTCTATGGTGCTAAAGCCCTTTTGGAAACCGGCTTGTTCGGGAGGCTGGAAGTCGTCAAGTCTGCGCGCGAGACGATTCGTAATGACTCTCGAAAACAGCACGTAGACGCGGCTCAGAAGGGAAATCGGTCTGTACTTCTTCAAGAGAGCGTTGTCACCTTTCTTGAAGAACAAAACCACCGCACTTCTGCTCTACGCCTCCGGTGTAATACCACCATGGAGGACGGAATAAGAGCTTCTGAAGGACTTCAAGTACCGGTTTCCCACCCGCTTTCAGAAGCTCCGCTGTAATTCCACCCTCGCCTGGGGCCTTGCCGTTTTTAAGGTGCTGGAGAGCCATTCTAATCTCGCTCAGACTGACGTCTGGGATATCATCGGAATAGTGTCGGATAAGACTCGCTCTTGGATCGTTACTCACTCGTGTGGCTCCAACCATGATGTGTACAGCTGCCCATAGTACCTCTCAATTTCACTCAAAATCTCAAGTGTCCTGCCACACTTGGTCTTCAGCTTCGACAGTTGGCTCTTTCCGGCAGACAGATCTCCAGCAAAGACTTTGGAGCCTTGGTTCCGCTCGATCGCTTCTTCAATACGAGCTGTATTGAAGTTGCGTAAGTCCCGCCGCATGCATTTGGAGATCTGTCTGTTCAGTTGCCTGTATGCTGTCAAATCTGTTGAAGAATGTAGCCTCATCTCCCGTCTAACAGCCATGAGATTAAGAGTGTGATCGGAGAGTTTTTGTGTTCTTCTGCGGCGGGTATTGCAGAACTTAGCTCCGACCGCATGGACAGTTTCCACGAGCTTGTCATTCATATCGTCCACTTCATTGCAGTCTTCTAGGCACTGAAAACGGTTTCGTAACTCGAGCTGAAAGTTTTCGGGACTTTGGATTAGAGCACGAGGGGGACGGAGCGTTGACTTCATCAGACGAGACCTCTCCAACTTAACATTTAGGTTCAGTGTGCCTCTAACCATTCGGTGATCGCTGCCGGTTTTCACCCTCGCGATCACTGAGACATCACTGAACAGTTGTCGTCTGGTCGTCATAATGAAGTCAATTTCATTTTTTGTCGAACCGTCGGGGCTCGACCAGGTCCACTTCCTGTGGGGCCGCTTCTTGAAGAAAGAGTTCATCATAAAGAGTCCCTCTTTCTCCATGAAGTCGGCCAGCTGCTGGCCCCTTGGGTTCCGTTGCCCTATTCCAAATTTCCCTACTTTCAGCTCACCGTTCTCTCTTGTGCCTAGTTTTGCGTTGAAGTCTCCCATTAACACCGTATAGTGCGTTTTGGAGGAATGCATAGCTCTAGAGATATCCTCATACATTTCCTCCACCTCCTCATCGGGGTGTGTCGAGGTTGGTGCGTAAACCTGTATGACCTTCAGCGAATAACGTTTTGTGATTCTGAGTATGAGGTACACGACCCTCGTTGACACACTGCCAATCTTTACAACGTTGTTAACGAGAAACTTGTGGACGATAAATCCGACACTTCCTTGGAACAGGTGTTCGTCCTCCTGGTGATAGAACAAGTTGGGTTAAAAGGATTCACAGGATTAAAAGGAGTCAAGGATTACCGTGTCCTCCCCCTCTCTTCGGACCTCGGATAGTCCTATAATATTCCAGTGCAACTTGTCTATCTCTTCTTCCAGCTCCAGGATCTTCTCGTCAGTCCTCAGGGTGCGTGCGTTATAAGTTGCCAGGTCGAGTCGTCGTAGGTGGCAACCGAACCTCCACCGGAGATTCTTAGCACCCCTGCCCCGCCGTTACCATGGTCGCCACCGTAGCCAGGAATAGCGGGGCCGCCGGGGACTGGGGGCCGTCTCTTAGTAACTTTATTTATTTTGGGGGGTATATTGCCATAGTTGCCACGCTTGGCAGGCGGGTTGGCAACCGCAGGTTTTTATTATGATATTGCTGTTATCAGGAAGATGCTGCTGCCCATCTCCTGACTGTATCCCACTGTCGCCTCTTACGACACCCACAGATATTCTTAACCGCCACACAGCTATAGTTTTTCATTGTGACATAAATCACCCGAATCTGAAACACCGTAATATATCAAATAATAAACTAACAAAATCCAGAAAATAAAATCCATGTTAATAAGTCGTTATAATCAAGTTTGAAACGTATTTTTTTAGTATAACTATCCACAAATATTAAAGTGTGTATAGTTACTTTATTTGATGTTTACTAAAGATTATTTAAATTAAAAAAAACATTTAAATATAATCAATTTTTTATGGTTTATTTTTCTTACATGTGTAGCTTGATTCGATGTTATACTACATTTAAACTTACAACAAGAATTTTCCATGACAGAATGAATTTATCAACTAAGTTCAAAAACAAATATTGTCGATTCTCAACGGAACGGATATTTTGAAATAGCATCTACGGAATTCTACAGAATTTTTATACCAATCTACGGATTTGGAGAAATTTGATTTTAGGTTCTCGGAACCGGTATTTAGAACCGGTACATCGGAACCCGAACCGGAACCGATACCGGAACTGGAACCGTACCGAAAAGAGGAACCTTTATAAGAACCTAAATGATGAACCAGAACCAAAAATGGTACCGGTATTCAATCCCTGGTCACAACTAGCGACATCTGGTGAGCGGAAGATTATTAGCCCTCATTAAATAGAGTGCATAACGCAACTTGACAACTTATTACTACGAGGGCTACCAACATTGAAAAAATGCAACGCGTTGTTTTTATTTATCGACGGCTCCGTAGCGCAGTGGCTTAGCAATGAGTTGTTGCGCTGGGGGCCGCAGGTTCGAATCCCGCACGGAACAAATATTTGTATGCCTTAGAAATCATTGTTCCGGGTCTGGATGTTTGTCCTCGTGCAAATTATGTTTGTAAGCTGCCTCCACGATACAGGAGAAAATCCTAGTGTGGAGGTAACGTTTTTTAAAAAAAATTAAAAAATATGGATGATGAATTGTAAGGAAACTTTTTATATGGTCTGATAATAAATGCATGGTTGGTTTTCGTTTTATGTTTCTTTCTGATCCGATCAATGCGGCTTGTGAGACAGAAAACATCAGACACATTCGAAATGAAAGCAGTTGGAAGCCCACTTAAATACAAAAATTTGTTCTTTACATTTTTTATAGGATACGGTGACATACTAACACACGGTCCACCTGATGGTAAGTGGATGCTGTGACCCATATACATCTACAACTATCCTCAATAAAGAGATGCGTTGTCATCCGTGAGGACTGTGTAAAACCTACCAAAATTAAAATTTTCTTGTGTTTTTCATATTGTAGCTTACATTATGAATGCAGTGAGGTGCGGTACACCATTACTCGACGATTATTAAAAAAAATTGTTAAAAACAAACTGAATAATAGATACTGAATACGATCAATCGTTCGTCGAACAGTCGTGTGTCAGGCATCGGGCGGGTGTATATCGAACTTACATTAGTCATATAATTATAACGTCTCTACAGTTACAAAGAAACATATGATACAATCACATTTATATGGTTCATAAAAGTATCTCACTTGGCTAGATAGGCAAATATCCTATTCAAAAATATTTTGAATTTAGTGAGCTACACTTCGATAATAGAATTCAAGCAAACTTATTTTCACATTTGTGTGAGTCATACGTTACGTTGTAACTATTAGTCCAATATAGTTACAACTTCCCTACTTTTCGGGAAAATTTAATGTATTGGCCACATTATTTCTTCACTTGTTTGTGTTTCGTCTAGCGTAAACACAAGTTGATAACGCATACATAGATTTTGTTCTTGCCCCACTTTTGAACGTCCGCTTTGTAGGGAACTATCGTTCTAGGTGTTATTATTCTAAGCTTAAAACACTTTTAAAACATTAGAACGTGTGCCTTTTGCGATGTGGATTGTGGATTGCTATTTAAGCCGTAGTGCATATAAATAAAGTACAAATTAATAATGGTTTTAGGTCTGTAAATTTTGAGTTCCGTTGAAGTTGTAACCAAATCGTTGCAAAAGTATCTGATGCTATTAAAACTATGAATTTTCAGCAGAGTTAATTCAGCGGATTAAAATTTAAAGCGCCGTGCTAGCTCAGTGGCATCTGGCCGCTACTGGCACGGCACTATAAATTTTAATTTTGATTTCAGAATTAAGTGTTCACTACAACTGATGTTTTAATGGAATATTTTTATATAATTAAAATAAATTTTATTTTATGAAAACTTTAAGCTAATTACTTAATATAAAATCCCTTTATTATATAAACCGTTATCATGCAGCGTAAATGTTTTATGATATTTACTTGCTGGCTATATAAATAATATTTAATAACAAGAATATTGCAAGGCTTGAGTCGTAATAGTCCATTAATCGAAATTGTTTTCAAACATTGTTAGTGAAAGAATAAATTACTTCGAGAAAGTTTAAATTTTTACATTTTTATGTTGTAGTACTAGTAACCCCTTGTAGATGGTGTAGGCTTCGCCTGGGTAGAATCTATTAATGTGGTGTTTATTAAATTTAAGATAATCATCAAATACAATTTATTTTATATATTTTTTTAAATTCTCAAAAAATACTCATCTAATAAAGTTTTTCGGATAAAATATAGATTACAACTGGCATTGTTCTCTGTTCAAGAAGTTTCATTACAATCGGTTTGGTCATTCAGAAGATAAGCCGGGATAGACAGACAGACAGACAGATAGATAGACCGACCGATAAAAATTTTAAAACTCATGTCTTAATGTAAATAATCCCTTCAGCTCGATAAAAGGCAGTTGTTTCGTTGTAAGTTGTTTAGATGTGATGTTGCGCCTTGTGTTAAATAAATTACCAGTTTTGCGTTTCATAATGTAAATTGTGATAAAAATGAATTTGTATAAATTGTGTATATAACAAGTTGCTATTGTAACCAAGAAAGCAAACGAGGTTGCTTTTTTCAAAGAGAGCATTTGCGTAGAGGAATCTTGTGCATTGTAATATCAGAGCAAGTTAGAATGCTATTATAAATCACAAAAGTCGAGGATACTTTTTATTGTCTAAAATAATGTTCACATTCAGAATTAAAGAGGGAATGGTTTTCTTTGTTTCTAAGAAAATATTTTATAAAAATACACATTTTAGAATAAAGTTTTTATTAAATTTAGAGGTCTAGGTAAGTTTAGCATTTCATAAAATTATTTTCTAACTCTGAGAGTTCTAAAAATGTGCGTGTAATTATGTACACGTACGAAGTGAAATTTCTTTACAACATATTAATCTACTTTTATTTTATATTTTACATAAGTAGGTTAAATAAAAGTATACTTATGCAGCCCCGGCGGTGAAACGTTAAGAAAACGTGACTTTTTTGTTTTTAATACCATACTAAATTTCTCCATTACGTCGATAAAGAAGTTTCACTTCAATAACTGTTCAGCGGGAAGAGGGGAATTATCTAGAAAAACGGGAAGCGGTATTGCTTGTGCGAGGGACTTTCCTACTAGGCTTACTTACTTACTACGTACTTGGTAAAAGCATATGGCTCAGGACTTTTTAATATTCTAGTTGTAAACGAGTTGTGTTCTGTAATATTAAAGAAAGGTTAGCAAATAGATATATTTAGATTCATAAACATTTGCTCGGGAGTTTCTTTGCGTGGTAAGCTGAAGTGGTAACGTACCCAACCATTGAAAATTGTGAGTTGTAAAAGTCCAAGTCTTGCTTAAACTTTTATAAAAAAACTAATACGTGGTAGAGCTACACTGCAGAATATACTGTAATATACTAATACACGCCTAACCCAGTAGAATATTGTACAAGTATTATTGTAATGTGTCTTTTTTGTATGTCATGTAAAACATAATTTTATAATGTTATTAATTGTGTAATGTTAGTTAATGGTGTAAGTAATTACCTAATATCTTTATTGTTTTTGATCAATACAGATATTGCATAATAAGGGGAAATATAACAGTGAAAATTGATACTTAATTTAAGTCAAAATGGTTTTAGGTGCGCGGTTTTCCTTACGGTAAATCTTTAGAGGTAGGATTAGCGACAGTTTCGGGAACTAATAAGACGAAAGAAAATAAATGAAAAAGTAAACATTATTAGTGCAGTGGTAAAGTAATAGTGCATCAGTATCGTATTTCTCAGGGGGAAATTTATGAATAATTGCTGTTTTATTCAAGATCTTTCTGTGTTAACTCTAATAATAGGGTAAGAAGATATAGTTTACGTAGGCACATAAGACAGGCGTCAAGACCGGGACCATTCCAATAGGAGTACGTCATCTTAGTCTTCCACCCTTTCTTTTAAGAAACGAGGTTATGTACGGAATCGAACGTCTTCATCTAGTCTTCATCTAGGGTCACGACCACCTCATTGTCAGGAACCCAGCGTGGTGTAGTTTTGGTCTGTGAATAGAAGGTCAATAATTGGTTGATCCTTGATTGGGGGCGCAAGACCCGTGGACCACCTGCCGTTTTAGTTGATCCCTTGAACCAAATTTATGGGGTCAACATCTGAGGAGGGAGTCACAACCTATCAGGTTTAATGAGTCACACCATCTAATCTGTGCTTGCTTGTAATTATTATTCGATTCAAAACACTGATATTCACTAAAATTTATTATGTGATTTTCATAAGAGATTAAAGCAGCTATATAGGGAAATTGTAGCTGAACGTTTAATTTATTTATAGTAATCGTTTGCTACAATAATTACGAAATGTTGAGGGCGCGTTCTAATTTACTTTCGCAACCCTTGAAAGTTTCATTCATTTTAATGAATACCATTCAAAGTGTTATAAAAGGAACATTTGTGCTGACATATAATCCGTTTGAGATAAAATGTTTAACGTACACACATAGTAAAGTAAATATAAATATAAATCGGAATTTATAATAATACGGGAAAGCAAAAACCAGTATTTGTAAAATAAATTAATCAAAGAAAATCAAAGTTTAAAGAATTAATATTTCTTTTTCATTTATTTCTTTTTCATTATCCTCAATTACGAATCGAAATGCAGATATGCGTTGTCATTTATGAGGACTAGGATAGAATGCTTCGTATCCAGTAAAATGGGTCGTTGGTTATCTACACTCACCATACGAAATAAAGTATTAAGCTGCTATTTTACGCTGTTATTCTGTGAGAGCGTGTTCGTTCCCTGGTCGAGTCGACCCATACTTGCTACAACATAATATAGCTGTGGTATAGGTTTTACAACTTCGAAAAAATTATTATGGCTGTATATGGGTGACCCCTATACTGCCACAATAGTAGCAGTCTTGGATTCTTATCGTTATCTGGTGTAGGAACTACCGTGATCAGGATGTTTAATAATTCACCAAAAATAAATGTACGAGACGAATGTCAAGCTGCCAAAAAATGATCTCACTAACATCTACAAGTATGTGTTAAGTTTACTTTCGAATTTTTTCGAATTTGAATTACGCAGGCCTACAATTTTGAATAGGATTTATAAATACCAAAATATAGGTTGTACATTTTGTTATTTTTATGGAAAGTTGTAATGTGCGAAACCAGAGCGTGATGTTATTATATATGAAACTAGCAACTCCCGGCTTTGCCTGTATAGAATCTATTAAATTGACGATATTTAGATTTAAGATAATCAAAGACCATTTATTTAATATAAAAAATGTTTTTTTTAGAAAAAAAATGTTGAGGTTTTTGGATAAAATATAGATTACATAAAAAATATATTTATCTAAACAGCTAAGATGGTACAGATTATAATATACAATATAAAAAGAATAAAGTGGAAGTAAGGTAGTCCTACTGACGAGAAGATCGTGGAGATGGAAGAAGAGATAGACAAGTTGCGCTGGCATATTATAGGATTATCCGAAGTCCGAAGAGAGGGGGAGGACACGGTAATCCTCGAATCCGGCAACTTGCTCTATCACCGGGAGGGCGACCATCTGTCCCAAGGAGGTGTCGGATTTATCGTCCACAAGTCTCTCGTTAACAACGTTGTAAAGATCGGGAGTGTGTCGACGAGGGTTGCGTACCTTATACTCAGAATCACCAAACGGTATTCGCTGAAGGTCATACAGGTTTACGCACCAACCTCGGCACACCCCGATGAGGAGGTGGAGGAAATGTATGAGGATATCTCTAGAGCCATGCATTCCTCCAAAACCCAATATACGGTGTTAATGGGAGACTTCAATGCAAAACTAGGCACAAGAGAGAACGGTGAGCTGAAAGTAGGGAAATTTGGAATAGGGCAACGGAACCCAAGGGGCCAGCAGCTGGCCGACTTCATGGAGAAAGAGGGACTCTTTATGATGAACTCTTTCTTCAAGAAGCGGCCCCACAGGAAGTG
The DNA here is from genome assembly GCA_033319125.1 of Parnassius glacialis. Lineage (NCBI taxonomy): Eukaryota > Metazoa > Arthropoda > Insecta > Lepidoptera > Papilionidae > Parnassius > Parnassius glacialis. The sequence goes on along the minus strand of JAVANC010000013.1, from coordinate 19,709,769 downwards.
GACCTGGTCGAGCCCCGACGGTTCGACAAAAAATGAGATTGACTTCATTATGACGACCAGACGACAACTGTTCAGTGATGTCTCAGTGATCGCGAGGGTGAAAACCGGCAGCGATCACCGAATGGTTAGAGGCACACTGAACCTAAATGTTAAGTTGGAGAGGTCTCGTCTGATGAAGTCAACGCTCCGTCCCCCTCGTGCTCTAATCCAAAGTCCCGAAACCTTTCAGCTCGAGTTACAAAACCGTTTTCAGTGCCTAGAAGACTGCAATGAAGTGGACGATATGAATGAAAAGCTCGTGGAAACTGTCCATGCGGTCGGAGCTAAGTTCTGCAAGACCCACCGCAGAAGAACACAAAAACTCTCCGATCACACTCTTAATCTCATGGCTGTTAGGCGGGAGATGAGGCTACATTCTTCAACAGATTTGACAGCATACAGGCAACTGAACAGACAGATCTCCAAATGCATGCGGCGAGACTTACGCAACTTCAATACAGCTCGTGTTGAAGAAGCGATCGAGCGGAACCAAGGCTCCAAAGTCTTTGCCAGAGATCTGTCTGCCAGAAAGAGCCAACTGTCAAAGCTGAAGACCGAATGTGGCAGCATCGTTTCCGGGGCACTTGAGATTTTGAGTGAGATTGAGAGGTTCTATGGGCAGCTGTACACGTCATCGTTGGAGCCACACGCAAGTGTGAGTAACGATCCAAGAGCGAGTCTTATTCGACACTATTCCGAAGATATCCCGGACGTCAGTCTGAGCGAGATTAGAATGGCTCTTCAGCACCTTAAAAACGACAAGGCCCCAGGCGAGGATGGAATTACAGCGGCGCTTCTGAAAGCGGGTAGAAGACCGGTACTTGAAGTCCTTCAGAAGCTCTTTAATTCCGTCCTCCATGGTGGCATTACACCGGAGGCGTGGAGCAGAAGTGCGGTGGTCTTGTTCTTCAAGAAAGGTGACAACGCTCTCTTGAAGAACTACAGACCGATTTCCCTTCTGAGCCGCGTCTACGTGCTGTTTTCGAGAGTCATTACGAATCGTCTCGCGCGCAGACTTGACGACTTCCAGCCTCCCGAACAAGCCGGTTTCCGAAAGGGCTTTAGCACCATAGACCACATACATACCCACGGCAAATTGTACAGAAGTCCGAAGAGTACAATTTGCCACTATGTCTGGCGTATGTGGACTATGAGAAAGCCTTTGATTCCGTCGAAATTTGGGCGGTGCTGCAGTCCCTTCAGCGGTGCCAAGTTGACTGTCGGTATATCGAGGTGTTGAAGTGTTTGTACAGTAGAGCTACGATGGCTATCCGAGTACAGAACCAGAGTACGAAACCTATCCAATTGCAGAGAGGTGTAAGACAGGGTGACGTTATATCCCCGAAACTCTTCACCGCTGCATTGGAAGACGTTTTCAAGCTTCTGGACTGGAAAGGATACGGAATTAACATCAATGGCGAGTACATCACTCACCTTCGATTTGCCGACGATATAGTCCTCATGGCAGAATCGCTGGAGGAGCTAAGCACTATGCTCAATGACCTCAATAGTGTCTCCCAACGGGTAGGTCTTAAGATGAACATGGACAAAACAAAGATTATGTTTAATGTCCATGTCACACCTATGCCGGTAGTTGTTGGGAGCACTAAGCTCGAAGTTGTTGACGAGTATGTTTACCTGGGACAAATAGTCCGACTAGGTAAGTCCAACTTCGACCGAGAGGTCAATCGACGGATTCAACTCGGCTGGGCAGCGTTCGGGAAGCTACGACACATCTTCTCGTCAGAAATACCTCAAAACCTTAAAACAAAATTGTACAACCAGTGCGTGTTGCCAGTGATGACTTACGGAACTGAGACGTGGTCCTTCACTGCTGGCCGTATGAGGAAGCTCAAGGTCGCTCAGCGAGCTATGGAGAGGGCTATGCTCGGAGTTTCTCTGCGTGATAAACTTAGGAATAGGGATATCCGCAGTAGAACCAGAGTAACCGACATAGCCCAACGGATTAGTAAGCTGAAGTGGCAGTGGGCCGGCCATATAGCTCGAAGAACCGACAACCGATGGGGAAGAAAGGTTCTCGAGTGGCAGCCTCGTACCGGTAGGCGAAGTGTAGGGCGTCCCCCCACAAGATGGAGTGACGACCTGGTAAGACATGCAGGAAGTCGATGGATGCAGGTGGCTCGGGACCGTGCTTTGTGGCATTCCTTGGGGGAGGCCTATGTTCAGCAGTGGACTTGTGAAGGGCTGTAATATATGTATGTAAGGTAGTCCTATATCTCTAGTATATAATTATAATCTGTGATCACACCAACTAAGTTGGAGAAACTGAAGTGGAGAACTTAAGCACCACTAGACATACCTGTGTCGTGGGGGCCTGCTATACGACCTTCATCTCGTCATATATTGCTCTCTATCTGTTCGAAAAGATTCATCACTATCGGTTTAGCCATTTCGTAGATTAGCCAAGATGGACAGATGGACAGACGACAGACAAACTTTAAAAATGGTTATTTGTATTTCAGTAGCATGCAAATAATCCCGTAAGCCTAATAGAAGCCAATTGTTTAAATATTACTAACAGACAGTTCAATTATATTTATACGTATAGATAAAGATATGTGAAACGCTTTTACAATTAGGTTTAGTTGGCTACAGCTAGGCAGATACGGCTAGCTGATTGTGGTTGGTTAAACGTAGGTGTATTCAATTTATCTGTGGTTATAACTAGGTAGGCCAGAAGTTTTCGGGTAAAACTAGATTTAATAAACTTCGAATAATAATTGAATAATTATAACCACTATTAACTTTATCACACACTAGCTGTGCCTCGCGGTTTCACCCGCGTCATCACATGTCGGAGGTGTGCGACATGACCTAGTTCAAGCATTATATAATTGCAATTAAACATTTTATTTGATAGCAATGGATGGAAAAATTGGCATAATTAATGGAGTACTTTTATCTGTCGGCATATTATGTATGATGTAGAGCAAAGTTAAGTTTTATCCACTTTCCCTCCACCTCCCGGTTTAGCATCTCCTCCCCCCACCCCACGTCACAGAAAGTGTCCCGAAGCGCGGTTTTTTCCAGTTTTAAAGAAAACCGTACACGATACATGAAAAGTGTGTAGGCATGAAATGATTCTTGAGTTATTAAACTCTTATTTTTTTTAATAATAATTAATCAATTAAATTTTCAAAATACCATAGCAACGTAAAATGAAAGACTTCAGAAATAAAGATGTAACTAATCATTGTCATAAAAGTAATTTTATTTTAGTAAAGTAAATGAATTTATTTTAGCTATAATGATTGAAATAACCTCGCTCTTAGAAGCTTTCTATACTGGCTTCTCGCAGTTCTCACTGGGCGGCTAGGGTTTATGCGACGTTCGCGCGCCCAGCCAAGTATTGAATTATTTTAATTTTACATTATCTCTTAAACTATGTGTCCAAATAACATGGTATAAAGAAAAAAAAAATATCTTCATAAAATTGTCTTGATAATGAAGTAACTTTCGTTCGTAAGGATAAATAGGCCATAACGGTCATAAATCACTTTTAAATTTTCAATATTTTTTTGTCACAAAGTACCTAATTATGGCTTATGTATAAGAAATAGACATATGGTATCGCGGACTTTTTTTTTAGACGGAGTAAAGAAGTTTATTTTTCTAGAACATTGTATTTACGTATCCCTAAAGATAACACCAGCGTACGCGGATAAATCATTTCGGGAGTGCTTTTTCTTCTGACTTGCTTAACAAATATCCATATTTAAGGCTAGCTGAGTGATATAGCTTAATGCTAGATACCTATACTATTCCACATGAATCTAACTATAATATACATAAATAATTTTTCAAATCGTACTGGTAATTCCAGAGATTAGCGCGTTTAAACAAACAAAAAAACAAAAAAAAACTCTTCCGCTTTATTATATTATAGTATAGATCAGTAAAGACTTATCAAGTGACATCAGCGTTAGTAAATAGGTCACTATGATTTTTGTTAAATAAGTCAAAAATACGAAACCACTTAACACATCCTATCAGCGGCAGTAGGTTCAAGTGCATAAAAATTGATGTTATTAGAATTTTATCCTTATTATTACATTTTTCGTATGTAATAATAGTAATGACAACTTTTATTATTGCTTATGTTTACATAATTTCTAACTCCCCGGTTCGAACACATATATTCATAAAATCTGAATAAATATAAGTATTTTGAAATTTCAACAACAAATCATGCTGGGATCTAAGCACACTTGATGACCTCAATAGTGTCACCCGACGAATGAACATAAACAAGAAACAAAGGTAACGTGCAAGTCCATGTCGATAACACCTATACCAGTGTTGTTGGAAGGACCTCGCTAAAAGTTGCTCAGGAGTATGGTTACCTAGGTCAAATTGTCTGATTAGGTAAGTCCAACTTTGTTCGAGTCCATGTCATACCTACGCTGGTAGTTGTTGGAAGGACTTCGCTAAAAGTTGTTGAGGAATATGTTTACCTAAGTCAAATGTATCAGACGATTCCATAGGTACTCTGCACCCAATAAACTTGACATTAAAAAGTATATTAGAAGAAATAAAGTAGATAAATTCTTAGTCCATAGAATACATAGTGCTTTTGCCAAAAGACAATTTTATTACCTTGCACTATTACTATACAATAAATTTAATAAAATTTGTGTTAGTAAAAGCTACAACAACCATCAAAACAACACAGACACACGCACACGCACACGCATACGCACACGCAGGCGCACACGCACACGCACACGCACACGCACACGCACACGCACACGCACACGCACACGCACACGCACATGCACACGCACACGCACACGCACACGCACACGCACACGCACACGCACACGCACACGCACACGCACACGCACACGCACACGCACACGCACACGCACACGCACACGAACACGCACACGCACACGCACACGCACACGCACACGCACACGCACACGCACACGCACACGCACACGCACACGCACACGCACACGCACACGCACACGCACACGCACACGCACACGCACACGCACACGCACACGCACACGCACACGCACACGCACACGTACACGCACACGCACTCGCTCACGCACACGCACACGCACACGCACTCGCACACGCACATGCACACGCACACGCACACGCACACGAACACGTACACGCACACGCACACGCACACGTACACGCACATGCACACGCACACGCACACGCACACGCACACGCACGCGCACACGCACACGCACACGCACACGCACACGCACACGCACACGCAACCGCACACGCACACGCACACGCACACGCACACGCACACGCACACGCACACGCACACACACACACACAGGCACGCACACACACACACACACACACACACACACACACACACACACACAAAAAAGAACTAGCTCCTGTAACTCAGGTTAACCTTTTACAGGAGATAGAGCCACATGATATGTATAAACTGCTTTTTGTTGCAATAAATTTTTTTCAATTTCAATTTTCAACGTAAGTCCAACTTTGATCTAGTCCATGTCACACTTATGTCTGTGTAGTTGTTGGGAGGACTTCACTAAAAGTTGTTGAGGAATATGTTTACCTAGAAGAAATTGTCGATTAGCTAAGTCCAACTTTGATCAAGAAGTCAATCAAATATCGAACTCGGCTGAGTAGCATTCTGGAGATTACAACATATCGTCTCGTCACGTATGCGTGTTACAAGTGATGACATATCGATCTGAGACGTAGTCCCTCACTACTGGGCGTATGAGGAAGTTCAAGGTAGCCCAGCCAACTATGGAGAGGGCTAGGCTCGAAGTTTTCCGTCCAGATTATAATCGGACTTAAAGACAGACGCCGGCAGATGAATCCACTCCTTTGCAGTACGCATTTAAGAAAGACGACGCAAACCATTTGGTTCGAATGCGTGGGATATCGGCAACAAAAGTGTGAAGACCTGCCAACCGTCTGGTTTTCCGATGGCAGAAATGGAAGGGAGAATTCTTCGTGCCTGTGCTCGATGCTGACAAAATTAGTTTCAATCAAATCAAGGTAATCAATAAGCAGATCTCTCTCTCAGGAAAACATTACTTATTTTTTTAATTCATCGTCATTAAGTGCTACAATATTATTTGTCGTTGTTATCAACAATGTTAAAATAATTTAAAATTAAAAATTTTGTACAGCCGACTTCAATATAAGCGACTTCAAGACAGGTTATTTAAGAATAACTCAATAACCATTGGTCTGACCTTGATCAAATTCATATGGGACCACACGAGAACTATCAGCTTTCATATAAAAAAAGAATCATCGAAATCGGTTCGCCCAGTACAAAGTTATGAGGTAACACACATAAAAAAAAAATAGCAAAAAAAACAAAAAACATACACTCGAATTGAGTACCGTCTCCTTTTTGGAAGTCGGCAGAAAAGTAGAAAAAACTAAAACAATCTATGAAAGATTTACTTCATTAGCTAACTTTGAATACGGAGTTTGATATTAAACGGATAATCGTTACATTTCATTAAAAGTTTCAGCAAATATCCCGAGGCTTTAGAACCAATAAAAATTTCTACGCATTAAATCAAAATGTTATTTAGACAAGTGGTAAAATTACAAATTTAGTATAAACGACTCCAATATAAATATAATGAGAACATCATTGAAGCCAATTTTTTTATATTATTCTAAGCCAACACTTAACTACAACCTCACCTGATGGTAAGTGGTGATGTAGCCTAAGATGGTAAGCGCACTGACTCATCAAAAGCCTATTCACTCTTGCTTTGAAGACACCCACAATGTAATCGAATGGAAAGACAGATGCTGGTATCTTATTTCACTCTTTTGCTGTACGCATGATGAACGACGTAGCGAATCGTTTGGTTCGAATGCGTGGTAAGTCAACAACGAAAGGGTGGAGACTGACCGAACGACTGGTTGTCCGATGGTGGAAGGGAGAAGGAGGAATTAAATTATACAATTCCTGCGCACACTCTTCGAAATGCATCCTGTAGAAAACCGAAAGGCTGGCTACTTTCCTCTTAGCACACCTTTCCATTGAGTCCACAGCTGCTAGGTGGTATTTTGCAGCACCAGCCCATATATGGCAGCAATGCACCATGCATGACCGGACTTGCGCTTTATATAAAGTAAGCAGCTATCCCTGCGTAAAAATTCGCCACACCTTTGCAAGGAAGGATTGGCACGGCTGCCTTTTTTATAATAGGCCGAACGTTGACCAGCTTCCAGGGTTTTGGAACTATTACAGTCCTAAATGAGAGGCGGAACAAAAGTGTCAGCTCAGGAGACAACTCAGGTGCACAAGACTTTAGAAATATAAAATAGATAGTCTCGAATGAGGTCCCGCAGTGAGTTAATTTAGGTGGAATGTTGTTGCTACTGCCCAATCGCCAATTGCCAATTGTCCAAACGCGAATTGTAGGCAAATAGAGACGCGAACAATTCCGCTTTCTCTTTAGCCATATGCGCCACTTAGGTAAAATACCAAAAAGCTATAGTGCCGGATGGTCTGACAGAAAGATTTGAGCCAATATGTATAATGCGATCGAGACTGGCTTTCCGTAATCCTTTTTTGTAGGACTTTGCGGCCTGATTAAAAGTTCTCTTCTTGGAGCTGATATCCGGAGCTTTGCGCTTTCGAGCGTCAACCCAGGATAGATCCGCTAAATGCTTGCGCTTTTCAGCCTCTGCACATTAGCGTTAAACCATGTGCGAGCTTTGCGTCAGAAAAGGGGATAAAAAAAATACTCCATAGCTTGATGCAACACATCGGTTATCGCATACGCGCAACTCCACAGATCCGCAGAAGAGAAACAGACCTCCCTCAGATAGGATTAAAAAAAGTGTCGCATCTCATCCTAATCAACTGACTTATACTGCCATATTTGTCAAACACCTTGGGGCTCGTAATCAGGTAAAGAATATGACGATACCGATTTCACCAGACAGTGGTCAGATGTACCCAAAGGAGATGTAACCTGTACTTCATACCTATCTGGTTTAGTAGTCAGTAGAAGCTCCAAGCAATTGGCTGTGTGAAGTTAGGCTCTTGACGCCGTAGTGAACAGTCGTGTCCCTGCAAGTTGCGCATTAAAACCAGTGTTATAGACCCCTTTTAGAAGAAGTAAAGCATACTTTAGAAATTGTAGATTCTAACAGAGATTAATTTCTTACGCGTTCAAAAGATATCGTTTCCCAACAACGTAAATTTAGTAAAATTCAATCAAAGATAGAAAAATCTTATTTGAAACAAAAGAACAAACAAAGAGAACAAAAAGGAACAGTTGGCCATTCGTAAACAATTTAATGACTATTACTATGCAATTATTTCCCATGTAAACAAGATAAAAGGTAAAGGAGGAAAATAGGCGCGTAAGTCGCATGTTTCATGAAAGCACTATTAGAGAATTTTATCAACTTCAAATTTGTACGCTTAACAAGTTTCCCACTTTGCCATTACCGTCATTTTCCAGCGATTCAACCGATTGGCGATCGTATTTCGATTTATTCAGTGCCTTACGAGTTTTATACGCCTCTATTGTGTCGATGGTCGCTGGACATTGTTGTCGCGGACTAACCAACGACGTCGACTGCTCGCTTATGGACGTTAACGTGGTCACTCGGTGTCTCGCACGATTGGTTTTTGTGAGTGTATTATATTCGAGCACAGTGTGGAGTGACGTTCTCACCGGTGTACCTACATCATAATGTCCAAAACCCTGCGTACGCCGCCCACTACACCGTCTTCGTTAATACAATCCCAATCGGATCCAAATATCGCTATAATGAGCAGTACGACTAAGGAGAACATTATTGTGAATCCACGTAATAAGCGCCCAAGATGTGAAGCCTCCCCCATCAATGAATTACACAATTTTAGGGAGAAAAAAAAACGAGAAATCGAAGCTATGTTCGACTCGTGGAATGAAATACAAACAAGTAAATTATCTAAAAAAATAGAACAACAACAATCTACTATCTTGAACAAATTGGTGTCCGAGGTAAATGAGTTAAAAACACAAAACTCTGAATTGAAGAAATCCTTTCTTGAGGTAGAAAAATCGGTAAAATTCGTAAGTGCACAATATGATAACATGTCAAAGAAGGTTCTCGACCTGGAAAAGGGAAATTCTTATCTAACGGAGTAAGTTAAGAAGAGTTGGGTGTCAGGGGTCGTATCCTGGAAATATTTGCTGATTACTTATCAGGTCGGACGCATTGCACAAAGATAGGCTCTTTCGTCAGCAAACAAGAATCGCTTGAGTTTGGTATCCCTCAGGGTAGCATTTTAGCACACCCACGTTATTCCTGTCCTACGTAAACGAGCTTTGTGACTTACCTTTATACACACACACACACACAGCGCTCACATAAGTGTAAATTAGTTTTTAGTTTTTAAAATTGTTTTTTTTTTTATTCTTTCTCGTTTATTGTAACTTTAATTACAGAAACTACAATTATAAATCATATTGTCACACGAAGTGTACTAAAGTTAAAGGTATGTTGATAAATGTTACATTAAGGGACGAGAGTCTGGTGATTAGTCATACAGGTATTTCCTAGTACTAACACCAGGCTCTCACAAATTAAAATGATTATACCTCCAATATTATTGGGGCAATGTAAACTTGTGAGAGCAAATAAAGTAAACATTATTATTATTATTATTATTATTAAAATTGAGCGCGCCCAGAGGGCAGTGCTAAAGGTTATGCATAGGCGGCCTTGGAGATATCCGACCACACAACTTTATATGGATTGTAATGTTGCAGTGTAATGTACCTACAGTTATTCAACTGTACCTCCACATAGTTCTTCCACGCCAAGGAGGCGTCAAAAGCAGCATGTCCTGTCAAAACATGTAGAACTTCTTTTGCTAAAAAGCAATTATCCTTCTTAAGCTCGCAGTTATACAATAAACTCGACAAAAAGTTACAAATAAATAAGTTCAATGCCTATGAAGTTAAAAAAAAGGTAATTTCGTACCTTCATGAATTAAATTATAATGCCACTGAAGCTTTAGCACGCACGCACGCACGCACGCGTGCACGCACGCGCACACGCACACGCACACGCACACGCACACGCACACGCACACGCACACGCCCACGCACACGCACACGCACTTATTATTATTATTATTATTGTGTGAACGTCTACATCGGGTACTCTAGTCTATTCCTTTACCAGCTGAGAAAGACCTAGAGTCAAGGCAAATTTTCACGCTTCTCTTCCATGGTCGGTCTTCTGGTATCGGAGCAGCCAGTCTTGGTGACAGGCATTAAAGTCCCCCAAAAAGACTAGCTGTGAACTTTTAATGAGAGGACGTGCAACCGCTGTTTAGCCATACTTTTCTTTTTTAGACACATATTGACAGAGTTTAGAGTGAATACAGACGGAGAATGGCAGTTGAACGAGGCGTTGCATTACTTATCATCAAACAATACTACCAGAACTACTGCACCCATGGGAACTTGATCTGGAGACTGCGGGGACGCCCAAACACCCCAGAGCTCGCCATCGGGTCCTCTCGCCCGGTCGCTAACCGGCACGATGGAGTCACCCTGGGATTTTTCGCTATTTGGCGAGGCAGCATTTCATGAGTAGATAGTTCACTAATTGGGCCCCTAACTATCTGCGGTCTACCAGCGGAACACCTTGCTTCAGATACCGCTACCCTCCATGACCAAGCATCCGACGCAGCAACAACTGACGCTTCGCACCCGGTTCACACACACAACGGTACTGTTTTTTTTACTTATTATAAGCCCGTGCTTGACCACAATCCCACCTGATGGTAAGTGGTGATGCAGACATAGATAGTAAATCGCACTGTCTTGGCGTAACAAAAGCCTATTCACTCTTGCCTTGAAGATGCCCAGATTGTATTCAGACGAAAAGACAGACGCCGGCAAATTATTCCACTAATTTGCTGTACGCATTACAAAAGACGAAGCAAGCCTTTTGGTTCTAATGCGTGGAATATCGAAAACAAAGGGGTGAAGACCCGCCGACCGCCTAGTTGTCCGATGGTGGAGGAATTAAAGCGTGTAATTCCTGCGTACATTTAACGAAATGTATCCTATAGAATATCGAGAGAATGGCTACTCTGCTTCTGTGCTCGAGGCTGACAAGATTGGTTTCAACCAAATAACGGTCACCAATGAGCCTCTTAGCACGTCTTTTCACTGTCCTGAGTCCAACGCTGCCCGGTGGCATTTTGCAGCACCAGCCCATAAGTGACACCAGTACTCCATGCACGAGCGGACTTGCGCCTTATATAAGGTAAAAAGCTGCCCCGGCGTAAAGTACCACCGCACCTTTTCAAGAACATCAAGTTTCCTTGCGGTTGCTTTGGCTCTGGACTCAATGAATCGCCCATAGTTGAGGTTCGGAGAAAATTCAACCCCTAACAACTGAAGGCAGTCAGTGTACACCAAGGATACATTCCGGAAAGTAAGAGCCAAGGTGAGCGGGCTTTTTATCGGTGAAAAGACACGCTTGTGTTTTTTCACCGCATCACCCTATTCAGAGACTGCCTGTAGTGTGAGGTTCTCACGCTCAACCATAGCCTCTCTTTCTGACTGTATTTGATCCCGACTGGCCCGGGCACTTAGTTGGTATCTTTCCACAACTGTGCTCATAGTTACCGGGAATGAGCAGATCATTTATATGCAGTTATATGCATGCGGTAACGGAGAGAACGGGCCCCTGAGGAACACCAACGTTAGTCGCCACAGTATCGGATGAGCAGCCATTAACGACGACCCGGAGAGACCGTACACTCAGAAAGTCCTTCACCCAGACAATCAGGCTAGGGAATAAGCCATACGCTGAAAGCTTACCCAATGGACTTCAAAACATCGAGGAAAGGCCTTTGAAACATCGAGGGAAACAGCAAGTGCTTCACCACTGTTCTCGAGGGCTTCGCCCCGTATATGAGTGGCATACACTAGGTCTCCAGTTGATCGACTGTGGCGAAACCCGTACTGGCAATCACTGAGGAGATCATGTTACTCTAGGTATGCCATAAGGTGGGCATTCAATATACGCTCCATAATCTTGCAGAGTATGGAGGTAATTGAAATTAGCCGATAGTTGGCAGGGTCGGAACGGCTACCTTTTTTGGGCACAGGCTGCACATAGGCAAGCTTCCAAGATTTGGGCACTATTCCAGTCCTGACTGAGAGGCGGAACAAGCGTGTGCTTGTTGCAACACAAGAGACAACTCAGGTGCACAAACCATTAGAACTATAGCTGGTATACTATCAGGTCCACTAGCTTTGTTTACGTCTAGATTTCGCAAAGCTTTAAGAATATCTTTGTTGGTGATACGGACCTCTGAAATAGAGGTACCGCAGTGAGGTAATTGAGATGGTACGTTGTTGCTACTGTCCAGACGCAAATTGCAAGCAAAAAGAGAAGTAATTAAGTCCGCTTTCTCCTTAGGCGCATGCGCCAGTGAGCCATCTGGTTTTACCAGCGGATGCAGTGTAGACTGACAGAAGTTTGTCTTGTGGCGGCGCTGTCGTCGTGCCACAAGCGAAACATATCGAAGCCTAAATCGCGCTAACAAAGTTCCGAAATTAAAACAGTATATATAAAATAGCTCTGAATTACCACTCGGAGCATTGTCCGCTCCCCGGGCATAACATCTGAGCGTTGGCCGCTCCCCCGGCAGAATACCTTGCCCGGCGGGAGATCACACCTTTTCCTTCCACCCGCCACAGTGACCCCGACGTGATATGAACACGCGACCAATAACTTTCGGAAAATACAACTTCAAACCTTCGTTATCGTCCTCAAGTACCCCATTCATTCGCTCCCAAGCAGATATTGTCTGCAGTTTTCACATTCTGCAAGCCATCTAGCTTTACAAAAGTTAATCGCATCACTGGAATAATAATGCTTCCTGTTCCTTCAAACCTACTTTCTGCGCTACAGTGTTCGGCACGGCTCTGAGCCTTACTGCACGCCTCTGCTTCACGGCACTTTCGTAGATTGCTTGCCTTCTTCTCGACTCACCGCAGACTACAAGGTAATCCCTGGCACTTGCTCCGGCTCATCGTTTGCACCGGCGTCACTTGCCCTTACGCACACAGCATAAATTCCCCACTGGCTTTAAGGACGCACCGGCAATCGGACTGTACTATCGACCTCCGGTCTGAGCAGGGGGGTGATGTGGCGGCGCTATCGTCACGCCACAAGCAAAACACATCGGCACCTAAATCGCGCTAACAAAGTTCCCAAGGAAAAGCAGTATATATGGAATAGCTCCGAACTACCACTCGGAGCGTTGGCCACTCCTCAGGCAGAACACCTTGCCCGGCGGGAGATCTCCCCTTTTCCTTCTATCCGCCACAGTCTCGACCGCTTTGGCGTGAGACCAAAAAGCTCTACTGCCAGATGGTTTGACATAGACTAAACTAAGTATAGAACTTTGTACTAATGCGTTTAATGCGGTCGAAACTGGGTTGGCGTAATGACTTCTTGCAGGACTTGGCGGCTTTGTTAAAGGCTCTCTTTTTAAGGCTAACATCTGGAGCTTTGCGGTTTTGAGCATCGACCCAGGATAAGTACGCCATATGATTGTGTTTTTCAGCACGAGCGCACTCGCCGTTAAACCATGGGAGAGTTTTACCACCAATGTGACGTCAGCAAAGGGGATGAAATACTCCATCGCTTAACGTATCACATCGGTTATGGGATTCGCGCAGCACGACGGGTCTTCAGACGAGAAGCAAGCCTGCCGCCAAGGATAAGATGCAAAGAAATGCCGCATCTCATCCCAATCTGCTGACTTGTATGGCCACACTCGCCGCACACCGTGGAAATCGTAGTTAGGTGGGGAATATAACGACACAGATTTCACCAGATAGTGGTCAGAACTTCCCAAGGGTGAGGTAACCTGAACATTGTACCTGTCTGTCATTATTCAAACCAATTCTCCATATGGCTTCACCAAGCATCATGCTGGAACACGACAAGGTTATTTGGTGACAAGACTTTGCATTAGTGAGTGGTAACCAAAAACCTAGCGGTCGAAACCTACTACCGGAATCGGTGCTGCTCGTTTAGCACTACCCTCGGGACATGTGTAGAGAGTCAGATTTCAAGTATTTCCTACGGATGCGAGCAGCCTCGTCCCCCAAAATTAAATAAGCTATATTAAGTATGACTTAAAAACTATTGGTCAGATCTTGATCATAGTTATATGAGACCACATGAGAAGCACCAGATTTCAAAAAAAAAAGTCATCAAAATCGGTTCACCTAGAAAAAAGTACTGAAAAAAAAAGTTCTTTTACAAGCAATGCCTGTTGACGGTGATCATTTCCAATCCACGGATCCGTAACTCTGAATAGTGTGAATATGTTGTGTATGTCTTTGTGTTTACCTTATTAAATGTAGCAAAATCGTACATATATGTGTTGGATTAAGTTCATCATTCATCATTACAGCCTTTCATAAGTCCACTGCTGAACATAGGCCTCCCCCAAGGAATGCCACAAAGCACGGTCCTGAGCCACCTGCATCCATCGACTTCCTGCATGTCTTACCAGGTCGTCACTCCATCTCGTGGGGGGGGTCGCCCTACACTTCGCCTACCAGTACGAGGCTGCCACTCAAGAACCTTTCTTCTCCATCGGTTGTCGGTTCTTCGAGCTATATGGCCGGCTCACTGCCACTTCAGCTTACTAATCCATTGGGCTATGTCGGTTACTCTGGTTCTACTGCGGATATACTCATTTCTAAGTTTATCACACAGAGAAACTTCGAGCATAGCCCTCTCCATAACTCGCTGAGCGACCTTGAGCTTCCTCATACGGCCAGCAGTGAAGGACCACGTCTCAGATCCGTAAGTCATCACTGACAACACGCACTGGTTGTACAATTTCGTTTTAAGGTTTTGAGGTATGTCTGACAAGAAGATGTGTCGTAGTTTCCCGAACGCTGCCCAGCCGAGTTGGATCCGTCGATTGACCTCTCGGTCAAAGTTGGACTTACCTAGTCGGACTATTTATCCCAGGTAAACATACTCGTCAACAACTTCGAGCTTAGTGCTCCCAACAACTACCAGCATAGGTGTGACATGGAAATTAAACATGATCTTTGTTTTGTCCATGTTCATCCTAAGACCTATTCGTTGGGAGACACTATTGAGGTCATTGAGCATGGTGCTTAGGTCCTCCAGCGATTCTGCCATAAGGACTATATCGTCAGCAAATCGAAGGTGAGTGATGTACTCGCCATTGATGTTAATACCGTATCCTTTCCAGTCCAGGATGTTAATATTAGTGAATATTGGCAAATATTCATCATAACTTTATTATTTACAGATTACACTTATGATCTATGCCTGTTTCTCCACAAAAATAATAATATTTCTAAGGAAATTAAATATATACATAACATAAATACACCTAACAAAAAAAAATTATACTTACTACAGTCGCGAACAAAAATGTTAAATACAAGTCCCTCCTATATGGCAATAAAAATTTTATAATATATTTACACAGAAAATGAAAACCATAACAGAATTTACCAAATTTCAAGCAAGACTGAACAAATATTTATAACAAAACGCCTTCTACTTAGTGGAGGAGTACTTAGATAAAAAATAATACTATTATATAGTTTTATATTTTTTTTTCTAGCTTCTAGGTATATTTTATATTTTATGTACATATATGCAGTGTCCTCGTCAAATTTACAGTGCCTGAAAAGGGCGCCTAAGTTGTAAGCACATCTTTAACTTAAGACAAATTATGTACACTTGGATTGCAAATAAATGATTTGAATTTGAATTTGAATTATTATGTAGTGGTTCTAGTTTTCATATTATTTTGAAAAATATACCTCACAGCGAATGTTCTGAGGCTAGAAAAATAGCATACTTTTACAAAAATAACCAAGTTGTTATAAATCCCTTTTTGCTATAAGAGACATTTTTATAAATATTTCACTATATCAAGAGCAATGAGCTGTGAAATATACCGTGGGGACACAATGAAATCGAAATGTTGAATTGTTAAGAAAATTGTGATATTGAACTCTTGTAGCGCAATATTGCAAACGATTGCATGTCTAAGAGAATTTGTTTCTGTAAATTGACATTTCCTAGGTTAAGATCGGAAGTTATTGGTATAGGAATTTTTTGGTATTGGTATAGGTATATTTTCTATACTAAAAATATCTTAGTGTGGAAACTTAGTGCATTTAAAGAAAAAAAATGAAATATAGCCAGTATGTTCGTCCACTGTTAATTAGGGGCTGAAACACGTCAAAGGGTGATAATATCAATCCAAAAGTACTCCTAAGCAGAAGGAGCTCACCGACTAGTCGTGTGTAGCGTCAACAACTGAATTCATGTAGAGAAGATTAGTCTAAGCACCGTTTTGGAGGAAGTTCATATTCAGTAGTGGACTGCAGGCTGACGAAAGAAATCCTACTACCCGTAAAATATAGTATGAGAACGATTAATAACAGTTATAGCAAATATTCTAAATTGAGAATAAAATAGTATGGACAAACGTATCGAAAAGTAGCAACGACGACGGCAATCTATGTGAGATTTAGTGAGTTACTTGGAAAATACATTTAGCTACTATATGCCTAATTCTTGAGGTAGATATTTCGAATTTTTTTTTCTTTCAATTGACCAACACAAACGACAAACTCTCACCACACCATGGAGTGACTAGTAGAGAATGCATTTAGGCATTAAGTTTGTATCCTTTTTAACCGAGTTCTAAAAATGAGAAGGTACTCAATTCTACTGTATTTTTTAATGTGAGGTAACTCTCAGAATTTTTCTTCTAGGTGAACCGATTTTGATGATTCTTTTTTATTTGAAAGCTGGTGCTTCTCATGTGGTTCCATATAAATTTGATCAAGATCTGACTAGTAGTTTTTGAGTTATCCTTAATAATGTGTAATTAATTGACCTCTACTACATTGATGATGTTTTTTTTTAATTTATATTGAAGTCGGTTGTACAAAATTTTTAATTTTACCATTTGGTTTTTCTATCTAAGAGAATGCAATAAAGATATTAAAATAAAATAAATAAATGCGTAGTAGAATAATACTTTTAAAAATAAAAAATTATTGCTTTACGTAAAGTTTATGCAATAAAGCACTTTAGCGCTGGCGCTGAATAAAAATTAGTTATTCAACTCACAATGGAGCAGGCATGGTGAACTCTTCTCAGCTGTATAGAAACGAGGGGTTAACATGGTATTGTTAGCTGTTTTAACTTTCTATTTGGAAGAGTTTATAGCGAGTTCTAGTTTAAAAATTCAAATTTCAACATATTTACATTTTAGTTCTTTATTAATATTATCCCCAGCCCGTGCAATTCCACTGTTGGACTTAATTACTGGCGGATTAATGATATTTGGACCCACATACGTAACGCAATAGGGTTATGGATGTTCTTACGCCAACACTATATGACTATTCTACTATATTTAATAAGTGTCTGCATTTGCTCATATGTGTTCTTTTTCCAGTGAAAGGTACCTATATGTATTTTTAATTATTACATATATAATTCATCTTTATAAACATCATGTTAGTATGCGACACACAGATAAACTAGGTCTGTTGCAAGCAAGACAGCGTTATTTAACAAAAGCGTATTTTGCATGGCACCAAAAATATATAATATAATACCCAAATACCTATAAAAAAACTCTTGTCAGTGTCAGTGTCCTAATTGACAAACATGTTACAGCGGTGACACTCTCTGTACGTGAGAGTTCAAGCGCCGGTGACATTAAGCCGGAGTGTGTAACGCTAGGGTTGATACCGAACCGAAATGTAATATACGAAATGACTTGTGCCAAAGAAGATACATAGTAGGTATGCGTTATATAATGTTAACTTATGTACTCGTATTTAGGTAGTGGAAGATACGATCAATTTTAAATCAACTTTTATTAAATATCTTTACAGATCCGGAAAATTAACATTTCTGACAAAACAAAATATGCACGACAGTTAATGGTAATCTTAAATAATTAACCAACACTTAGTATTTCAGTACGCAATAATCAATATAATATAAGATAAGAAAAGACAATCATTTATTGTCATAACTGTGTACATGAGGTCTTACAAATACTGAGTATAGTTACAACAGTTTGTCCATTTCGGACGTACAATATAATAAAAAATAAAATAAAGCACTACAATAAATCAATAACTACTTCCAAAAAATTCATCTAAATTATAGAAAAATTTTGATAATTACCATTCTTTTAACTTTTTTTAAATCTTGGGCTCTCTAATGATTTAATGTATATAGGTAAATGTTTAAAAATTCTGATTCCGCTTATTAAAGTACTTTTACTATAAATGTAACTAGGTGATTTTACAATGCACACATCAAAAGCATATTGAGTTCGAAAGTTCTTTTTTGATTCTTTTTTAATATTAAAATGTTGTTGGTTATCTTTGACAAACACAGAAATTTCAAGTATGTATATACAAGTCAACGTCAGGAATTTACAATCTTTAAATACATTTCTCAATGAGTCATTGATTAATATTATACATAACCCTTAAGCACTTTTTTGCAAAACAAATGTGGACTGAATGTCAACAGAATTGCCCCAGAATATAATTCCATACGTCAGAAGTTAATAGACATGACCATAGTAATAATTTTTTGCTACATCTCTAGATGCTAGTATTGATATGGCATAACAACTGCTTGAAATCTCACTGTTTATTTTCTCAACATGTGGTTTCCAGTTCAAATTACTATCAATCGCGACACCCAGAAATCTCATGTCATGCACTTTCTCAATTTTTTCGTCGTCGATTATAACATTTAATTTAATTGGAGCTTTTTTATAATTCCTAACCTCTATTAGTTTTGTATTTCCCAAATTTATTTTTAAATTAATTGAAGTTAGCCAGTTCACTACTGTGTTTAGTGTCTTATAAATTTCATTCACAAAATTTGCATCATCTAGTTTATTTCTGGATAAGAAAATTGTAGCATCATCAGCATACATTACACATTGATGATTGATCATTAATGGAAGCTCGTTTATGTAAATCAAAAACATTAGTGGAACTAGTATGCTACCTTGCAGTACACCTAGGCTTAATTTTTTGAAATCGGATTGCACTTGAGTTATTGATTTTTTTGTCAAATGTATGTAATATTGTCGCCTGTATTCTGTCAGTTAGATAAGATTTATTTTAGAGTTATTCCACGTATGCCTATATATATATATATATATATATATATATATATATATATATATATATATATATATATATATTCAAGCTGTTTTATCAATATATTATGAATAAGACATTCAAAAGCTTTTGACAGATCCAAAAAGAGACCAACACCTTTTTTGATCTACATTTTTCCAAATATCTTTCAAAACTTTTAATATAGCCAATGTCGTGTTCTTCTCTTTTTGAAACCCAAATTGATTTACATTTAAAATCTTATATTTGTCTAAAAATGATATTAACCTATTAGATATGACTTTTTCGAATATTTTGAAAAATTTGATAATAGGGCAATAGGTCTATAATTGTTCATGACATTTTTGGCACTTTTCTTGTATAAAGGCTTTATTAGTGCTTTTTTTAACTCATTTGGAAAAAAATCTGTTTCTAAGATCAATATTATATACGTTAGAGGTACCGCTATTAAATGTGTACTTCATTTTATTACTTTAATCGGCATACTATCGTAGCCTATACTTTTTTGTTCTTTAAATTATTTACAATGTTTATAGTTTCGGAAATATTTACATAAAAATACTATTTAAATTTGGATTAGTCACTGGTTTGAATATTATGTCGCTAATAGATTGGATAGGATTATTTAATTTGATATAATAGTCATTCATTAATTTAGCTATGTCATGTGGTTGATTAATGGTAATGTCTTCTTTTTGAATGGTTTCTATTGTCTCATTAATATTATTTATTTTTGTAGTATTTCCTTTAACAACTTGCCACGTAGCTTTGCTTTTATTACTACTTTGGTTTATATAGTTATTGTTTGTATTTCTTTTTGATTGCTTAGTAACTGCCTTCTTAATTTTACAATAAGTTTTGTATCTATTTTTCGCAGCATGGAAGTTTGTATACCGTTTCTGTAAATATAACTCTCTTTTGTTCATACTGGATATCGTAATATGTTGTTTTCCACTTTGGTCCCTTTTAATATGTTTTCTTTTGTTTGGCACACAAAAACCGTAAATCAGAGTAAACTGATCTAAAAATATTGTATACGCGTCATTGGGATTACACTGTGAATACACATCTGCGAAATTAATTTGTGATAGGTATTTTAAGAAAATCTCTATATATGTATATATCTGGATTTCTTTTAAACATATACCAGAATTTATTTTTAAAGCTTCTGTTTGAGGGAATAGATATCAATTGACAAGTATGATCAGATACACCA
The DNA here is from genome assembly GCA_033319125.1 of Parnassius glacialis. Taxonomy (NCBI): domain Eukaryota; kingdom Metazoa; phylum Arthropoda; class Insecta; order Lepidoptera; family Papilionidae; genus Parnassius; species Parnassius glacialis. The sequence goes on along the minus strand of JAVANC010000013.1, from coordinate 19,689,270 downwards.
ACATCTAATACACTAACATTATATTGTTTCATATTAGTCATAATATTATTAATAGATGTTTGTGAGTGTGAAGTAATTCTGGTAGGTATCAAAATAGTAGAATGTAATTTATAAGCCTGAAACATCTTCAGTAGCGATTTACTTTGTTTATTATTTTCTAATATATTTATATTAAAATCACCCAATACAAATATATTTTTATAACCATTTGGTGTCCGTATTGTTATTTTTCTTAGTAAATACTCCATATTCATCAAGAAAGCATTCAAGTCACTATTTGAGGTTCTATACACGGATATTATTAAATAGTTTAAATAGTTTAATCCACTTATTAACACACCGCAACATTCAAAATGATTTTCTATAACCATTTCTGATATCCATTGAATTTCGTGGTAATCAATAGATTTTTTTACAAAAATGGCAACACCGCCCTTCCCTTTTTACGTTTTCTACAGAAATGAGCTACTTTTTTATATCCGTCAATTTGAAATATGTCTACTTCGTAATTCTTTAAAAATGTTTCACAGAAACAACATCCATCGATGTTCCTCTCCAGCGTTAGCAATTCCAATTGTTCGGCTTTTGATTTAATACTTTAAACATTTAAGTGAATTATATAAAAAACAGTTTTCATCTTTATTTATGAAAAAATTCTGAATTTTTGTCATTTTCAATAGTTTTGTTAGGACCTAGAATAGCATTGGCTTGTTTAAGTTTTATTTTGATGAAGATATGTGGAATAGTTAGTTGAGATTTACTTATATTTGTGTTATTATTAGTAACATTATTCGTCTTTGTGGTATTTTTTTTTAAGTATTGTGTATCTTCTTTTTACACTATTTTTGAGTTAGGTTGTTTTAACAATTGCGTTTTGAAGGTGTTATAATAAACAAATCTATTTCTGTAATCTACACTGAATATTTCTCGTACCTACCACCACCCTTTAAAAATTACTCTTATATATTTTTGGCTTTTTCGATGACTTTTATAATTTTTATTATTATTTATAACTATAGCAAAAATTCGTAGCCGTATGTATATTTTTTTAGAAAATCTATAGGGAAGCATAGTTAGATAGATAGATAACACTTTATTGTACGCCAAAAAATAACATAAATATTAACAAAAAATAAAAAAATAAATGTGGGTGCTCTTATCGCTAAGAGAGATCTCTTCCAGACAACCTTTGGATGGACAGGATTGCAAGAAAAAAACGTGTGTGGTTTGGCGACAAAAATAACATTATTTTTATTAAATCCACAAAATAGAAATGTAGAATGGTATATAAGTACATAATTAAGATAAGCACATACATACATGTTAATATATATGTTTATATATACATATAAATATATATTTAATAAATATAAATATATAAAAGTACAAATATATACTTTAAAACTATTATATATAACATAAATGTGCCATACATATAAACAAATATTGTAACTAAATAAAGGTAGAATAATTATATACAAATGATTATCTTTATATATAAAAATTACGTGTCACGTTGTTTGTCCGCAATGGACTCTTAAACTACTGAAACGATTTCAATGAAATTTTGCACACTGTGTGCATTTTGGTCCAACTTGAGAGATAGGATAGTTTTTATCCCGATAAATGACCCTCAAAATGTTTTATTGTGAATTTAAGGATTTTTATAGGAAGGGGCTTTGGAAAGGGCAGAACAACGTCTTCCTGGCGGGTTAGTTTTTGTATAAAGCGCAGTCAGTCTTTGCTTGCGTGCGGTGCGTGACATTAGAGAGACGAGACGCGAACTACTACATACTAGCCATAGATTACTGTATATATAATAGAGAGTAGTAGCCCTCGGCCAGGGCAGTCGGCGACGGCCCGTTTTACGCGCCGCACGCCTCTCAAGGCCCCCGCACACATCCAGACACCCACACATAGCCGCAAGCGATTTTACGTGCACACATGCTTAAGTGTCGTTTCTTTTCGCATAGTGTATATTTTCTTTGCATATAGCATTATGTAATACCTATGATCCACGAAATAATTGATTCTGATATTCCTTCATTCGTTTCTGTAAACTTTGACAATCTATTAGAAAAATAATTAATCATTATTCATTATATCTTAGATTATATGTATATCATAAAAAGGGATCTTAAATATATTCTGAATTTCGTAACCTAAAAGTCGATTATTTTATAAATTACGTTCCTTAAGTATTCTTTTCACGTGCCATATAAATTGTTTTTAATTTAAAAATGAGATCGAATGAAATCAACACTAAAAAAAGATTAGATTCGGGGAACAAATGAGATTAAAAAACATTGAGAGGAATTAACAATTACTTTTTGGTGTTCTCTTCGAATTTTAGATCTCAAGAAATAAAGAATTGTAAATATCGAGAGGGTATGAGTAGGATGTTTTTATAAGAAATATATTCATAGCAGCATATAACCACAAGTAACAAGATTACATAATCACTTGCATATATCATATATCAAAATTTTAGTTCGCAGACAAATGACAAAGTAACAAATTATGACAGTTCTAGCCTTTGGAAAAAATCAAAATGCTTGCTGCCTCTGCTTCCTTACGTTCTGTCGCATTAAAGATATTGATATCAACATTATAGCACAATTTAATTCTATGATGGCAAAGGTGGCTTGTAGCAAGTGAATAAATTATTCCCAACGCCTAGCTATCTACTCGGTGCGCGGTAGTAGTAGTAACTTTTAACACCAAACGATGAAGAACGCGTATAAATTAATGCCTATATGGGAAAAACTAGACTATGAAAAAATTTAACTTTATTTTACTGTTGCCAAATTCTCTGATATAAGCTATGCAGAGCAGCCAGATATGAGTTTAGACATTTTTAAGCTACCAAAGGCAACTTTTCTAGACAATTGGTGTAAGATTGAAGAAGAAATTAACCTCAATACTCAAAATAAAGTTTTAAAAAGTCAGTGCAGCGAGTAGCTGGAACTAAGACTTAGCCTGGATGGAGTCAAATTTGCAAAAGTTGTTTAATATAAAAACACTTAAATCTATAGAAACAAAGTGTAGAAAATATGTTTTACGTAAGTGTAAGTTTTTTTTAAATATTATTCTAAGCCAGCGCTTGACTACAAACCCACCTGACAGTAAGTGGTGGTGTAACCTAAGATAGTGAAACACACTGACATAACAAAAGCCTATTCACTCTTGCTTTGAAGACACCCACATTTAAATTGGATGGAAGACCGATACTGGAAACTTATTCCACTCCTTTGCCGTATGATGAACGATGTAGCAAACCGTTTGGTTCGTAAGTGTAAAGAACATCTCTTATGGCACTGCAAAACCTCCATACAGCATGAAAACAATATGAAGCAGTGGTTTTGTAGTAATATCAAAATTACAAAATAGTAAAATAAAAAATGTGGCTTCTATATAGAAGAAAAACATCTTATTTAGGAGTCACCCTGTTAGTTTTACTGACGATATGTTATGGCTGATTTACACAGGGTTAAAGTAACTGGCTCCAAATTTGAGGCTGGCATAATGTAAATTGATTTGGAGTCAGTACAGCACTTTCGCGCCAGTGGTGACTTCAATATTCCTGCTTGAACATTTTGAAGTCAGTCCACTACCCCCGTCACCCGCGCCAGTGGTATTAACCTTGTCTAAACGATCAAGTCAGTGCTTGGTAAGAGTCGCTGGCGCTGCATTTTAGGGTGACGTCACGTCAACAACAAAGCAGAACCTCCATTTTATTTTCTGTAGTCTTTTTTTATAGGAGTGGGGGCAAACGGGTATGCGGCTCGCCTGATGGTAAGTGACTACCGCTGCCCATGAACAACTGCAACACCAGGGGAACCAGGGGAATCGCAGATGCGTTGCCGGCCTTTTAAAAAGGAGTAGGCTCTTTTCTTGAAGGTTCCTAAGTCGTATCGGTCCGGAAAAATCGCTGATGGTAATCAATTCTACAAGGAAGTCGTGCTAGGAAGAAAACATCTTCTAAATCGCACAGTGGTGGACCGCCAATCATCCAAATGGTGTGGATGGTATCGGGAGTTCTGCCGCGATGTGCGTTCGTGAAATTTGGCAGCTGAGATTAATCCGAACAATTCCTCAGAGCACTCCCCGTGGTAAATACGAAAGAAAAAGCAAAGGGATGCAACATCTCTTCGCAGTGCCAATGAATAGAGCCGATTGGAAAGGACTCGTTCGTCGACGATTCGAGCCACTCTGCGCTGGATGCAGTCAAGTGGAAGGAGCTGGCACTGGGGAGCCCCTGCCCAGAGATGGGGACAGTATTCCATGTGAGGCCGAAACTGCGCCTTGTAAAGTTGCAGGCGGTGTGCCGGCATGAAATACTGTCCCGCTCTGCTGAGCACGCCAAGCTTTTTAGAGGCCAATTTGGCCTTCTCTTCCAAGTGACCACGAAACTGCACGTCACTCGATATGTAGACTCCGAGGATTTCGATACTGGCTAAGGCAAGAAGGGGAGTGCCTTGAAACTGAGGAGATACGACAAAAGGGTTCATTTTAGCGGTAAACGCGCAAACTTGTCCCTTCTGAGGATTAAACTGGACTAGATTTATAAATAAATAAATAAAATAAAAATAAAAAGCCTTTAATCCCACTTTTAACAACTTTAACTGTGTGTGTGTGTGTGTGTGTGTGTGTGTGTGTGTGTGTGTGTGTGTTTGCGCGTGTATGTTTGTATGTTTTTGTGTGGATATGCTAGTATTTGTGTGTTCGTTCAATATGTGGTTACCATCTTCTATTCAGGGATCATCCATTGTTGGATGAAGGCCTCCTCCATCTCGTGCCATTTGTCTCTATCTCTTGCAGTACGTGTCCACAGGTTTCCCGCTACTGCCTCTATATCATCCTTCCATCTTCTAAGAGGTCGACCACGGTCTCTCTTACCATCATGAGGGAGCCAATGTAAGATGCGCTCTGTTATACCCTGTACTTGTTAGCCTTAATGCTGCACTGCCTCTTAATAATGTTGACGTAGTCTTAAGGTTCAGTGAGTTTCGCTATATATTATTAAGTAACCTAAATACAATAGGAAATAAACCTCACATTATTAAATAATGGACACATTATTCTCTCATTATTATTATTATTTCTATCTTAATCCTGTTGTATTTTGTATCTTTGGGTTTTAAGCTTTCCCGCCGATCCCGTAACATCCACCTTACAATGAGTAATGCTAGTAACACTCCTAAAGTGAATTTCATAAAAACTTCAACCCAACCGCATTTAAAATTTATACCACCTGAGATTGAACAAAATAGTGATTCTGAATCTGATAATGTTGCACCGCTTAGAACCCAAGTTTAAAGATATTATTAGTTAACTAGTATCGAGAGATTTTACGATATAACTCCTAAAATCTCTTCTTAAGGGGGGAGATGTTATACCCTGTACTTGTTAGCCTTAATACTGCACTGCCTCTTAATAATGTTGACGTAGCCTTAAGGTTCAGTGAGTATCGCAGTGGAGCAGTTCGGCCAAGTCAGTCTGCTTCCATCTTCGAACCTGCTCGGTTGTTAAGTTAAATTCTAACCAGGTTGTAATATGTAATCCAGTTATACTTTAATTAAATTTCAGTGTTTTAAATAATTGTTTTTAAAAACTAATCAGCCCGTCTCCGTATAACAGCTCGCTCCACCTACCGTCATTGGATCTTATGACATGTTCCGCCCATTTCCATTTAAGCCTCAGTATTGTCGTTAGGGCATCTGTAATTTTTGTTCTCCTTCTGATTTTGCTGCTATTGATCCGATTTTGTAGTTTGATTTTTAACATGCTTCTTTCTGTAGCTCTTTGAAATGATCTTATTTTTTTTTATTTCTGCATTGCAGACCCAAGTTTGACATCCACATCAGAAGTAAGAGTTGGTAGTACGTTTGAGTCCATAATTTTCTTTTTTATTTGTAATGGGAAGTTCCTTTGAATATTTTTTTTAACGACCAGTACTTTTTCCATGCCAATGTTATTCTTCTTTTTAGTTCTTTTGTTGTCCTGTTCACGAAACAGATATTTTGACCTAAATATATATATTCATCCACACACTCGATGGTTTTATTTTCTAGAAGCACAGGTATTTCTTCCCTATTAGTCATGATTTTTGTTTGTACTAATTGGACGTGGTTATGCAAAAAGGATCCAACCCGAGTTTGTGTGAAAAATATTGACTTGAAAAATAATGTTTGCGGTCTATACTATTATGTGATGTAACAATTTTAGCAAACGTAACACAAATAAGAAGAAAAATTACAAACAGATAGAAACCATTCCGATAATTTGAGTTTATGATATTTGAAGTATACATACTTCAAATATCATAAACTCAAATTAACTTATCGCGGGTTGGATCCTTTTTGCATAACTACGTCCAATTTTTAAGCCACATTTTGAACTTTCGGCATTTAGATCATAAATCATTTTTCGTAACTGTTCGCGACTTTTAGAGATGATTACAATATCGTCCGCAAAACGAAGGTTTGATAGGTACTCTCCATTTATATTTATGCCTTCTTTGCTCCACTTCAGTTTTCTAAAAATGCGCTCAAGTACAGATATAAACGGTTTTGGTGAGATTGTGTCTCCTTGGCGGACACCTTCCTGTATGCAAAATTCTTCTCCTGGCTTTTCTAATTTCACTTTCGCTTTGCAGTTAGTATATATATTTTCTAGCAATTCTATGTATGTTATTTGAACTCGACTCGACCAAGGCTTCCCACAGTTTATGTTTCACGAAATCAAATGCCTTGCTATAATATATAAATAGTATGTGTATTGTTTTTTTAAATTCTATAAATCTTTCTATTATCTGTGAATTGTATTTATGTAATCGATAGTTGAGAAGTTTTTCCTGAAACTAGATTGTTCTTTAGCTTGGTTCTCTTCTATATTTCTAGATATTTCATTTAAAATTATGGATGTAAAAAGTTTGTAAATGACCGAAAGCAAACTTATTGGTCTATAGTTACTTATACTTTTTGGATCTCCTTTTTTATACAGAAGAGTGATTACGCAGCTTTTCCATTTATCGGGGACTTGCTTCTGAAACAATATTTGGTTAAATAAGGCAGTTAATAAAGGAATAATCGAATCATCAAATGCTTTAATTATGTCACATGTTATGCCATCTTCACCGGGGCTTTTATTTATCTTCATCTTGGAAATACCATTTCTTATTTCCGATTGTAGGAATGGGACTGAATGAACTCCCTCACTTTGTTTTTGAGTAATTGTTTTATTTGGACTATTTTGTATATTGTATTTATGTTCTTTGTATAATTCTTTAAAAAAATCGGTTACTATTTGCAACATATCTCTTCTGGATGATATAATTTTGTTATTTTTTGCTTTTAATTTCATTATCAAATTTCTCGTATTTTTAATTTTATTGTAAGCTCTTTTACTAGACCCTGATAGCTCTAATTCTTCTTAGTCGTTTCCTTTGCTTAAATGTTCTATGTTTTTTTTTTTAGTTGTTCCCTTTCCTCTATAAGTTGCATGATATCTTGTTCTTTACTGTTATCTACATGCTTCTTTTCAATTTTATATGAATTTGGTAGTTTTTTTACGCATTTTTCGATTGTGTTAATAATATTTTCAAATTTAATATCTGTTTTTCCACCTATTACATTTCTTCATCTCTTAGTGACGTTTTTAATGAGTCTTGTTCGATTGGCGTGAAGTTTTTTCTCTTGTTGTCGAATGTATACCTACTTTGTTTGAAATTTCCATTTAGCTTTATAGTACACCTTACTGCCCTATGATCAGATGAAAATGGTATGTTCAGTACTCCAGTATCGCTAACTATTTTTATTTTGTTTCCGTCGGGAGATTGCCAGGTCCATTTATTTTTTGTGTTCTTTCTAAATTTTTTGTTTGTTATTATCAATTTATTCTCGTAGCAGAATTCTATTAATCGTTGTCCTCTACTGTTTCTACTTCCATATCCGAACTTTCCTGTCATTAGGTTTTCTTCTTTTCTTGGCAAACCAATCTTAGCGTTAAAATCACCTACGATAAAAGTATCCTCTTTGATGTCTTTCATTGCCTTTCTTAAGTCATTATAGAAGTTTTCTATTTCTGATTCTGGTGCTTTTTCTGTCGATGCATATATTTGTATGAAGGTTATATAATTATTGTTAAAGTTCATGTCTAGACGGACTATTCTGCCTGTATAAAAACTAAAGTTGTCAATATATTTTTTAAGTTATTATTACTATTTTCTTGAATGCTGTTGGAGGGTGCTTCGTAGAGTCATACATATAGTTTCTGGTTATATAAGACGTCATTGTGTTCTTATTGGCTTTGTACTTTTTATTTATTTGTGTTTGTTTTTTGTTATTCATTGTTGGCGCCTCTGTAGTAGGAGTATTTTGTGACGTTTTTGGGGGAGATATAGATAATTGCCTCTTGTTATTACTTTTATCTTTATATTTTTCCTTAACAACAAGTTTATCGTATTTGATGTATGCTATATTGCCCTTTTCATTTTTTTTTGTTGTTGAAATTTTAGTTCTTCTCTTATTTTCAAAACATTTGCAGGGAATTCGTGTTTTATGTATATGTTTGTATTTCCCAATGTATTCTTATTTTTCAAAATACTAATTTTTCTTTCCCAATGTAGTAAACGTCACAGAGATAGGTCTGGTTTTATGTCCTTTTTTTCCCAATCTTCTTAATGCTTGTAGTTCACTTTCTTGTATTTCAACTTTTATGTCGTTTTTTATTATGTCTATAATTTTTTCTTGAAGATCATAATAAGATTTTTCAGTCTCTTCGACTCCACCAAATACGAGGTTTCTCTGTACCTTGTTCTTTTCTAACGCATCTAACCTTTTTTCTTGATCTTCCACTTTTATTCGAATATTTCAAAATTCTTTCTCAATCGTATGAATTTTTTCATCCAGATGTTTTGATATTTTTGTAGTAATTTGGTTTTCCATTTTTGATATTATTGACTCCATGGAATTAAATTTTTTTTCAAAATCATTCTTTGATTCTAGTAAAATTTTTTGAAGATCATCCATTATTTATTTCTTAATTTTTAATTTTTTTATCGTTTCTTATTTTGTTATTTACGTACAGCGCCCTCTGTTGTAATTTTGTACTGTTCTTAGAAACCTATATTGCAATCGATTGATAAAGTTTCTCAAGTATATCTTAATTCGCTGATATTACCATAGATCTCGTAGGTTTCCCTAATATTGCAAAACGTTAGTTAGTCGTTATTGACTGCCTTAATCGTATCTTAACCTCGCAGCAGATGGCCGCACTTGGCTTGGAAATTATATTTTAGTAATTAATAACGGTTATTGTTAGGTTATGTTATTGATCAAATTTTATTCCACTGTTATCACTTTGTCCAGAGTTACATTTATTTAAATTATTCCATCTTTTATATAATATACATTTTAATTTGCACCGATCGAACACAAAATAACGAAATTAACTGTAAAATGTTTTTGCACATGCTATGTATTTTTTTTATTTTTTTTATTCACTCTTTTTTAAGATTATCAGTCCAGATGTATCATTATCCACAATATATCTTGGAAAACACTTTGATTACTATTCCTTTTTAACACTATTACTCTATTTCACACACTTTATCATTATTTATTTAATATAATGTACGAACTCGATCCACACCGTGGCACCGTAGCGCCCTCTCTTTTACTAGATTTAGTCGCCCCCAATCCAAGACTTTGTTCAGCGAAGACTCGACTTCAGACACAAGTTTGTTGCGGTACTTGGCGACGTTTTTCCGAGAAATATTGGCACGGCCGGTGTATAAAGCATCACCAGTCCTGTCATAGGTATAGCAATGAATGTTACCAGTTAGCAACATATCATTGATATGCAGAAGAAACAGCGTTGGTGATAGTACTCAGCCTTCTGGAACACCAGCGTTAATAGGCTTGTAGTCGGAGCATGTACCGTCTACAACGACCTTAATGCTCCGATCTGCAAGGAAGCTGGTGATCCAGTTGCACAATTTCTCGGGAAGCCCATAGGAAGGGAGCTTCGAAATAAGCGCTTTGTTCCAAACCCAATCGAAGGCCTTCGCAATGTCCAAACTAACGGCCAACGCCTCCCCTTTGGACTCTACTGCCTCCGCCCATCTATGGGTCAGGTAGACCAGAAGATCACCAGCTGATCGACCCCGGCGAAAACCGTATTGGCGGTCACTAATCAGCTGGTTATCCTCAAGGTACCACATGAGCTGGCAGTTAATAATGGATTCCATTATTTTGGAGAACAAGGAGGTGATGACGATAGGCCTGTAGTTGGACAGGTCTGAGCGGTCGCCTTTTTTAGGGATCGAGTGGACAAAAGCTGTCTTCCATGAATTCGGGACTACCCTTGGGAGTAGGAGTACCGGAAAAGACGCATTAGGATTGGTGCCAACTCCGGAGCACACGTCCTCAGCACAATTGGGGGGATTCCGTCAGGCCCACTCGACTTCTGGATGTCCAGGGAGAGGAGTGCTTTGCGAATCGAGCACTGTGAGAACAGCACATCCGGCATGGAGCACTCACACCGCGGGATGGTCGGCAGTGTTTTTCCCCGTCATCAAGAGTCGAGTTGGACGCAAAAAGGGAGCCTAAAAGGTCGGTTTTGTCTTTTGTGGCTTGGGCCAGTGACTCGTCTTCCCTGTGCAGAGATGGTAGTGATGGCTTACAGAAATTCCCTTGGACAGCCTTGGCGAGAGATTCTGGTCTCTGCACGGGTTCCCGAAGGAAGGCAAACTAGTTTCTCGCTAATTCTGCCAATGTGCTCTGACTTTGCCTTGAGAATAACTCTTGTGAAGGACCTGGAGGCGAAGTTATACTTCTTTTTAAGTGTGCTGGTGTTTACATCCCGAGTCGCCGAAGCTGTAGCCCAGGCTTGATAACACTCCTGCTTACTGCGTAATGCAGTCTTACAGGTGCGAGGCTGAGATCTGCTTTCGATGGGTACCATAGATGATGGAATAAATAGTTCTATTCCCTCTAGTACCACATCAGTAATATAGTCAGCAACAGCGCTGGGATCATCCGGCGAGAAGCAAACCCGTCCCCATGGGTAGGATGCAAGGAAAGACCGCATTCCGTCCCAATCCTCCGACCTGTAATGCTAAACACGGCGGCAACCTGCAGAACGCAACCGCGACGGGAGCGTGAGTGGCACCACACTCCGGATCAGAAAATTTATCCGAAGAGCGGAGAGGGTCATCGACGGAAACCTGATATCCGTCCGGATATGAGGTCAGCAGAAGGTCCAACAGGGAAGGTTAATGATCCTCCACATCTGGAATCTGCGTAGGTGAAGTAACCAGTTGTGTCAGACCATATGCCAAGGCAAAGTCATAAACAGATCTCCCCGCATGATCGGTTAAACGTGAACTGAGCCATTCGGCGTGGTGGGCGTTAAAATCGCCAAGGATCACGATCTCTGCCGATGGGACTTGTTGTAGCAAGAAATCTGTAGCCATTTGGACGTGGTCGATGAGTCGGTCTGTTTCGGCATTACCGCTATGGGACCTATAGAGGCACCCGTAGAGGCGCGGATGGTCGTCGCTGTCTACGCGTAGCCAAAGGATGGACAGGTCCGAACCTTCAAGACTGCCGAGGCGTCGTGAACAGATGTCCTCTCTGACATACACGCAAACTCCAGCCCGAGGCACAAAGGAGTGCTCAAATTTGTACCCCAGGTAGGAGAGATATGAAGTATCAGCCGGAGAGGACACCTGCGTCTCGGTCAGAAAGAGCAAGGCCGGCTTCGCCGTCTCGAGATGGTTGATGGACACTTAGGTTCGAGTGAAATCCCCTAAAGTTGCAGAAATTCACGGATAGCGTGGCAGGAGTATTATTATTAGCACTATGTGTTATTGAGCGGAATTTTGCCCCCCAAGCCCCCCCCCCCCCAGAATACGCGGGGCAGCCTAAGCACCCGCGCTTAGGAGTGGAATAACATGGTCGTGGATGCTCAGCGAGGGATTCTCCAGGGGTGCTGGTACCCTCCTGGGGTAGTCTTTGATGTAATTCCGCTACCATGTAGATGGGGGGGGGGGGGGGGTATTTGGGCCTCCGGCCACCTGCACTCACCAAATGAAACGCAGAAGCAGAGCTTCTACTTCGCGCCGGTATTATGTGACGTCGTGGTACCAAACCGACTCGAGCCGGCCCATACGTGCAACAGCAAAAACTGCCGCGTGGCTCTACCACCGTTAAATAGTCGTTAACTAGTCTATTCATTTTCTTATCAATAATAGTTTATTTTTAAATACTTCTTCTTATAACATTTCCGCCAACTTTTTCAATAGCAGCTAGGAACTTTTTACTCAATAAATACTTCAATCAGCGTAAATTCCGCCATTTCCGTGAATTCAGTTTTCCCACTGACTTAAATAACGCGCGTACACCATAAAGAAGTTACCACGACTACTGACTGCGTGTAAATAATGCGAGTCACTCCTCGGCGCCAGCACCGGCGCCTGTTACTGACCTCGTGTAAATCAGCCTTTAATCAATTTTCAATATTTGAAAAAAATGCTTGTAGAGAAACATCTATAAATAATTTTAATAAGAACCGTCTCTTTGTTTTATTTATTTGTAACCTACTATGTATGTATGTCATAATAAAATTAAGTGTTTATATTTAATAATACTGTACATATGTATTTGTATACAAAATTTATACACATACGCACGCATACATTCCCAACCATTCCCATTGTCTCAAAGACAACCACAATTCCTCCCTCCACCCTTCTTTACACACATTTAATTATATGCCTTATGTTTCCATTTCCATAAAACCGTGGTTGCGTTATAATTTACAAACATAATATACTGCGTCGAAATAATTTTATTAATTTTGTTGATTTTTTGTTTGATTTTAAAAATTGATATTATTATTTGCAAATAGAATTTTATTTTAAAGAAGGGAGGGAGAACTTTAACAACATATATGAGTAAATAACACATCATAAATTTTCATAGATATAGAATAGAACAGAATGATTTTTTATACAATATTACAATTTTTTTCATTTTCTATTTACCACTGGTTCGGAAAATACCTCTGTCCTGGGAAGAACCAACAAGAAACCCAGCGGGACTTTTTTATAACATATTTCACTTAAAAAAACCAGCATGGTGGCGATCACCTTATTCCCAGGGGTTATTTTCATTCATGTATTCCTTGATATTATAATAGCCCTTTTTGTAAAGTTTTTCTTTAATAAAATTTAAACTTGTTTATTGACAAACTTTGAACATGTTCTGGGATTTTGTTGTGAAAGCGTATACACTGTCCCATAAAATTATATTTTTACATATGCTTATTGTATAAAATATGAAATCATAAGAAACGAATTTTCTGAGACAGTAAATCCACGTGTCTCGTGTACTCCCACGTACACGTGGAAAAGCGGAAGTAAGTCCCGAAGTCTCTTAAAACTTGAGATGCAATTAAAGCAAAACTACTTGACGAAACGAATTATGCAATGAAACTCACGCGAAGTCGTAAAAAGTTTTATAACAGAAATTTAAAAAAAATATAGCGTGCTTGAGAAAACTTTTTGCAAGCAGGAAAAAAGCAAGGTGGCTACATAAGTTATAAAATCGTTTTACGGTGGTAGGATGGGGCAGATTCCTTCACAATTACTTTTTGTGTTATGCTGACACGTGCGACGGGATCTTTCCTAAGATTTATTTTTACCTGAATTCCTGAGTATTGAGATTTTGTGAGCGCCTCTCACGTATTCGTTATTCGTTAAATACGTGAATCTGATTGAAAGTGAAGTCAGGATTTATACGCAACTAACACCATAGACCATTAGCGATCGATCTAAGCCAAATGTTCGTTTGTCTATTCTAATCTATGTCCACGATCGTCACATCGTAGTGATGGAATCCACAGTGGTCTACGAGCATGACGGTTGACATTGTGCAGCCTTCTCACAGTTTTCGAGCTTCTAGCATGCTTATTGCTATTAACACGGAAAACAGCGAAGAAAATCTATCGTAATAAATATAATTCAACTTTACCACCTTCGTCAGTTTTCTTTTAATTTGAGCTTAGAAAACAGAAATGATACAAGATAAAATTGACATTCGAATAATTTTTATCCAGCCAGTATCAACTTTTAAATTAATGGTCATAAATTACGATAACAATAATGTCCTCCAGATAGAATTTAGGTCACGGCTGCCAGTTTTAACGGAGACTAGCCATGTGCGAAGTAAAGGATTATAGTAGTCGAGTGTTTGCGCAAGCACAGGTGCAATCTTTATTCCTTCACTCTTATATTTCGATGGGACGGTAATCCCGACACAACCGGAGAGAGATCTAGTGTAGGGCTAACGGCTTTACGTGATTTCCGAAGCACGGGGGTCACTGCCATATTGGGGTGGTGAAAATCGGAAAACACAAACGGGGGTAAAACTGGAAACCAAAGAACTGATTTGGCTCAAACTCGGGACCCTCAGACACCCAAGATTATAAGGCTACTAGAGCAACGAGTCAGTCAGATTCTAATATGTTATGCCAATAAATAACAATAAATTATTCTTAGAGTTCATGTTTTTTCGAGTTAGACTCATGCTGCAGGTTTTTTTATGGTTGAACCCCAAATAGGTCGGCTCTACCGGGTTAGAAACACACTCTCACAGAACACCAACATAATACTGCTAATGTAGAGAACCGGAGACCCTTTATATGGAAAACGATGCATTCAGGGGTGCATTTTGATTCGGAATCGAGGATAAGTGTAAAATGTATGGGCCATAGTATCCACATACCTTCAGATGGACTGTGTGCTCTTTTGTCACCAAAGATACTCTAATAATAGAGTAATATAATAGTCTAACAAAGTAAAAATGTTCAGTAACCCATATCGCCCCGTGGGAGTCTTAGGAGGCGACTAAGGAAATTAAACAGATGTGCAGCAGCGTCTCCATAATAACAACTAGAAATAAAAAAAAACTGTGCTAGCCAAGTGTGGCAACTATGGTAAATATCCCCCCTGGGAGGAAATCTATGGAGTTGACCTGTAGGTTAACCCAATAGATTTCCTCAAAGTATCAAAAACCCACTGCTAAATATATTTAACAGTGGGTTTTTATAGGCTTTATAGCCGGTAACGGTAACGGATAAGAGAGAGAGAGAGAGAGAGAGCAACTAAAACATTTCATAAATTGACGTCGATTTTTATGAGTACGGCCGTAGTTCATTAAAACAGACTTTTTAAGCCTTGCATACATCATCATCATCATCATTACAGCCTTTCACAAGTCCACTGCTGAACATAGGCCTCCCCCAAGGAATGCCACAAAGCACGGTTCTGAGTCACCTGCATTCATCGACTTCCTGCATGTCTTACCAGGTCGTCACTCCATCTCGTGGGGGGTCGCCCTACACTTCGCCTACCGGTACGAGGCTGCCACTCAAATATAATAACCTTTCTTTCTCATCGGATGTCGGTTCTTCGAGCTATATGGCCGACCCACTGCCACTTCAGCTTACTAATCCGTTGGGTTATGTCGGTTATTCTGGTTCTACTACGGATATCCTCATTTCTAAGTTTATCACGCAGAGAAACTCCGAGCATAGCCCTCTCCATAGTTCGCTGAGCGACCTTGAGCTTCTTCACACGGCCAGCAGTGAAGGACCACGTCTCACATCCGTAAGTCATCACCGACAACACGCACTGGTTGTACAATTTCGTTTTAAGGTTTTGAGGTATGTCTGACGAGAAGATGTGTCGTAGATTCCCGAACGCTGCCCAGCCAAGTTGAATCCGTCGATTCACCTCTCGGTCGAAGTTGGACTTACCTAGTCGGACTACTGGGCTATTCACAATCGTCTCGGAAAGCGAAATCGACTCGGATTCGATAACTTCTCGCACCGAAACCAATAAACGCTTTTCACATTTAACGTTCGGATAAAGGTCACTTAGATACATCCCATAACTATTGTATCGTCATTTAGTTATATGCATTTACGAATTTTGTAGATAAATAGGCATTTTGTATTTTTTTAGAGTAATGCCTGAACAAAAACATAATGCAATATTTTGGTGTTAGCCATTGATATCCAATATAAAATATATATAATTTAACTATATAATAAATAACAAAAAAAAAAACTTAGATATGTCTCGTTTCTGTCGGGTCTGGGTTTTTTTCTATGGGGCGTGACCGTACTTCTTTGACGTTTGTTTTCGATAATTGTGACAGTTTGCATCGGAAACTTCACGAGAGCTCTGAGGCTGGCGCAATGTGCATGCAATGTTTAAAAAAACTATCTGCCAATAACTTTGTAATTTTGTAATGAAATGCCTACTTTTACACATTAACGGCTATAGCTCAGTAAGTAATGACATTAAGTACATGGTATGCTAATGTTTTAGAATCCTTATAATATAGGCAAACTTTTTGAATGGTTGGCGAGACGTATAGGATCTACGTTTTTTTTTTCACCACAGGTACTCAAACTTAGCAGTTAAATAAAGTAAAAAATTAAAACCGTGCCGTCTTGTAAAATACTACTCATAGTAGTTGTAAACTTTTAAGGGTAATTTAGAAACATCATTATTAGGGAACACATTAAAAGAAAAAAAATCCGATCTAGGTATTAAACTGCGGACGTGATGACCCCAAATGTGAGCAGAAGTACGAATTTTCGGAATTTTATAAAACATGGCGTAGACCGCGAACCGTTCGGGATAGAATTTTTTTTAGGGAACCGAGGCCACCTCCCCCCACCCGAACACGTAGGTAACAGATTATCCACCATTACTGGGACATTCTGTATGTATGTATGTATGTATATATATATATATATATATATATATATATATATATATATGCTGCTTTGTGAAACGAGACATATCTCAGTTTTTTTGTTATTTATTATATAGTTAAATTATGTATTTTTCTGCCGACTTCCAAAAAGGAGACGGTACTCAATTCGAGTGTATGTTTTTTTTATGTGTGTTACTCTTTTTTTATATGAAAGCTGATAGTTCTCGTGTGGTTCCATATGAATTTGATCATGGTCAGACCAATGGTTATTGAGTTATTCTTAAATAACCTATATTGAAAGCGCTTATATTGAAGTCGGCTGTACAAAATTATTAATTTTAAATTATTGTATTCGATATCAATGGCTAACACCAAAATATTGCCTTATGTTTTTGTTCAGGCGTTACTCTAAAAAAATACAAAATGCCTATTTATCTACAAAATTCGTAAATGCATATAACTAAATGACGATACAATAGTTATGGGATGTATCTAAGTGACCTTTATCCGAACGTTAAATGTGAAAAGCGTTTATTGGTTTCGGTGCGAGAAGTTATCGAATCCGAGTCGATTTCGCTTTCCGAGACGATTGTGAATAGCCTGGCAGGTAAACATACTCGTCAACAACTTCGAGCTTAGTGCTCCCAAAAACTACCGGCATAGGTGTGACATGGACATTAAACATACATAATCTTTGTTTTGTCCATGTTCATCTTAAGATCTATTCGTTGGGAGACACTATTGAGGTCATTGAGCATAGTGCTTAGGTCCTCCAGCGATTCTGCACCTTGAATACACTTTTGTATTATTCCGTTTATACAACATATCGTCTTATATTATAAAAAATTACGGTTTGTGTGATTGTTCGTATTTTACGTACTGCCGAACTTTATCAACTTATTGCTTGCACTTGCACAAATGTTATAGACATAGTACAATTAACTTACAGTAGGTGGTTCGGGTATCGTACCGATAGATTTATTTAAAAGTAATATATAATTTAACTTCAGTGAATTTATTATCTATCATTCCTAATTCATAATTAAATAATATGTATAACCCTTCCAAATTTAAAACGACATTTCCACAATTGTTTCGTCTGCGGCAGCAACGCGCTGGGTAGAAGTTAGTATACGAGTATTATATAAAGCTGCTTAAGAGCCTCGCTGCTGGGCACAGACTTATTATTTACTTTTTTACTTTATTTAAATTTACTAGACTCATGCGGCGGAATCTTATGTTAAGAGTGAGGGTAGATTTCTAATAAGCAGTTAAACTTCCCCACTCGTTGCTTGTACGAATATAAAGAACTACGCAGACAACTACCTTGGGTCATTCAACGAGTCTCAATTGTTGTCGTCATTGAGTCCGTTGTGTTAATTCTTTTGGTGCCAGCAAGGAAGGTGATGTTGCAGTGAGGCTGGCCTGTGTCGCATCGTGATGGGTTGTGTTGCTGTTGGTTTGCATAAATCGTTTATTTTGGTGATATATACTATATTGTATTTACTTTCAGTGCGTTCCACGAATATATTATAATGTAAAGTATTTACTAAGTAGTGTTAATTTATTCAAATAGTTAAGAGAATAATTTAACACTTATTTGTTCACACGTGCACAACGGGAAAGATAAATATCATAAGGAAATTTGCATGGCTTAAAAATTATTTATGACTCAGTGTTAAATTGTATTAGAAACAATGTAGTTAACGTGGTTAAGCCGTATTGCAACTATATTATGGTTGTAGCACGAATGGCTCTACTAGATCGGATAAGGACCAAGTTCTCATAAAATAACTGCTGTGTTAGGTATAGTGAGTGTAGAGTACCGGAGACTACAGGATACGGGCTGTTCCACTTAATCCTCAGGAGTTAATCCTTAATCATCTGCATTTTGATTCTTAATCGATGGTAAATTTAGATGTCTATGGGCCACAGTATCCAATCACCATGAGTTGGCCTGCGTGCTCTGTTGTCACCCATATTATATATAAAAAAATTTAAGAAACTAGCGGATACCCGGTATGTGCTACTAACGCTAAAATAATTACGCTAAAAATACATTTTGTTCATTTCTTGCAAAAACGGAAATTTTGATTATTTTTTAACTTTTTTTATGTAGTGCTTAATGTATTGTTTTAGTGGTCTAAAACTATCTTCGCATTATTGCCATCGGTTAGATGGTTTTAAAGTCTATAACGGACATAGGTAGAAACATTTTTAGGCTTTCTTCTCTTACCGGTTGGTAACGCAGTGGGATTTACACTATAAACAAATATATATTGTGTATACATAGAGCAACACAGGCCACCGGCGGATCGGAAGGGAGAAGCAATTCGCAGGCGTCCCTCTGTTAAAATATAAATCCACGAGGTCCTGAGCGTACAATAAAACTAGCTGCAACCGCACTACTAGCTGGACTAAATCTAATTGTATGGCTGAATATCGATTCACCAAAATGCCGAATTATTAAGTTTTTATGATACAAAAAGATCTGTCCACATCAAATTTACAAAAAGATGGCGTTACTTTTCATATATAAGTAATTTTTAATCATATTTCATCATCAGTCGGTCATGTCATTCTGAAGTTATACGATTACCAACGTACACACGACGGACACACCAACAGTTATCATATAAATAAACTAAGTAACTGGCTCAGCAGATGATCTGCCTCTTCTTGTAGACGATGCAATGATTGCGATGAGTCCCTCCGCTACGTTTCAGGTCCATATTTTGTGATTTTTTGGCATTAAAATAACATAATATCTATTGTGAATATTTTTTAATTCTTTAAAATTTTATGTCAACGAATATCTCAATTTTAAATAGTAATAAAATACCATTAATCATAAATACTTTGAGAAAGGACCGTCCTTTTGTTTTATTTCTTTGTAAACTATTATATATGTATGTCATAGCAAAATTATTTATTTATATTTTATACAGTAAATATACACGTATTGTACATATTTGCTGATAAAAATAACGGAAGCAACAAAAGTTAGTACATAATCAATAAATTTTAATAATACTTACTTAAAAAAACACACATACATTATTATACGTGGTAGAGCTATGCTGCAGCTATATTATGGTTGTAGCACCAATGAGTTTGCTCGACCGGGGAAGGACCACGCTCTCACAGAATATCAGCGTAAAACAGCAGCTTAACACTGCTGTGTTTCGTATGGTGAGTGTAGAGAACCGGAGACCCTTTTTACTGGAAATGAGGTATTCCATCTTAGTCCTCACGAGTGACAACGCATCTGCTGATTCCTAATCGAAAATAGATGTAGATTTCTATGGGCCACAGCAACCACTTACCATCAGGTGGACTGTGTGCTCGTTCGTCTCCCTTATCCTATAAAAAAAACATACGCACGCATACATCCTCCCTTTTACAGACATGTATGGAAAGTATAGGTACATGGGTGTCTGTTTCACGTATATTTAATGCTTCATTTTCCATAAAACAGTGGTTTATAATCGACGACTGATATATTGCGTCGAAATGATATGTTGCAGAGGCGGATTAATTGTCGACAGCGTTCTATGCTAGCAACTTATCGGCGCCCCTTTGGCGACCATATATTATAAATTATATCTACTTATTTTTTAAACAAACGATATCATGATCTATAATATGCACTCATAGACAAATTTAGACGGACGTAAAAAGGTATGTATAAAACTAAACATCGTGGATATTTGCGAAAATTAAATTTATTAGCTTGAATGTTGCTTATCATTCGTTACTTTAAAATTGCAAAGGTCGAAAAAACAAAAGACGTAGACATATTATTATTTTTTTTATATAAAGAGTGACAAACGAGCACACAGTCCACCTGATGGTAAGTGGTTGCTGCGGCCTATAGACATCTACATCTATCCTCTATTACAATTCAAAATGTAGATGCGTTGTCACCCGTGAGGACTAAGATGGAATGCCTCATTTCCAGTAAAAAGGGCCTCCGGCTACCTGCACTCACCAAGCGAAACGCAGAGGTAAACCTCTACTTCAAGCTGGTATTCTGTGAGGTCGTGGTACCACCCCGGTTCGAGCCGGCCCATCCGTGCGACAGCAAAAGCTGCCGCGTGGCTCTACCACTGTTAAGCTGCCGCGTGGCTCTACCACTGTTTATTAACTAAATAAAGAAAAAAGCGAAATGTTATAGTTAAGAAATATGTTTGTACTTAACATTTATTTCCTGAGTATTTATGGAAGAACGCAATATTACGCAATAATTATATAAAGACAAATGAAATTAAATAGAATAGAATAGAATAATTTTTTATTCAATATTGATTATTACATAATTCTTATTGAAAGTCATTTTTTATTTACCACTGGTTCGGAAAATACCTCTGTCCTGGGAAGAACCAGCAAGAAACCCAGCGGGACTTTTTTTTTTCAAACATATTTCACTTAACAATAATTTCATTTATACAATTTTTAAATGATTTTTAATAGAACCAGCATGGTGGCGATCACCTTATTCCCAGGGGTTATTTTCATTCATGTATTCCTTGATATTATAATAACCCTTTTTGTACAGTTTTTCTTTAATAAAACTTTTAAACTTGTTTATTGATAAACTTTGAATATGTTCTGGGATTTTGTTGTAAAAGCGTATACATTGCCCCATAAATGAATTACTGATTCTGTGGAGTCTAGTAACTGGTATTACAAGCTTATGTTTGTTCCTAGTGTTTAAAGAATGCACATCCTTATTCTTATTAAAGCTATTTATGTTTTTATGTACATACATTAGATTTTCATAAATATATTGCGATGCCAAAGTTAATATGTTTATTTCTTTAAATTTTTGTCTGAGGGACTCTTTACAATTTAGGTTATAAATCGCCCGAACGGCTCTCTTTTGCAAAACAAATATAGCTTCAATATCAGTCGCATTACCCCATAGCAAAATTCCATAAGACATTACGCTATGAAAGTAACTAAAATACACTAATCTAGCTGTCTCAACATCTGTGAGACTTCTAATCTTTCTTACAGCATATGCTGCAGAACTAAGTCTGCTTGCTAATTTAGATATATGGGGGCCCCATTGAAGCTTCGCGTCAATAGTAATACCGAGAAAAACAGTGGTATCTACAAGACTCAACTCCTCCCCATTTAATAGCACATTGGTATTCGAATGTTTTACATTAGGTATTGTAAATTTAATACACTTTGTCTTATTGCCGTTCAAGAGCATATTGTTGGCGTTAAACCAATGTACTAATTTCGATAGAGCATTATTTACATCGTCATAATTAATTAACTGCCGTTTGAGTTTGAAAATTAAAGAGGTATCGTCAGCAAATAATACTATATCGTGATTGTCCC
Source organism: Parnassius glacialis (assembly GCA_033319125.1). Classification (NCBI taxonomy): domain Eukaryota; kingdom Metazoa; phylum Arthropoda; class Insecta; order Lepidoptera; family Papilionidae; genus Parnassius; species Parnassius glacialis. The sequence goes on along the minus strand of JAVANC010000013.1, from coordinate 19,667,122 downwards.
CTACAAGATAAGGTAAGTCATTAATATAGATTAAAAACAGGAATGGGCCAAGAATCGAGCCCTGAGGAACGCCCATTGACACTACCGATCCGGAGGAACCTTTACCATTTATCACGACTTTTTGAGTTCTGTTACTTAAATATGAAGTAATAAGTCTAAGCGCCAAATTTTTTACACCGTAATGTTGTAGTTTCCTGATTCCTAAAAAAAAAACATTCCAAAAACCTTCGGTTTTTAAGAGAGTTTACTTAAGTTTTTGCCCAGTATGCTCGATAATTACCACAAGAAAAATTAAAACTTTTTTGTGTACCTCTAAATTTGTCAACGAGTATAGTTTAGCTGCAAAATAACAAGGACACGTAACGGGCGTGTATAAAAAATGTGATGAGAGAGTGAGGGCGATGTAGGAGTAATGAAGTAGACGGGACGCGCTTTGGAAGCTCTTCATCTCCATTATATTTTACTACTAGCTTTTACCCGCGACTTCGTCTGCGTAAATATTATAATTTAAACCACAGGTGATCCATCAAAAATCGCACTTTCATAGTAAATTAGATCACCCTCTATAGGGATTATTTCCGGGAATAATTATCAAATTTTATTGTATTTATGGTTCACTATTTTGTAAATAATGGTTTACACATAAAAGATAGATATATACTGTCGCGGACTTTATTGTAGAACTATTTAGGAAAAACAATTCCACCAAACCAAACATTATATTTGTGTAATTCTTACAGTTTTTGCACCGCCCGCCAAAATAGCTCGCAGATGACAGATTTTTTCTGATTTACGACACTTATCATTATATTTTGATGAATTTACACAATATCTTTATTAATTCTAGCCTATGAGTTGTTCTGATGTATGAGTTATATTATTGTAAAGTTTCAATAAAATACATTCAGTAGTTTTTGCGTGGAAGAGTAACAAACATCCATACATCTATACATCCTCACAAACTTTCAAGTTTATAATATTAGTAGGATGTTATGCAAGTAGGTACTTACTTTATTTTTTTCGTTATAAACTTTCTTGCACGCCCCCGTTTAACCTTGCGCCTGCGCCCCTATGCATGTGCCTAGTTTGCACACGCGTACACGCACACACGCGCACACGCGCACACGCACACACGCACACACGCGCACACGCACACACGCGCACAAGCACACAAGCGTACACGTACACATGCACACGTACACATGCACACGTACACATGCACACGTACACATGCGCACGTACACATGCACACGCACACACGCGCGTATATAACTTACACCTTTGGTGTGAATGTTGTTAGAATTATTTGAATGTTTTGTACATAAGAACTTATTTTTGCACTTTTTTAATGATAAAACTTGCGATATAAATATTGGATAAAACTTAAATATGTATGAATCTTCTATAAATTTAAAAAAATTGAAAATAATGCAGTGATAAATTAAAAAAATATTTTAAAATAATTCCGATCAGAAATTATTCGTCCTTTTTATTTTAAAATATTTAATATTTCCTAAATTAATTTTACAGTCTATTGCAGAAAGCAAAGCTGTTTAAGGTATGACATAACGAAATTGTTTGCGAAGCTCTCACTCGATGTTTCTGAACCAATGAATTGCGGTTCACAGTATGTACGTGTGATGTCAACCTAATAGACATACGAAAGATAAACTTTGCAAAGTTTCTTTTCTTTTCTACCGACTTCAAAAAGGAGACGGTACTCAATTCGACCGTATGTTCTTTTTTATGGGTGTTACCTCATAACTTTTTTCTGAGTGAACAGATTTCATTGACTCCTTTTTTTATGAAAGCTGGTGCTTCTCATGTGGTCCTATATAAATTTGATCAAGATCTGACTAATGGGTTTTCAGTTATTCTTAATAATTTATAATGAAGTTGGTGGTACAACAATTTTAATTTTTGATTATGAAAAAAGAAATTGTGTTTATTATCTGTCTGTCTTTTAAGATTATTCCGATGAAATGCGGCATAACTAAAACACAGAATTATTAAATACAGACGCGAAATTCAATATTAGATTTTTCACTTAATGGGCTATCTGAGGAAAATTTATTTTTTTATCGGTTGACCTCTAGGAAGCTAAAATTATTTTTTTCAGAATCACTTAGTGTGCTTCTTGAAGCGCCAATTCAAATACATGCTTATAAATCATTATTATATGGTTATTTTATACATGTTTTCTTTTAAATCATACATACAAAAATCTCAATAAAGATGATAAGGTGAGGTAAAGTAAAGTAAAGTAGTAAAATTACAGCCTTTTTACGTTACACTGCTGGGACAGGCCTCCTCACATTTCTGAGAGGCTTATGGAGCAATTAATCCCCCGCGCTACTCCAGTGCGTGCTGCTGGACTTCAACATGTTTTTCTTTTTTTGGAATGAGGGTAACAAACGAACACACAGTCCACTCGATGGTAAATGGGTGCTGTAATCCATAAACCTATCTTTGACTAAGAATCAAATGTGGACGCGTTGTCACCCCTGTGGACTAATGTGGAATGCCTCAACATGTCCTCGAAATAATTTTATTTCTTAGGCATACAGGTTTTGTCACGATATTTTCCTCTGCCGCAGAGCACGTGGTAAGTCAGCACTTAAAATTGTAACTAACAATTTTATTGAAGCCGGCGAGGATCGAAAGCCGGATTGTTCGCGTACTGCGATGTAACAGCGAGCGTTTAGTTATAGAAGTATTAAAGCAAAATTTTGGTGAAAATATCGAAGAAAAATTATCTCAATTGCGTTATTTAGTTTTTATATTTATATTTACAACAAATATTGTATTTTATTGTCCTCCCTTATTTACGACATAATGTTTGCTGGGGAAATTTGATCTATGTAATTGGCTCTATTCATTGTTTCTATTGATTGCCACTCTAAAATTCAGGAATTAATTTTTCATGTTTGAATAACTTCGATTCCCAGTTCAAATAAATATTTTTTCTAAGTTTCATGAATGCCGTTCTGCTAATTATTAAAATAAATAAAAACTTACTTTTAAGTTGGTATTAACAGTAGTATACGTGGTAGAGCCATGCTGCAGCTATATTATGGTTGTAGCACGAATGGGTCGGCTCGACCGGGGAAGGACCACGCTCTCACAGAATACCAGCGTAAAATAGTAGCTTAACGCTGCTGTGTTTCGTATTGTGAGTGTAGAGATCCGGAGACCCTTTTTACTGGAAGCGAGGCATTCCATCTTAGTCCTCACGGGTGACAACGCATTTACATTTTGATTCGTAATCGAAGATAGATGTAGATGTCTATGGGCCACAGCAACCACTTACCATCAGATGGACTGTGTGCTCGTTTGTCACCCTTATCCTATAAAAAAATTGTTTTCCTTAAATATTTATGGCAGTTTTCCACCAAATCCCGGTCATTTGTCATTTGTTGGGTAATGTACTCGTGAGGAATAAAAACGAGTCGTTTACAAAATATCTTAATTTCTCTTAAAATGTGAATGCTAAGTAAAGATATTTAATAGTTTTCATTGATCATGAAAAAAGGCAAAGGAGTACATACGTCCTGCAGCTCGGCACAGGTTACTTCTCATGATTGTGAGGGGTTTAGGGCATTAAACAATATACTATATAATTAATAGAATTAGGCGTTATGTAGTTATGTTTATGTTTTAAGAGCATAAAAATAACCCCTTGAACTTAATAGAAACCAGTTATTTTAATATTAGAGACAAACACTTTAATTTTATTTATATGTATAGATAATTCCCTGTTATTTCAGATTATATATTATTATATACTAACTAATACCCAGCGCGTTATTTCATTAGGAATGATATACATTCACCGAAATCGAATGACATATTATAATTATTACTTTCAAATAAAGGAGACGGTCCATTTCTGGCCCAGTCTTTGTACAGTATACCGTAAAAAAGAGAAAAATTCAGGGATTTTGTTAAAAATAAAATGAGAGAATAAATCAAACTAAAAAACTTGCTAAAAATAAAAATGCAATCCCAAGTTTTTGATGGTTTTACAAAATGGTGCCCTTCCAGTTGTTTGTGTAGTTCTGAACTCGTGAATGCATTTAATTGTGGATTTTTTGGCGATTTGGTTTTTTGTTTGGACTTTGGATCGGTTACTACTTGTTTGACTCTGATTTTGTTTTATGGACTTAATGATTTACGTGAGATTTTGATTTCGTTGATATCGGACATCTGTATTCTGTAGTATCACATTTTGAATCAGTAAGCAGGTATGTACTAAAGAAAGACGTTTCCTTAAGCTTTTAATTTCTATTACTATTTCCTTATTAATTTCTACATAAGTTCATAATGGCTGCAAAATCTTAATATGATGTAATTACCTTTCAGTTCACCTGTTAAAACATGTTGCACTGTTTAAAATGCGCTTCTGCAATATAGATAGTTTATTAAAGTAAGATTGTTTTGTTCTAGATGGATAAAAATGCACCAATATGTTCACAATGTTTTGCAAATGTATTACAAGAATTATCTGTCGGCACAAATCTTGAAAATGAGCTCCAGCGCCCTAATGCCAATATTATCAGTATATTGTATGTTTGGTGTCAACGAAGACTGGGTACCAGATAAGTTGTGATCCAATTAATATCATCCCAACAAGACTCTGTTTTACTAAGAGGCCATATAAAATCTCGCCATCACTCGGGCAGAGCTTATTATACCTACATATATACTGTTGGCGAGACAAGGGACAAGTTGGGATGAGATGATGGCAGGTTATTATTACAGTTGCACATCTGGACAACAGACAGTGGGTTGTTGTGCCCACATAATGACCGTTGTCTGGTATTTGTGTTGGGCTCGGTATCAAAATTCCATAACCGCACCGGCCTCAATTCTGGATGGCATTTTTGTAAGAGAGGATTTTGAAGTAGGATAAATAAATAAAAAGTAAAAAATTAAGCTGTTTTATTTATATTACCTTAAGTGTCCAAAACATGATTGTTTCACTTTCTATAATTCATAGGACTTTTAGCCTTTGTTATGACATTATCCAGGCTTTAAATATCTGTCAAGGCTCAAGGCATACTCTGACACGCTGAGGACCTGTTATATGAAAATATTTGTCCGCCGGAAACGGCAGAATATTTAGGATGCGAATTATTTTGTAACAACTGTAATGTACCATATAATAAATAAATTATATTATCTATGATTGTACCCTAGCACTTCAGCAGCCCAGATAGATACATGTACCTGAACAGAAATTAGTATTCAGGATTATTCTGTTTACTCACCTTAAAACAGCCACTCTAAGTTTTATTATTAGTGCAATAAAGTAGTATCTCAGGGTAGATTTTTTAGGGTAGAGAAACGGAGGAGAAAACCCGCTATTCACATATAATCTCGGTTTTGAGCTATCTGACACTAAATTTTTGTAAAAACTAACAAAACACCTAGGCCTCATTTCCCCATGTAAAACAAAATAAAGTCCTGGGTGCCCCTGGCACTGCAGTGTGTATTAGTACACACTAATGAATGCAATGAAATAATTTTGTGCGTAGGCTCCGTTGATTTATTTCAACAATCTTCTTGTCTGGAATTAGGTAGTACTTTTTACATTTGTTTTCTCCTGAACTGCACTTATGATATGCAAATATCAACAAGAACGTTAGTTGTTTTAAGACCAAAAAAGCACATTCACAATCTATAATACACTTTATTCGTGTTTTGATAAAAAAATACTACTTTTTTGCCCTGGTTTCGAGACATTTTAGCTATTTTACATAATAAGCTATAGGTGATATGAGTATAGTTCAGAGATGACAGCTAACGTCAAATCAAAACGACATTAATCCACCATTAGTGTTGTATTTTTTGGTGAGAATAAAATATTGATACCACTGAAATTAAAGCAAATTCGTGGATTTGAATGGTCAAAAGTGGTTTAATATTTTATTTTAATTTATTTCTATACTAGTACAAAACTAGGCCTACGCTTCATACAATTTTGGACCGTCTCCTTTGTCAATGTGACGCGCGCGCTACCTACTGTCATTTAATTGTACTATGCCTATAAAGCTTCGCACAAGTGCAAGCAATAAGTTGACAAAGTTTTACCGCAATCTGATGAACGGTACGGCTACGCATAAAATACGGACAAACAAACATACATTTTTATATATTAGATATTATTTCACAACAAATTTACACAAATTTTTGTATAAACTTTTACAAGTGTAGTATGTAGTAGTGTTGCAGCAAATATAAACATATATAATAAACCTAGCAAGCTAACAGCATAGCAAAGTGGCAAAGCAATCAGCTTTGTAGCGGTTTCTAATGGTTGCCGTTAAGCAATCAGTTTCAAAATAGGAAGTTCAGATGCCTGGGTGATCAGTAATCGATTGCTGAAAACAGAATTTGAAAATTCGAAACCGTTCTCGAGATAATCGTGGGACCGACGGACAGACGGACAGACATCGTGAAATCAATAAGTGTCTTCGCAAGCTTCGCCACTTAATAAGTGTCTTCGCAAGCTTCGCCACATAATAAGACACCCTGTCTGATCTGAAATGTAGCAATGACTTGGCGAGATCGAGCATTTGTGAAATTTAAGAAGCATCGTACTTACGAGAGCTGGGATTGCTAGAAAATGCTAAGAAACAGATGCAATCAGATGGTACGAAATCCTATACGCCGTTATATCCATAGCAATATAACAAATTCTTCGACCACCGATGTGTGGAAATTTCTTAAAATACTGGGTATTAGTAAGATCGTTAAATCTGATCATGGTCCATCAATCACTCTGGATAAAATAAATTATCATTTTATCTCTACTTCTCCTTTGGATCCCACAGTTCGTTCTATAACAATAGCTTCCATTCAATCCATGCCTTCTCTTCCTATTCCTTTTTTTCACTTTTTACCTGTGACTGAGCATGAGATCCAGAAATCAGTATTAGCTATTAAATCCAAGACTGTGAGTTGCGATGAGTTTAGTAAGGATATGATATCCATGATCCTTGAGTGCCTTTTACCTGCAATCACACACATCGTAAACTATTCCCTTGATTCAGGCCAATATCCTACTCAGTGGAAAAAAGCATTCGTGCGACCACTTCCTAAAATACCTAATCCCTTATTAAGTGGCGAAGCTTGCGAAGATAAGTCTGTCCGTCTGTCCGTCTGTCTGTCTGTCCGTCTGCCCCATGATTATCTCGAAAACGGTTTCGAATTTTCAAATTCTGTTTTCAGCAATCGATTACTGATCACCCATGCATCTGTACCTCCTATTTTGAAACTGATTGCTCAACGGCAACCATTAGAAACCGCTACAAAGCTGATTGTTTCGCCACTTTGCTATGCTGTTAGCTTGCTAGGTTTATTACCTACACATTTTAGACAAATTTCAATTTTTTCATACCTATCTAAAGTTCTGGAAGCCTGTGTTCACAAGCAAATCTCTATGTTCATAACCAAACATAACCTGCTGAATAATTATCAGTCAGGCTTTCGCGTAGGTCACAGTACTACCACTGCCTTGAAAAAAGTCACAGATGATATTCGAATGGGAATGGATGAGCAGAAGCTTACAGTGGTAGTGCTTGTTGATTTTTCAAATGCTTTTAACACAGTCGCCACGATATTCTTATAGCCTTCCTAGCTAATCTTAGATTCTCAATCCCAGCTTTGGAATGGTTTTCATCCTATCTTCGCGGCCGCCAGCAATCAGTTTGATTAGGACAACAGTCCTCAACATGGGCTGACATTGAAACAGGCGTGCTGCAAGGCGGAATACTTTCTCCTATAATGTTTTCTCTATTTATAAATTCTATCACTTCAGTTCTCAACTCTTCGTACCATCTGTATGCAGATGATCTTCAGCTCTATGTGCAATCTGGTGTTAATGACCTTAACGATAATATTAACAAAATCAACCACAACCTTGATGCCATAAGAGATTGGTCGTACAGACATGGTGTTTCGGTTAACCCTTCCAAATGTAAGGTAATGGTTATAGGTAGTAGCAGAATATTAGCCAAGATTAATAACGATGATCTTTCTCCCGTGTTTTACAATGTAACATTGCTGCCATTTTGTAAATCTGTAAAAAATCTTGGCTTAAATATGGACCATACATTAAACTGGGGAGTTCAAGTAGCTGAAATAAGCCGTAAAGTTACTGCCACCTTACGCTCTCTTTGCCGTCTCAAAAACTTTCTGCCTTTTAAAACTAAACTTCTACTTGTCCAGAATTTGATATTACCCATTATTAATTATGCGGATGTGTGTTACCCAGATTTATCTCAATATCTTCTCGATAAGTTGGAGCGCCTTCTCAACAATTGCATTAGGTTCATTTACGTAAGTATGACCATGTTTCTCAGTATCGTTCTAAGCTTAAATGGCTTTCTATACGTCAAAGGCGTAGCTCCCGAATTTTACAAACACTATATTCAATTTTAAATGACCCAAATTCTCCTTCTTATCTTAAGGATAACTTTCAGTACCAATATTCTACTCATGATAGAGTTCCCCGTTCCCAAAATATATCATCATCATCATCATTGCAGCCCTTCACAAGTCCACTGCTGAACATAGGCCTCCCCCAAAGAATGCCACAAAGCACGGTCCTGAGCCACCTGCATCCAGCGACTTCCTGCATGTCTTACCAGGTTGTCCATCTCGTGGGGGGACGCCCTTCACTTCGCCTACCGGTACGAGGCTGCCACTCGAGAACCTTTCTTCCCCATCGGTTGTCGGTTCTTCGAGCTATATGGTCGGCCCACTGCCACTTCAGCTTACTAATCCGTTGGGCTATGTCGGTTACTCTGGTTCTACTGCGGATATCCTTATTCCTAAGTTTATCACGCAGAGAAACTCCGAGCATAGCCCTCTCCATAGCTCGCTGAGCGACCTTGAGCTTCCTCATACGGCCAGCAGTGAAGGACCACGTCTCAGTTCCGTAAGTCATTACTGGCAACACGCACTGGTTGTACAATTTCGTTTTAAGGTTTTGAGGTATGTCTGACGAGAAGATGTGTCGTAGCTTCCCGAACGCTGCCCAGCCGAGTTGAATCCGTCGATTGACCTCTTGGTCGAAGTTGGACTTACCTAGTCGGACTATTTGTGCTAGGTAAACATACTCGTCAACAACTTCGAGCTTAGTGCTCCTAACAACTACCGGCATAGGTGTGACATGGACATTAAACATAATCTTTGTTTTGTTAATGTTCATCTTAAGACCTATCCGTTGGGAGACACTATTGAGGTCATTGAGCATAGTGCTTAGGTCCTCCAGCGATTCTGCCATAAGGACTGTATCGTCGGCAAATCGCAGGTGAGTGATGTACTCGCCATTGATGTTAATACCGTATCCTTTCCAGTCCAGAAGCTTGAAAACGTCTTCCAATGCAGCGGTGAAGAGTTTCGGGGATATAACATCACCCTGTCTTACACCTCTCTGCAATTGGATAGGTTTCGTACTCTGGTTCTGTACTCGGGTAGCCATCGTAGCGCTACTGTACAAACACTTTAGCACTTCGATATACCGATAGTCAACTTGGCACCGCTGAAGGGACTGCAGCACCGCCCAAATTTCGACGGAATCAAAGGCTTTCTCATAGTCCACATACGCCAGACATAGTGGCAAATTGTACTCTTCGGACTTCTGTACAATTTGCCGTAGGGTATGTATGTGTTCTATGGTGCTAAAGCCCTTTCGGAAACCGGCTTGTTCGGGAGGCTGGAAGTCGTCAAGACTGCGCGCGAGACGATTCGTAATGACTCTCGAAAACAGCACGTAGACGCGGCTCAGAAGGGAAATCGGTCTGTAGTTCTTCAAGAGAGCGTTGTCACCTTGAAGAACAAGATCACCGCACTTCTGCTCCACGCCTCCGGTGTAATGCCAACATGGAGGACGGAATTAAAGAGCTTCTGAAGGACTTCAAGTACCGGTCTTCCACCCGCTTTCAGAAGCTCCGCTGTAATTCCATCCTCGCCTGGGGCCTTGCCGTTTTTAAGGTGCTGGAGAGCCATTCTAATCTCGCTCAGACTGACGTCCGGGATATCTTCGGAATAGTGTCTGATAAGACTCGCTCTTGGATCGTTACTCAACCTTGCGTGTGGCTCCAACGATGACGTGTACAGCTGCCCATTGAACTTCTCAATCTCACTCAAAATCTCAGGTGCTCCGGAAACGATGCCGCCACATTCGGTCTTCAGTTTTGACAGTTGGCTCTTTCTGGCAGACAGATCTCTGGCAAAGACTTTGGAGCCTTGGGTCCGCTCGATCGCTTCTTCAATACGAGCTGAATTGAAGTTGCGTAAGTCCCGCCACATGCATTTGGAGATCTGTCTGTTCAGTTGCCTGTATGCTATCAAATCTTTTGAAGAATGTAGCCTCATCTCCCGTCTAACGGCCATGAGATTAAGAGTGTGATCGGAGAGTTTTTGTGTTCTTCTGCGGCGGGTCTTGCAGAACTTAGCTCCGACCGCATGGACAGTTTCCACGAGCTTGTTATTCATATCGGTTACTTCATTGCAGTCTTCTAGGCACTGAAAACGGTTTTGTAACTCTAAGCTAACTCCCAAAATATATGTAGTCTTAAAATTCGTATTCCACCACATAAGAGTGGTTTCTTTAATTCCTCCTTTACTGTGCAGTCCATACTGCTCTGCATTGCCTTGCCTGTTCATATAAAAAAAAGCAGTAACAAACATTATTTTAAAATACTTGTTCGAGAATTCTTTAACAGAAATAATACCACCTGATTTATCCGATTTTTGTTTTTCTCCCTCTTTCGCTTTGCAATTGATATTTTGTATAATATGTATTTTAATATGCCTCATGTTATTTTATTTTTGTGTTAAATCATTTTATATTTATTTAGAGATTTTTTAGATATAAGTATCCGTTTATATATTTACTATAAATTTTTTTTCTTTATTACTTAGTAGATATTAAATTTGTATAGTTTAAAAATATTTTATTTATTTGCTTTTTGTTATAAGATATAATGTTTTTACTTATTTATTAATTTATGGAGTGGTGTTGCACCTACCACAGCTTCTCAAATCATCCAGGGTTGACTGGTAGAGAATGCCACAAGGCATTAAGTCCGCCCTTAATATCCCTTATTATAAGGTAGATGTAAAAAAGAATAAATAAATAAAATAAATAAATAAATGGGCACACAGGTACCCCAGTGATATTGTCAAAGAAATTTACACATGGTCGAACCATCTTTCACCACCACTTGGCTTGACCGAGTAAGGACCACGCTCTCACAGAATATCAGCGTAAAATAGTAGCTTCATATGGTGAGTGTAGAGAACCGGATACCTAGTTTACTTGAAACGAGGCAAAGTGACAATGCATCAGCATTTTTATTCTTAATCGAGAATCGGTGGAGATCTATTCTATTTCTATATTTATAAAAACCTCCATAGTGGGATTTTCTCTTGTATCGTTGGGGCAGTTTACAAACATAAATTGCACAAGGACGAACATCCAGACCCGGAACAATTATTTGCCATACAAATTCTTGTTCCGTGCGGGATTCGAACCCGCGGCCCTTAGCGCTGCAACTCAATTGCTAAGCCACTGCACCACGGGGTCATCTTTAGGTCATAGCATCCACTGACTATCAGGTGCGACCGTGTGCTCGCTTGTCATCATTTATTTATAAAAAAAAAAATTCAGCGCTACCGAGCTATTTATCGCATAAGACACGCCAATTTCCAATAGCAATAAAACTAATCGGAAGTTATATCCGTATTCGAAATGAGCTAGCTGAACAGACTGCTCTCGGATTTAGTTTTAAATTTTAAAATTATTTTTGAGGTCTATAGATAGTTGCAGTTTTTAAATATATGCATGTTAGTGATGTGAAATTACTTAAAATCATAAAACATAATTATTATACCATTTTTAAGTAAAAATATCAATAGCAAAAATAACAAGACTTAAAATATCGCAGACAGCAAATGGAGAGCAGCAATATAAAATAAAATAATGTGGTTTGGTGTAAGACTAATTATCACACTATTTCTTTATATGCATGTTAGTGATGTCGAATTAATTAAAATCATAAAACATAATTATTTACATTTTACAGTAGAAATATCAATAGCAAAACAGCAAGACTGAAAATATCGCAGACAGCAAATGGCAAGCAGCACTGGAGTAACTTTGGTGAGCTATTTCAGATGGGAAATCTTCCCATCAGCCGTTGCAGCGATATGGGACACCATGGAGGACTGTAGCTCTATTTTGTCCCTTATGAAAAGAAAGGTGTTTAAGAGCGGGAATTAAAGAGGAGATTCATCATGCTTGGACACTAAAACTGCATCGACACTGAGACTCCGAAGTAAAAAGACCGAGTATTTTTGTTCTTGATGCTTATAATGCTGTCATAAGCAAGACTTTTTTACGTGATAGAGCCATGCTGCAGCTATATTAGGAGTATAGTTGTAGCACGAATGGGTTGGCTCGACCGGGGAAGGACCACGGCCTCACAGAATACCAGCGTAAAATGGCAGCTTAACACTGTTGTGTTTCGTTTGGTGAGTGTAGAGAACCGGAGACCCTTTTTACTGCAAAAGAGGCATCCCATCTTAGTCCTCACGGGTTACAACGCATCTGCATTTTGATTCGCAAACGAGGATAAATGTAGATGTCTATGGGCCACAGTAACCATTTGCAATCAAGTGGACTGTGTGCTCGTTTGTTACCCTATCACATAAAAAAAAACTTTTGATGTTGCGGGAAATCGGGATGGAGGCACTGAGAGATCAAAAAACGGCTCCAAGGAAGACGATCTTTTGATGTGGTCGTAAAACAACGTAATGTTTCACAAGAAAGCACCTACGGACGCTCTGAGCCGTTCGCGTTTCGAAGGATATTCCGTGACCTCTCGTCGACGCTGAGACCACTGTGAAGGATTTAATCGGTAGGATTCCGACATAACTGCTTCCGCTATAGCAGCCGGGTATCCATACACTATCTAAAAGAGCTAAGATTCAGAGTTCCCGATTAATATATGACCTAAACTTATATTGAAATAGTACAGGTAAAAATAATAGGCGATGTTGACATATTTTTATGCGTGAAAATGCCCCCAATATTTTATGAGATTACTTTGCAGATATTGATCGAAATTTAGAAAAGTAAGGATAGATTAGGCTAATCTCGTATATATATCTTAAACTGTTTAATATTTGATTTATGACTATCATACCTACCATCAGGTGCCTTACCAAAACATTTGTGTGCAAGACTATTATTTTGGTCATTCGATGATGCTAATAAATACCGGAATGACTACTTAATTTTGCTTTTAGGATATTTAGCGTAAAAGTATAAGCATGACCGGGAGGTAATATATATTTATCTATCAGTGAATTATGTTTTCAATATAGATTATATATAGAAGACATGCCAAACAGTATTTAAAAGATCCGTAAAATAAAGAACTGGTAGTTACTTCGTTTAAAATGGTTTCGTTTATCATCATCTAAACAAAATGTGGTACAATTAGTTTCGTTTACCATCATCTAAACAAAACGTAAGACAGTTATAGTGAATTATAACAGTAAATGTAACGTAAATACTAACGTAAATAGTCACTGGTCTGCGTATTTAAGTCTGGCGTAAATGAAACGGGAGGTAATATATATTTATCTATCCTTAAAAGAAACAACTGGTTGTTAATTTGTTTAAATGGTTTTTGTTTACCATCATTTAAACAAAATGTGGCGATAAAAATGGAGTTTATTTTAAAGGCCATTGTAAAACTCCGTACGAAATATCGATATAAACTGTTCTCTTGTATATTTTCTTTAAACTTAAGACTGTACTGTACATTTTGTAGTTAACTAATATAATAAGTTGATTTTTATAACAGTAAATGTAACGTAAATAAATATGTAAAAGTAAGCTGACAATATTATGAAATTTACCACTTTGTGTAAGCTGTTTACGACATTAATTTGATGAATTGTTTGCGAAGCTCTTATCAAGGTTTCTAACATAATAGCTGATTCTGACGAAATATTTTACCAAATGAAATATTTGTAAAGAACAAGAAAATATTCATATTTTTTATGAAAATATTTTGCGGTTGTGGTTCTTATATACATTTTTTAATTTATTTAGTTCCCTTCTTCTTCTTCATCCGCCTATATAGGTCTGCTACTGGATATGGGTCTCTCTCGTTTTAGTCAGGATTTGTCTTAATAGTTACACATAGCAATAGCAGCGCCAGACTGCCTATATATAGTATAGAGAGACTCCTTGCACCTTTGAGGACGTTGTCCGTCACTGGTCTGCGTATTTAAGTCTAGCTTAAATGAAATGGTTATATAGTACTGCACTCTTATCAGAGTCCATAAAAACACTGGCATTTCCTAGAATCGTCTGTTACAACACTTACGGGATAAACTAGGCACATTATTAAGTTAAATAATAAATAGAGCTATTGAAGCTTAAAATAATAGATATTTTAGTTGAATTTTAATAACATATACAGGTTTCATTGTGGAGTATTATGCACGGTGTATAGTGTGCGGCGGAAAGGAACGGTCCAAGTGCATGAAAAACACAAGCTCTCGTATTACAATTTCCTGTGTGGTGGCCGCTCGAAATGTATGCCGTACGTGCCGCTCCTCACTCCAATCTTAGGCTTAGAAACTGCATCAGGAAATGTGTGGAATGAAGAGTGGAAGATACTGCTGCCCATTGTCTGTTTTAGTTTTAGTCTGTCGCCTCTTACGACACCCACGGTATGATATTATGGAGAAGTGTATTCTCTTATACCACCACTTCCAGTATCTTTATTAACAGCCTGCGCAAATTAGGTTTTTGTGTATTTTCTGCTGTCAATCGATCACCAGAGCCTTCTCCGTCAATCCATACCATGCACTGGTACAGGTGATATTGACTCTAAGAGAAAAATTTAACAAATTCTTAACCTTAGAGAATTTAAATATGATTAATAAATTACTATAACCACATTTTTTTCATATGCATTAGCCCTATGTGTTAGGTATTTAATAAAACAACATTACTTAAATCAATTGAATTTCGTGAGCAATATCCTATATCTTGGATGTCTACAAAAACACAAAATAACTCGGAAATTGTAAGTAGAGAATCAAATTCCGTAACCCTTTTTCGTATTGCTCCATGTATATTTTTGTTGTTACTATAATGTATACTTTTGTTTAGTAAATCAAATGCATTTTAATTTAGTAATGAACGGCGGTGATAAACATTTTACATTGGACTTTTTTTTCAGTGCAATTCATTAGTGCTTGAAGAAAAGGACTTTTATAATAAGAATTTATTTTGAGGAACCTTGTAGGTATTAAGGTGCATTCCTTCAATTAGTGCAGTATAAAAATAATAAACCAGATTTAATGCAAACGGGTAACGCGATCTTGTTAAGTCTATAATAAAACTTAATCTCTCCGCTTAGCGTTCGAGGTGTGCTAAACTAAAATTATCAAACAAAAAACAACTACAAAAACTAAAATATAGGTAATTTTAATTTATATTATAATTCCAAGCCACTTCACTGTATATCATAACACCAATATGCTGGATGGCTCGCGGAATGGCTATATCAGCTTTTGAGCGAGAAAAAGTCTTCTAGTTACCAGCAGCGGCGACAACAAGTCGTAAATACAGTTCCTGTAAGAAATTTATCGCATGTGGACCCCTTACTGTAGTATAGATGTCGTAGATGTGATCTATGTTAGGCTAGAATGGGTTTTTAATTACGTTAACATCACAACTAAAAGTGTCCACAGAATTCACAAATAGAAAATTTTAACGTAATTATAATATATAATAAACTAGCGATTCACCCCGGCTTTACTCGGGTGATTTCTTGATCTCTACGATAGCGCCACCTACTGGGTCCAATTGTGAATCTAAAACATCCCGGGACCCACTCAAATACTATAAACCTCATCAAAATCGGTTCAACCATTTAGAAGGAATTCAGTGATAAACAAGTACAGAAGAATTATATAGGGTAACTACGAGAATATATCAATGAAAACGTTTTATGTCATAATATCTTTTGTTTGTGTGCAAGTAGTCTATTCTATTAACTATTCTGCTTTAGTTTAAGAAAAGGTGTCGATTTCATGTTAGGAAGATAGCCGCAGAGCTGCAGGAAAATTTGACAGTTTATTTAAGTCGAAACTAAAATTAATTGAACAATCGGTCTAATACGTAACAAAACTATATCTTATTAATGTTCTTACGTTTTGACTTGAAAATTAGGCTTTTTGATGTTTTATTTGATTTATTTTTGTTCAGGTGTTCTCAAAGTAATAGACAATATAAAGTAAAACGCAAAATCAAAGACTTATATAGTGTCTTAAAATGCAAAAGAATTTAAAAGCTATTTTAATAAAGTCGTGATCCATTAGAAAAAAAACACAGTACATAGATTTTTAATGCAGATTACATCTTCGCTTAAATTATTTTAATGTATTTTTAATATATTTTTCCGTTTCCATAAGAGACAGAGGTAACTTTTTTTTAAGTTTTAAAGTAGAGCCTTTTGCGAAGTGGATTGTGGATTCCAATCGGTCCGTAGTTTTTTTTTATAGGATAAGGGTGACAAACGAGCATTCAGTCCACCTGATGGTAAATAGTTGCTGTAACCCATATACATCTACATCTATCCTGGATTACAAATCAAAATGCAGATGCGTTGTCACCCGTGAGGACTAAGATGGAATGCCTCAGTTCCAGTAAAAAGGGTTTCGGGTTCTCTACACTCACTATACGAAACACTGCAGCGTTAAGCTGCGATTTTACGCTAGTATTCTGTGAGAGCGTGGTCCTTCCCCGGCCGAGCCGACCCATTCGTGCTACAACTATACCACTAATATAGCTACAGCATGGCTCTACCACGTCCGAAATGTAGTTATGTACTAACCAAATAAAGTACCTACAAATTAATTCTGTAAATCCTGAGAGCCGTTTATGCCAAGTCGTTGCAGAAGACACCAAAACAAAAAACAAAGAAAACAGAAAACTTCAGAGAAAATTACCCACTAAAGTTGTCGCTTTTAGGTGTCAGTGTGTGCGCGCATCGTAACAACTTCATAGTGTCGTTTTCAGTGTCATTTCGTAAAAATTCACTCTCATCAATTTTCTAAAACGCCCAAAAGAGGTATAGTGTATACTATAACTTCAATATTTTATGAAAACGTTATGCTAATTATTTAGTTTAAAATCCTTTTAATAAATAAACCGTTACCATGCAGCGTAAATGTTTTTAGATATTTACTCGCTGGCTATATAAATCAAGTTTTAATAACAAGAATATTGCTAAACTTGAGTCGTAATAGTCCATTAATCCAAATTGTTTTCAAACATTGTTAGTGACAGAATAAATTACATCAAGAAAGTTTACATTTTTGTATTTTTATGTTGTACTAGCAACCACTGGTAGAAGACCCTGGCTTTACCTGGATAGGATCTATTAATGCGCTGTTATTTAGACTTAAGATAATCATCAAATACCATTCATTTTATACTTTCTTTGACTCCAAGTTTATCGGATTAAATATATCCTAGATTACTCCTGGATTTGCTTTCAATACAGATGTATATGAAGTTTCAGAAATATATGAAGAAATAATTCATATCGAAAGTTAAAAAGAAAAATAAACAAAGTTTAAATGTAACGTCTATGTCACACCTATGCCGGTAGTTATTGGGAGCACTAAGCTCAAAGTTGTTGACGAGTGTATTTAATTGGGACAAATAATCTGACTAAGTAATTCAAACTTCGACCGAGAGCTCAATCGACTGATTCAACTCGGCTCAGCAGCGTTCGGGAAATTATGACATATCTTCTAGTAAGGTATACCTCAAAACTTGAAAACAAGATTGTACAACCATTGCGTTGACAGTGAAGATCTGAGACGTGCTACCTCATTGCTGGCCATACGAGGAAGTTCAAGGTTGCTCAGCGAGCTATGGAAAAGGCTCAGTTCGGGGTTACTTTGCGTGATAAACTTAAAAATGTGAATATCCGCATTAGAACGAAAACGTTTATTCGTGGTAGAGCCATGCTGCAGCTATATTAGTAGTATATGTAGTTGTAGCACAAATGGGTCGGCTCGACCGATAAAGGACCACGCAGTCACATAATACCAGCGTAAAATAGCAGCTTAACACTGCTGTGTTTCGTATGTTGAGAACCCGAGACTCATTTTACTGGAAAAGAGGCATTCCACCTTAGTCCTCACGGGCTACAACGCATCTGCATTTTGATTCTTTATTGAAGATAGATGAAGATGGCTATGGGTCATCGCAACCACTTACCATCGGATGAACTGTGTGCTCGTTTGTTACTTAATCCTATAAAAAAAAACAGAGTAACCAACATAGCCCAACGGATTAGTAAGCTTAAGTGGCAATGGGCCGGCCATATTATGTCTCGAAAAACCGACAACCAATGGCGAAGAAAGGTTCTCGAGTAGCAGCATCGTACCGGTAGGCGAAGTGTAGGGCGACCCTCCACTAAGTGGAGTAACGACCTGGTAAGGCACGCAGGAATTCGATGGTTGCAGGTGGCTCAGGACCGTGTTTGTGGCATTCCTTCGGGGAGATTTATGTTCAGCAGTGGACTTGTGTAGGTCTGTAATGATGATCAATGATGAATTATGACTTTTATTTACTTTATCAAAAAACATAAAGACCTATCAACTAATATCAGCGATAGTAGGTTAATCACTATGACATTTGGTTCGAATGCGTGGATTATCGGCAACAAAAGCGTGAAGACCTGCCAATGGCCTGGTAGTCCGATGGTGGAAAGGGGAGGGAGGAATTAAATTGAGAGGCTGGCTTCTTTTCACCTGTGCTCAAGGCTGACAAAATTGGTTTCAACCAAATCAAGATTATCAATAAGTCTTTTAGCAAGTCTCTCCACTGAGTCCAAAGCTACTAGTTGGCATTTTGCAACCAACATAAATGCGACTGCAGTACTCCAACCACGACCGGACTGGAACTTTATATAAGACCCTTGATAGGAGATCTAGTTTCCTAAACGCTGTTTTGACCCTGGACTCAATGAATCCACTAGATTTAGTGAGGACCTTATAAGAGATGCAAGACGTCGATAGATACAGATTGCTCATCTTACCTTATCTTGTCGCATTCCTTGGGGGAGGTTTATGTTCAGCTCTGGACTCGTGATGGGCTATAATGATGATGATTATGATTATTAGATACGTTAAGGAACGAAAAGATATAATAAATAGTATAAGATAGTCTTTTAAATCGGAAAAATATATTTTTTTATTCATTGTCATTATATTCTTAAAATATTATTTGCCGTTGTTATCAAAAATGTTAAAAAATAAAAACAAACAAAAACAAAGTTTATCATAGATTTACTTCATTATCTGACTTTGAATACGGAATTTGATATTAAACGGACATTCGTTACATTTCTCTGAGCTTTTCATTAAAAGTTTCAGCAGATATCCTGAGGGTTCGGGACCAATAAAAATTTCTACGCATTAACACAAAATGTTGTTTAGAAAATAACAGAGTTTTGAATCTTGGTGCCCGAATAAGATGTCGTTGGATAAATAGGAGGCCCATTAGCAAATCTCATCCGTGTTGGAAGAAACTTGTCTTTCCGGAAATATGTTGAAGATAAGCTGCTTATCGATATTCATATGTACCTAAAACTAAATTTTACAAACAGTGCCTGTCGACAGCGATG
This sequence comes from Parnassius glacialis, assembly GCA_033319125.1. Classification (NCBI taxonomy): domain Eukaryota; kingdom Metazoa; phylum Arthropoda; class Insecta; order Lepidoptera; family Papilionidae; genus Parnassius; species Parnassius glacialis. The sequence goes on along the minus strand of JAVANC010000013.1, from coordinate 19,647,377 downwards.
ACTTCCAATCCACGGATCGGCAACGCTGAATAGTGTTAACGTGGTCTTTGTGTTTATTTTAGAAAATGCAATAAAATCGTACATATATGTTTTTTATAAGGTCAATATTAGTAAATATTGGCAAGTATTGATCATAGCTTTATTATTATAGTGTGTATAGTATGTAGTGGAATGTAGTTTTCATTTTATTTTGAAAAATATACCTCACTGCGAATGTTATGTGGCTAGAAAAATAGCATGCTATTAGAAAAATAAGCAAGTTATAATAAATCCCTTTTTTTCTACAACAGACATATTTATAAATATTTCACTATATGTAGAGCTATGAGCCGTGGAATATTGCCGTGGGGAGACAATGAAATCCAAATGTTGAATCGCTAAGAGAAGAATTGCGATATTGAGCTCTTGCAGAGCAATATTGCAAAAGATTGCATGTCTTCTGTATGAAGGGAATTTGTTTCTGTAAACTTGATATTTTCCAGTTTAGAATCGGAAGTTATTGGAACAGGAAATGTTATATTTTCTACAATATTTAGGTATGGTCTTAGGGTATGTTCCGATATACACTGCGAGCACAGCTCAGTGCTCTCACTGGTCATAAATTCGTTCCGTTATGCGGTTTCACAGTATACTGAAATGACGTCACACCTTACAGTGATCACAGTCTATATCGGAACACACCCTTGGTGTCGTCAATCAGTGCAGTTAAAGGAAAAAAATAATGGGAAACAACCAGTATGTCCACTGCTATTTAGCGGCTGAAAAACGTAAAAGGGTGATAACATTATCAATCTAAAAGTACTCCTAGGTACGAGTAGAAGGAGCTCTATCGAATGGTCAAGTGTAGCGTCAGCAACTTAATTTGTGTACAGAAAATTAGTTCAAGCACCGTTTTGGTGGAGGTCTATATGCAGTATTGGACTGCAGATTGGCGATGAAAATGAGTCCCACTAATGTACGGTCGTGGAGCAGGAATTGTTTTATTGATTTGCATTTTTGAACTTAATCTCCATCAAGACAGTTTTAGGATCTTTTGAACAGTATTTATGATTAGACAACCGAGTTTATCCTCAAGTTATTATCGTTCACATTTTGTATGAATTGTAATAATTTGATATTCTTCCTGCTTCGCGATCACGCCATAAATCCGTAAAATATAGTACGAGAACGATTAATAACACTTATAGCAAATATCCTAAGTTGATAATAAAATAGTATGGATAAACGTACCGAAAAGTATCAACGTCGACGGCAGCCTATGTGAGATTTCGTAAGTTACTCAGGAAATACCTACCTAACTTCTTCTTGAGCTAGATATTAAGAGATGTTTGGAATACTACTTTTTATTATATACGGTATTAGAATACTACTTATTAAAAGTGAAAATTGTTGATTTGAGTTCTTCAGCCTGCAAAAGCAGAATTAACTTTTTTAGTAATTACGACTATATCCATTCTTCTTTTATTTTGAGTGTTATCTAAGGTTTTATGAAATTTTAGAATAGAATGTAGAACATATAATTTTCTTACTGTTAGCAGGTCACACATTTGATACAAGTTGGTGGTTGAAAAAAAGGAAAGGTTTAAAATGCATGACTTATAAAAGTGATCTCTGTGACCGTTCCACTTTTATAAATTTAGTTTTCGCTGCTCCACGCCAGACAGGAATGCAATAAGTGATGATAGATTGGATTAGGGAAATATAAATCTGTTTAAGTAGTATGTTAGAAGCTACTTATCTCAACTGATTACAAAGTCAACTTAGTTTTATAATTCGCGCATTTACAAGTTTAATTTAACTTTTTAATTCTCGACATTTCAGGTGCTTTACAGCACCCATGGTCACGGGGGGACTGAGGTGTTTTACGTCCAGATGTCATAGTTAGCCCAGCTACCTTCAGTTTTTGAATATTAATTTTTGGTCCGATCTACGCAGAATGAGCTTACAGTATCTTGAAGTCTTGCAGTGGTATGCTTGGGTTTAGATTTAATTTTATTAAATATAGGATCCCAAGCAGATGGCAGCACCCATCCATCTTCTCTATTGAAATTAAGATGTTTTTTTTAAATTTCAATAGCCTCGCGAATATTCTTTGGTAGGAATCGGTGTTCTCTTGCGAGGATTTGTGGTCTGTCAAATCTAATGTAATGGCGGAGACGATCTAGAACATATTCACACACTGCAGACTTCCTAAATATTTATTAATTATATTATGTTTTATTTACTTTATTGATAGATGGGCATAGACAATTAGCATTATTAGTATTACATGTATGATTTTTTATGGCAAAATTAGTATCTGGTCGAGTTGTGTTAGTTAATGTGAAGCAAATATAATTGGTGTTTTGAGCGTTTAAAGTGAGTAAAAGAAACTTGGGCCAAAATGCAACTTTAATCAAACCAAGCTCAGTTACACTCAGTACTGAATCCCAGTTTCTGTCTAAACATACTATTGCAGTATCATCAGCGTAAGAAAAAACATGGGCTTCTTTAGACTTTAGATCACACAGTTTATTTATGTATACTTAAAATAAAGTAGGCCAAGTACACTGCCTTGCGGCACGCCATACGTAATATCAGAGTATTTGCTATAATATTGACCTATTTTATATTTTCTTTGTAATCGATTTGATAAATAACTTTTAAATAGTTCTAAAGGCGTGCCTCTGATACTAATTAGCTCCAACTTCCAAAAACACCGTAAGACACTTAACTCCACGAATCAATTCATCCGTGAGGTGTGAGGTTATTGCTGTGATTACGCGTTCTGTGAACTGACCCTGTCTAAAGCCGAACAAAGAGTTTGATAAGATATTGAATTTATCCAAATAATTTAATGATCTTTTATTTATTATTTCTTCTATTTTTTTTAAATAAAAGTTAATTCCGAAATCGGACGATAGTTAGTAACCTCGTCTTTAGCACCACTCTTATAAACTGGTGTAGCGTTTGATTTCTTAAATGGCTCTGGGAAGATACCATAATTAAAACAGAGGTTTGTGACAGGAGTAACCTCAATCCCAAAAATTTTGAGAAAACTTGTTGAGATACAATCTCAACACGGTGCATTATTGATTTTAAGATTCATGAGTGTATCATGGACTTCTGTTACATCTGTTTCTATCAACACAAATGATGTTAGATTACTTTTATTCCTATCCAGATAATCATTATACATAGGCTGCACTAAAAGTATCGGGAATAGAATATTTCCACTGTTCCTGTCATATTAAAATCTTTTTAATTGAAAACTCCTTGGTTTTAAAAATCGAATACCATTTATTTATTTAAAAAAAGATTCTCGGTCTTGTCACAAGGTTTTGTCAAACTTGTTTAGTCGTTGAGAAAATGGAATTGACTCGAGAAAATTCAAGAGCGATGATTTATTATGACTTTCGAAGTGGTTTCACACAAAAACATTGTGTTGACCGGATGATTTCTGCATTTGGTGATGAAGCCCCATCCAAAACCACAATTTGTCGCTGGTTTGCTGAACTTCAACGAGGACGTGTCATGCTCAGTGATGATCCCCGTCAAGGTCGTCCAAAGACTGCAGTCACCCAAGAAAACGTTGATGCTGTGCGTAAGCTGATTGAGGAAGATCGACATGTGATATACCGCGAAATTCAAGCAACTTTAGACATTGGCATGAGTCAAATACAAATAATCTTACATGAACAATTAGGTGTAAAAAAGTTGTTTTCCCGATGGATACCGCATTCGTTTTGTGAAGAGCAAAAAGCGGCTCGCGTTACTTGGTGCGTCAGAGCTCTCGAAAGATTCCACGCAAGATGCTCAATCGTAGTTTTTAACAGTGGTAGAGCCACGCGGCAGCTTTTGCTGTCGCACGGATGAGCCGGCTCGAACTGGGGTGGTACCACGACCTCACAGAAAACCAGCGTGAATTAGAGGTTTACGTCTGCGTTTCGCTTGGTGAGTGCAGGTGGCCGGAGGCCCTTTTTACTGGAAATGAGGCATTCCATCGTAGTCCTCACGGGTGACAACGCATCTACATTTTGATTTGTAATAGAGGATAGATGTAGATGTCTATGGGCCGCAGCAACCACTTACCATCAGGTGGACTGGTGCTCGTTTGTCACCCTTATCCTATAAAGAAATTGTGATTGGATATAAACAAAATATTTTCTGCTAAATTCCTACCAATATTAACAAAAACTTCTTTGGCAAAATGAAGTTCATCGAGAGGGGAAGAAATTACATCTAAAAGTTTTGTGCAGTCTGTTATTGTTTTCTTGAAATTTGTTAAGTTGTTAATATTGCGCAAAAGATCTTTACTATTTTTAACTGAGGCGGATAGTTGTTTACTTTCTTAAGTACGTTTGAGTTTTTTAATTAATTTAGTACAATAGTTTCTGTTACTTTTGTAGCTTATTTCAAGGATAATATTGAAGGTTCCTTTCTTAACTGCATTTGCATTTGTTCCGAGTTCTGATGCACCTCAAAATGCCAGGTGTGATCTACGGTTTTATAATCCGTTTGTTTTTTGGTATGCTTCTTGTAATAGTATTTTCTTGAAAATACTATTTATCCGTCTCATCACAAATCCTCTCTCCACCTCCTTTACACAGATTAAATTATAGCTTTATTTTCCATAAAACGTGGATGCGTTATAATTTACATAGATATACTGCGTCGAAATAATTATTTGCAAATAGAATTGAATTGGAATAGAAACGAAACCACGTTGTTTGGAGTTGAGGGAGGGAGACCTTTAACAACATATATGAGTAAACAACACACAAACGCTAGGAACGTTTATGTGTTGTTTACTCATATATTTTGTACATATTCATATAGCATGAAATACGAAATCTTTTGAATCTGAATTTTCTGAGATTATAAATCCACGTGTCTCGTGTCTCGTGTCCTTCCACGTACACGTGGAAAATAGAAAGTAAGTCCCGTAAGCCTCTTAAAACTTGAGATGCATTAAAAGCAAAACAACTTAACGAAATGAATTATGTAATGAAAATCACGCAAAGTCGTAAAAAGTTCTATAACAGAAATTAAAAAAATATACAGCGTGCTTGATACTTTAAAAAAATTTTTGCAAGCAGGAAAAAAGCAAGGTGGCTTCACAAGTTATCAAATCCTTTAATGGTGGTGGGATGAGGCAGATTACTTTACAATTTATTTTTGTGCTATGCTGACACGTGCAGCGGGATCTTTACTGAGATAATTTTTTTCCTGAATTTCTGATCTCATCATCAACCGATCACCATAGACCATTAGCGATCGATCTAAGTCAAATAATCATTTATCTATTCTAATCTTTGTCCACGTCGTCCTATCGCTGTGATGGAATCCAAAGTGGTGTACGAGCATGAAGGTTAACATTGTGCAGTCTTCCCGTTATTCCCACTTCCAGCATTCCAGCAGCTTCCAGCACAGAACACAGCGAAGAAAATTTATCGTAATAATGTTAATTCAATTTTAACCGCCTCCGTCAGTTTTCTATTAATTTAAGTTTAGAAAACAGTAATCAAATGATTCAAGATAAAATTGACATTTAAATAATTTTTATATGGCCAGTATTTACTTTTAAATTTATGCTGATAGATTATAATGTCCTCTAGATCGAATTTTGGTCACGCCAGCCAGTCTTAACGAGACTAGAAATGTATACAGTACCGGATTATAGTAGTCGAGTGTTTGCGTAAGCACAGGTGCAATCTTTATCCCTTCACTTTCATATTTCGATGGTATAGTAATCCCGACACACCCGGAGAGAGATCAGGTGTAAGACTAACAGCTTTACGTGATTTCCGAAGCACGGCGTCATTGCCAAATTGGGGATGTGAAAACCGAAAAACACAAACGGGGGTAAAACCGAAAACCCAAGAACTGATTTGGCTCAAACTCTGCAACTCGAGATACTCAAGTCATTCTCACAAGATATAAATAAGGCTACTAGATGAACGAGTCAGTTAGATTATTATATATGTTATGCTAATATATATATAATCACGCCTCTTTCCCGTAGGAGTAGGCAGAGACCACTTCTTTCCACTTGCTACGATCCTTACATACTTGTTTCGCATCGTCCACTTTCATTATTCCCATCATAGGTCAAGGTACCAAAGGTATCAAGGTACTCTTGACCTGGCCTTTTTTCAAGACGTCCCTGATTTGGTCTAGATAAGTCCGCCTGGGTCTACCCCTACCAATACTTTCATTCAAACTCGCCTTATACACTCTTTTTGTCAATAGTTCTTCATTCATTCTCTCAACATGGCCAAAGCATCTCAGCATACCTTTCTCAATTTTTGTCACTACATCTTCTTTCAGACCACAACGTTACCTTATCTCACTATTTCTTATCCTGTCACTCATTTTAACTCCTGTCATACTTCTTAACGCTCTCATCTTAACTGCATTTATTCTGCTTTCATGTTTCTTCCGTCATACCCAACTTCTATTTCCATACACGAGTATCGGAACCAACACCCCCTCATGGGATACTCATCCCAATTTACCTGTCCGTTAGTTGTGGTATAGTATACGGGTATGCGACCCCGGCTTCCCTAGCTATTACTGTTCTATCCCTTGCCTTTTTGGGCGGTGATATCCTACATTTCTTATTTCCCATTCTAACTTACCAATCTTTTTTTTCACACCACCTATCCTTCCCTTTCCCTATTCCTACCCTCTCCGCCAATCCAACGTCTGCCGCGAGGATGGATGCTTGGCTAGGAGCAAGCCTAGTCGTTAGCGTGCCACACTGGCCTGGGACCGGGCGACCCCATAATTAGGCCAGCTTTACCCTGGCATGCGGGACTCTGTTAGAGGGGGGGGGGACAAACCTTGCCCTCGCTATTCGTGGAAAAGCAGTGGCTATACTAATAAACGTGAATTATCCTCAGTGCTCAAACTTTTATTCGTGGTAGAGTCCTGTTGCAGGTTTTTAAATGGTTGAAGCACAAATAGGTCGGCTCTACCGGGTTAGGAACACGCTCTCACAGAACACCAGCATAAAACTGCTGTGTTTCGTATTGTAAGTGTAGAGAAATGGAGACCCTTTCTACTGGGAACGAGGCAAAATCTAGTTCTCAGGGGTGATAAGCATCTGCATTTTGATTCCCAATCGATCCATTTACCACACGGTGGACTATGTGCTCTTTTGTCACCCTTATTCTATAGAAAAATGTGTGTGTTGTCGATAAGAGTATGGACAGAGTTGGGATAGGAAAATAATGAGAGTATCTACCGTTGTAAAAGCTCTTTTTACATCTAACGTTTTTTATAGAATAGGGTGACAAACGTGCACGCAGTCCACCTGATGGTAAGTGGATATTGTGGCCCATAGACATCTACATTTATCCTCGATTTAGAATAAAAATGCAGATGCGTTGTCACACCTCAGGACTAAGTTTGAGCGCCTCCTTTCCAGTAAAAAAGGTATCCGGTTCTCTACACTCACAATATGAAACACGGCAGCATTAAGCTGCTATTTTACGCCGGTTTTCTGTGGAACCATTCCACCCCGGTAGAGCCGACCCATTCATGATACAACCATAATACAGCTTCAGCATAGCTCCACCACGTAAAAAAAAACAAGAGCTCTTTGTATATTTAACATATTAAAACATAAAAAATAATCAAAAGCTTTAGTTGTGAATTATATATTCATGTAAAGCATAACTATAACTAAAGAAAACTAAAATTGCCTACGATCCTTTTTCAGAGACTCATTATTTTTAATCTCAACAAAACATTACAATATTATTTTCTGTTGCAATGAAAACTAAGGAAGTTTTTAAACACTCTTTAAAATTACTTTTAAAAACTTTTAAATAAAGTAGGAATTTTTATTTATTAATATTTTCAAACTTATTTTCGCTACTAACTTACTCAGAAATGGGTTTGACTTACTCCCTAAGTGGCAATTAAGGAAAACTCAGTCGAGTTTGATATTTGATGTGAAAATAAACAGCACCCGACTTGAAAATTATGCCTTGCTCTAATCTTACAGTTTTTTGAATAGAGCATTTTAATGGCGAGGCTTACACCGGCTTACCTTATAGCAATTTACTTATTTCTGTATATGTAGCCTAATAATTAATATCCACTACCCCATATCGTACCATGGGTGACGTAAGAGGCAGCAGAAGGAAATAAAACAGATGCGCAACAGCGTCTCCATAATAACAACTAGGAATAAAGAACTGCGCTTGTCAAGTGTGGCAACTATGGCAAATATCCCCCCTGGGAAGCAATCTATGGGCTCACCTATGTTTAGCAGTGGGTTTTGATATGCTTATAGCTGGTAACAGTAACGGATTAGAGAGAGAGAGAGAGAGGGAGAGAGAGAGCAACATTATGCATTTCATAAATTGACGTCGATCTTTTATGAGTACGGCCGTAGTTCATTAAAACAGACTTTTTAAGCCTTGTATGCATTTTTTGTATTATTAAGTATATACAACATATCTTCTTATATCTAATATATAAAAATAATTTTTGTTTGTTCATATTTTATGAGCTGCCATACCGTTCATCAGATTGTTCATATCAGGTAGTTCAAAAGTCATCTATATCTGTACCACATCACAGTGAAAAAAGTTACGGCTGTAGAGAATGTGCAACTTGTTATTTTTCCACCTTCATCTCTGGGCGGAAAGCACTTTATACATATTGTCCTTTTTTAAGATCATGGGGTGGTAATTATCAAGACATATATTGCCAAGTTTACTATTAATACGAGGTTAAAAGTAATAGCTATTATACAAATTATGACAGTAATGATCTCAAATAATTCAAGCTATATACACAGATATTTACATGGTCATATATGCGCAAATTTAGTCTTAAAATCTTTAAAAAATATATTTCTTAATAACCAATCACAGTGCGAGGAGCTTAGGCCCCCATCCGCTGTCGGCATGGTTTGATAAGCTATTTTTCTCCCACTTATGGCTACGCAAAAGACTTTTTTGTCGTATTCATTTGTAAACTTTATTCACGTCTGGGAATTGTTTAAAACCGCTAAATTCATCTGGCGATTTGCAGGTATTATTAAAAATTACTCAATAAATACGTGATTAAAATTCGAGATTGCCAAAAGTATATTCTTTGGGAATTAAATTAAATTAACGGACAAAAACGTCTGGGATTATTTTTTTGGAATTATATAAAAACTAAATCAAAAGACAAAAAAGAAATCAAGTTTCCACAAAAACATTTTTTTGGATTTTTTTTTGCAAATGTTATACGCTGCTCAGTAACGAAATAACCGCAAACGCTCAGCCAGACTCGCGGGACTGGATTCGCCAATTGGCGAAATTATATTTTTTCACAATTTCAACTTGCCCAAAGGACCTTCCCAAAATTGGTCGCCAGCTCTCAGGCTAGTGGTAGTGCAACTGATACGCGCACTTGTATAAAACTTTAGCTCTGTTCCATTTATTCTATTAAAATATAAATCTACGCGGTCCTATGCGTACAATAAAAACTAGTTGCAACCGCAGTGCTCGTTAGACTAAATCTAGTAGTGCAGCTGCATCGACGTCCTAAAAAAATGCTGAATTATTAAGTATTTTTGTTTCAAAATGAGATCAGTCCACGTCAAATTTACAAAAAGCTAGCTTTACTTCTCATATATAAGTAATTTTTAATCATATGACTTCAATCGGTCATATCATTCAGAAGTTACACGATAACTAACGGATACACGACGGACGCACCAATAATGGGTCTGGCCACCCAATTTTGTTAAGGGTATCAAAACATTGTATAAAAAATTACGAATTCAACGGTATTCTTATTTTTTTTCTACCTTTAAAATTGACTGAAATATGGATGAGTAAAGTGGTGTTTTACGGTAAGGGCGACCGCTTTGCTCCGCATCACGATGTGACGTCACAAACCGACACGTCGAAGTCTTTATTGTTATATTTTTCTTATTCTCTCCATATTTATTACTCCATATTTTTCTTGTCATGTTATTTATTTATCAGTAACCTTTATTTTCTGTTTTTTTTTATTTCTGTTATATCACGCTCCTTGGGAATAAAAGTCCGATATGAGAAAATAAAATCCTGTAGATCAAATTATACCTTAATGCAAAATTTCATCAAAATCAGTTTAGTATTTCACGCTTTGAATGTTTGCGACCATTGCATATTCAAAACATTATAGGTACCAACTACCAACGTAATACCGCAATGAGTTTATTCAAAAGTAATTCAAAGTAAAAAAGGATCATATATTTGCAACCACTGATGAACTACGTAATCAACAAAATTTCTTCACGTGTCACTAGGTACTAAATAACAGTACGAGTTGATTAATACTCACTGCATTAGTAAGTTCAAGTAAGTTTTTTCATTTTATGTCGTTGTAAATCATTTGCAACTTCATGGTTCGGTCAGTTAATACCTACTACTACTGCCTAATTAATAATCAATGGTAAAGCTGTATACTTTTCGTAATCTTTTATTAGTAACTTACCTTTAGAGCTTTATTCCGTACATTTCTGATGATAAAAAATCATAAGTTTCTCAAAAATACTGCGCAACCATAAAAATATCCACTTTTGGCATATTAGCTGACAGTCTTTTAGCAAAGCCCGCTTCCATTTTCTTTTTTACACAGCAATACACACCGGGACTATACATATGAATATAATCATATAAAAGTTCAATACTTTAGTTTATAAATCAAATCAAATATTTCATTTGTGATTCACAGTTTACAAAAAGGTCTTATTTAAACACAAATAAAGTTCAGTATGTGATCAGCCTCATGGGCATACAAATGTTTTTTTTTTATTTTTTATAGAATAAGGGTGACAAACGAGCACACAGTACACCTGATGGTAAGTGGTTGCTGTGGCCCATAGACATCTATATCTATTTTCGTTTGCGAATTAAAATGCAGATGCGTTGTCAGCCGTGAGGACTAAGATAGAATGCCTCTTTTCCAGTAAAAAAAGGGTCTCCGTTTCTCTACACTCACCATACGAACACAGCAGCATTATGCTGCTATTTTACGCTGGTATTCTGTGAGAGCGGGTTCCTTCCCCGGTCGAGCCAACCCATTCGTGCTACAACTATACTATTAATTTAGCTGCAGCATGGCTCTACCACGTACGAAAAAGTAGTAAAATAAAAAAAGTAGTCGTAAAAGTAATAAAATACTTGTTATCATAAATACGTTAATTAAGAATTGCCCTTTTGTTTTATTTTTTTGTAACTTATTATGTATATATGTCATAGCAAAATTATTTCTTTATATTTAATACAGTAAATTCACATACACGTATATCGTACATATTTGCTTATAATAATAACAGAAGCAAGAAAATTAAGTACATAATCAATAAAATTCAATAATACTTAAATAAACTCACACACGCATATATCATCCCTCTTACGTCACACCCACCTATGGAAGTTATATGTGTGTCTGTTTCACACACATTTAATAATACACCTTAAGCTTAAGTTTCCATAAAGCCATGGCTTCATTGTAACATGTTCACTGTGCCGTGACCCACATCTATCATTGCTATTGTCTTACTATTGTGTCTAGAAACCGGACAGTTAAAGTGATAATTTACATACAAAATCCGGAGCCGGAAACAACGTTTACTCAGACTTGCGGAAGGGAGATCCTTAACAAACATAAACGTACAAAAATATAGATTACATGCAAAATTAAAAGTCTTCTAATGCGATAATAAATTTTTTGACACTGCAAATCCACGTGTCTCGTGTCTCGTGTCCTTCCAGGTACACGTGGAAAATAGGAAGTAAGTCCCGTAAGTATCTTAAAACTTGCGATGCAATAATAGCAAAAGTAATTGACGTTTCGCGTATGTAATTAAATTCTTGTGAAGCCGTAAAAGACTAAAATTGCTTTGTAATTCATAGTCGTTTTGTGCATTATAGCTAGATTTACACGGAATAGTATAGATTATCTAATGTTAGGCTATACCTCACAGCTAGCCTTAATATTTATTTCTGTTAAGCAAGTCGGAGGAAAAGCGCTCAAACATTATCCGCGTGCGCTGGCGTAATGGTTAGTAGTAGTAGTAGTAGTAGTAGTAGTAGTAGTAGTAGTAGTAGTAGTAGTAGTAACAGTAGTAGTACTAGTAGTAGTAGTAGTAGTACTAGTAGTAGTAGTAGTTAGTACATAATTATATAGATATTTCCTTCATCTAAAAAAAGTTCGGAATAACATAGGCCTATTTCTTATAGATAAGTCACAATAAGATATTTTCATGCATGACATGGCATATTAGTGCTTTCGGGCGAAAGTTACATCATCATCAAGATTTTGTTCTTCATAAATATCATGTTTCAATTCAATTTGCTCTTTGTAGCATGTTATTTGGACGCATATAGATAATAAATAATAACAATAATTTATCACTGGGCTCAGCGTGCGATCGTAGCCTAGCCAGCCACCCGATGAGAATCGAGAGAAACCAGCAGTGAACGCCTTTTAAGCGGGGGTGTCATGAACCGCAGGACTGCAGCCCAGACGCGCGATATAAGCGCTTTAAACCGCGGCACAGCTAGTATATTATAAGGTGTTTTCTATTATCTCGGTTTCCTCTGTATGCGGTGCTTTAAAGATGTTTAATATAACTTCTAAATATTAAAATAAAAACAATACAAATTTATTAAATTTAATAAAATAAAAAAAATTCAATTGAAATAATTATAAAACAAATCATTCTTAACATTTCACGATTTTATATCTTACCGATTAAAGGTCCACCTTGAAAGTCAATCTATTTTTGTTTGATAAATAAGTGGTAGAGCCATGCTGCAGCTATATTAGTAGTATAGTTGTAGCACGAATGGGTCGGCTCGACCGGGGAAGGACCACGCTCTCACAGAATACCAGCGTAAAATAGCAGCTTAACACTGCTGTGTTTTGTATGGTGAGTGTAGAGAACTGGAGACCCTTTTTACTGGAAAAGAGGCATTCCATTTTAGTCCTCACGGGTGATAGTCCATCTGCGTTTTGATTCGCAAACGAGGATAGATGTAAATATCTATGGGTCACAGCAACCACTTACCACCAGGTGGACTGTGTGCTCGTTTGTCACCGTATCCTATAAAAAAAAATATAAATATCGTTGGTTTCGGTTAGGAAGTACAATTAGGTATCTTGTGTTCTATCCGGATACTTATCTCCTGAGCTACCACGAAAATCCTTACGTTATTAACCGTTCAATTTAGTTGCTCTGGATCATTGCCAACCTTTGATTATCCTAATGATTTAACAGACTTTCTTTCACATAATGTACCAATGGCGACAAAAGTTTTGTCTTTTATTTTAAAGAACTGGTGATAATAGCGCCCCCTCTTTTTAACTACAAATTAATGTGTTTTTTTAGTTAATATATTTTTTCCTACGGTTATAGAAATTTTTAATTCATCGTCCAGTTCTGAATTTGAAAACCTCTTTTTTAATAGGAGAGGGGACAAACGAGCATAAGGCTCACCTGATGGTAAGTGACTACCGCCGCCCGTGAACAACTGCAACGCCAAGGGAATTGCAAGTGCGTTGCCAGCCTTTTAAAATGGAGTAAGCTCTTTTCTTGAAAGTCCCTAAGTCGTATCGGTCCGGAAAAATCACTGGTGGTAAATTATATCACAGAGAGGTCGTACGCGGAATAAAACTCCTAGTGAAACGTACAGCGGTTGGCGGTCCATAAGCATCCAGATGGTGTGGATGATATCGGGAGTTTTGCCGCGATGTAAGTTCGTGAAATTTGGCGGCTGGGATTAATCCGCATAATTCCTCAGACCACTTCCCGTGGTAAATGTGAAAGAAAATGCAAAGGGATGCAACAACTCTTCGCAGCGCCAATGAGTCGAGCTGATCGTTAAGGACTCGATTGTCAACGACTCGAGTCGCTCTGCGCTAGATGTGGTCAAGTGGAAGGAGCTGGCACTGGGGAGCCCCAGCCCAGAGACGTGGACAGTATTTTATGCCGGCACACCGTCTGCAAATTTACAAGGCGCAGGTTCGGCCTCACATGGATACGCACATTCTTCTGCATATCATTGATATGCATGTCAGGCAGACCAGAAGATCACCAGCTGATCGACCCTGACGAAAACTGTATTGGCGGTCACTAATCAGCTGGTGATCCTCAAGGTACCGCATGAGCTGGCAGTTTATAACGGATTCCATTATTTTGGAGAACAAGGAGGTGATGGCGGTATTAGTGTTGCAGTTGCTTATGCGACCAGTTAAAAGTGAACCGAGCCATTCGCCGTGGTGGGTGTTAAAATAATCAAGGATCACGATCTCTGCGGATGGGACCTATTGTAGAAAGGAATCTGTAGCCATTTGGACGTGGTCGATGAGTCGGTCTGTTTCCTGTAGACGCGCGGATGGTCTTCGCTGTCTAAGCGTAGCGTCGTAGGCGTCGAGAACAGATGTCCTCTCTGACGTATACGCAAAATATAGCCCGAGGCATAAAGGAGTGTTACAATTTGTACTCCGGGTTGGAGGGATAGGAAGTATCAGCCGGAGAGGACCGTCTCAGTTAGAAAGAGCAAGGCCGGCTTCACCGTCTTGAGATGGTAGTGGACGGCATTTAGGTTCGAGTGAGGTCCCCTGATGTTGCAGAATGTCACGGAAAAAGGAGTTGCCTTTGTCTTATTGCTCCGCTTGCCTCGAGCAGGTTTCATCTTGAGCGGAATTTACCCCCCCCCCCCCCACCAGAGTGGTGACCACCCGACTTGATATGGACACGCAACCAACAACCTTCGGAAACTACACCTTCAAATCTTCATCATCCTCAAGTATACCATTCATTCGCTCCCGAGCAGATATTGTCTGCCGTTTTCACATTCTGCAAGCCATCTAGCTTTATAAAGGTTCATTTCAGCACTGGAATAATAATGCTTCCTTTTCCTTCAAGCTACTCTCTGCGCTACAGTGTTCATCACGGCTCTGAGCCTTACTGCTCGCCTCTGCTTAACGGCACACTCGCAGAACACATAACTTCTTCTCGCTCACCGCAGACTTACAAGGCAATTCCCTGGCACTTCAAAATTCGTCGACATCTAGACTGCACTATCGACCTCCGGTCTGAGTAGGGGGGTGACGTGGCGAAGCTGTCGTCGCGCCACAAGCGAACTACATCGAAGCCTAAATCGCACTAACAAATATCCGAAGTTAAAGCAGCATATATAGAATAGCTCTGAACTACCAATCGGAGCGTTGGCCGCTCCCCGGCCAGAACACCTGGCCCGGCGGAAGATCTCCCCTTTTCCTTCCACCCGCCACATATTTAAATATAATATTGAACGGACACGACATTATCGGTGTTAAACATGCACTGTCATCCATGCACTTGATCGGTTTCATGATGAAATTTCTCTGTATAAGTATAAAAATATCGATACTATTTCTGTTTGAATTAAAACAGTGGTATAGTTTATAAAATATAATAATCAATAGTCCCAAGAAATAAAACTTCAAAACAAATAAGACATTCTATGCGAAAAAGCCGCGGACATAGCCAGTCAAAACATGAACGCCTTAGCGAAATTCTTCAGCGCCGCAGGTTAATAATAGAATATTGATTAAATCTTAAGCTTTGTAACCGTAGTGCCTATGGTTCAGTCATAAGCTACAGAAAAATGAACAGTGGTCCGATTTTAGTAGAGCCATCTTAAGTCGCGCTTTGCATAATTTCTAACAAAAAATACATTTTTACTTCACAAGGAAATTATTCAACTGCTGCTATCTATTTTTCGATGGTCGAGTATTTACACGTCTTGCTAAAATGAGATGGTCATACCGCTTATGGTTATAGGCCAAAATATTTTCCTGGGATTTCAAATATATTGGCCTCCTGTGATATCAATGAGATAAAATAGAGTGACAGATTCCCTTCCTTCTGATACAATTAGGTAAAAATTGGCACATCTAACTATCAATTCACAACCAATCAAAAAGGAGTAGAAAGTAGTAAATGAAATGAAATAATTAAGACATTGTTTTATGAGTACGTTACTTTTTCTTGATTTTGTCAGTTATTTTATGTGGTTAAGGTTTATGTAATAAGGATATGCTATTTACACATTGCAATACATTAAGTTTTATAAAAAACATTAAAATAATAAAATTGAAGAAGATTATTCAATCTTAAAAGAAAAACTAATTCAATTATAGTTTGCAAGGAGAGTAAAGGACGCCCTAACAGGATAGAGTGACGAACTAGTACGACCTGTAGGATTTCGATGGATGAATATGACATGCTTATGAGAATTTTAATGTAAAATGCCGCAATTTACCATACAAGAGTTTTAGACTTATCGAGCCGCTCACTTAGACTTGAATTGACGTGAACGCTTTGAGAATTTAAGTAAGCTCAAAATTTTTAAAAATTAATTTTATTTTTGAGTAGATCAAGTTTGGTACAGAGGTAGAAAAAGAAAGTTGGCGTGATTATCTAAATAATTAGTACAGATTGACTGGTCTGAAGAAATGAAAGGGAGAAAAGCCCAGGGAAAAATTTGCTCGGTTGTGAGAATATTGCGGCTTACATAAAACATGTAACATCACACATTACTCACTATGGGAAGCAACCAAAATCTAAATAGACAGATTTCTGCCACTAAGGAAAAGATAAATGAAAATTGAGCCCGTAGCAATAAACATAAAACAAAATTAGCGCAACGTCTAGAAGAATTAATTTTGTCCCTAATGCAGAAGATATGACTGATCCAAAATGGGATAAGGCCTCAGGAATTAATAAAGACAAACGAATCAAGGTGTGGGTACAAAGACAAAAAACTTTTTAAACTTTTTAACTTTAAAAATTATAAAATTGCAATCATCAGAAAATGTTTAAAATCAATAAGTACTGAATAAATTCAGATTTTGTGGATTAACGTTAAATGGCACTAAACGAGAATACATTACTCTATGAATAAAAAAACACTCTATTCTAAATCGTTGATAGTTAATACATATTTACCTAGTATTTACTGAAGTTTTTTATTGCTTCGATAATTCAAAACTTTTCCTTCCAACCGTATCTAGTTTTACGATCTTACAAAGGACGACTTCATCATCATCATCATTTCATCATTACAGCCCTTCACAAGTCCACTGCTGAACATAGGCTTCTCCCAAGGAATGCCACAAAGCATAGTCCTGAGCCACCTGCATCCATCGACTTCTAGCATGTCTTACCAGGTCGTCACTCAATCTAGTGGAGGGACGCCTTACACTTTATCCGTCGATACGAGGCCGTCACTTGAGAACCTTTCTTCCCGATCGGTTGTCGGTTGTTTGAGCCGGCCCATTGCCACTTCAGCTTACTAATCCGTTGGGCTACGTCTGTCACTCTGGTTCTACTGCGGATATCCTCATTTCTAAGTCTATCACGCAGAGAAATTTTGAGCACAGCCCTCTCCATAGCTCGCTGAGCGACTTTGAGATTCGTCATCTGTCCAGCAGTGTTGGACTTCCATAAGTCATCACTGGCAACACGAACTGGTTGTTTAATCTCATTTTCAAGTTTTGAGGTATACCTGACGAGAAGTTGTGCTGTAATTACGACGACTTAAGTGTTATAAAAAGTTATTTGCTTTATTCCCAGACCTAATATTATAATGAAGAACTGGGGCTGATTAACGATTAGATATTATACAATTTAAATCAGATATTGATCAGATTATTTGTTCTAATACATAGATACTAGAAATATAGATAATAGAATATTTTAAGGTGAAAGCTCCAGGGTGGCCCGCGAAATTCAAACTTTCTTGCGTTTTTTGGAATTTGCAGGTCAGGGTCAGGTTGTATGTTTAATAAAATATGATTCGCGACCGTAACGAGTATGTGTTTATAGAATTATTATCATTAAAATCACCAATACAACCCTCTAAGTTCATATAATCCCTTTGAATGAGTTTTTATGGAAATAGCCATACAATGGGATTAAATTAAACCTTAAAATAAACCTTAAGGATTCATTTCCCATTTAAAAATATCAAAATTGTCAAATAAAGTATCACATTCACATTTGTTGTAAATTTATTTCATAATATATTAGTATATTATAACAGGTTATATTGAATTTGTATTTCACTATACTTTAAAATGTTATGTAGGATAGCCTTCAAATATTAAGAAGCACACCGCGGGGAGTAGCACTGTATGATATTTAAAATTTTTACTTATAGTGTTTTTGTTATGGTAATAATTATTGTATGTATTTTAATCTTATATGTTATTTACATTATGAAAGTAAATAAGAAATTATTTATAAACCTTTTTAATGGTTAAGCTTGCGATATAAATATTAGATAAAATTTAAGTATGTATGAATCTTCTATAAAATAAGAATAAATTGTAAATGTTGCAATGTTAAAGTAAAAAATCTTTTTTAAATAATTCAGTATTTATTTGTCCTTTTTCATATTAACATATTTAATATTCCCTAAATTAATTTTATAATCTATTTTCTGCAAAGCTGTTTACGGAATGATATAACTGAGTTGTTTGCGAAGCTCTCACTCGATGTTTCTGAGCCAATGAATTGCGGTTCACAGTATGTACGTGTGATGTCAACCTAATAGACATATGACAAAATTCCTTTTATTTTGTGAAAATAAAAAAAAATTGAGTTCATTCATTCGTCTGTCTGTTACGACTATTCCGATGAAATTCTGCATAGTTAAAAGACACAGTTGCTTAAATGCAGACGTGAGATTCAATATTTGATTTTTTACTTAATGTATGTCTGAGGTAAATTTATTCTTTTATCAGTTAACTACTAGGAAGCTAAAATAAAAATGCGTGAGTGTCGTGGAACACTCGGTTGGAACGAATTTCCTTACGTAGTATGTTATTATTGATAAACGTAGGTATTATGTTATTGATTAACAAATACAAATAAATGAATTACTAGCGTTTATAAAAATGCCGTGTAGTGGTGTTTAAGAATTTCCACTACTCCATATCTTCCCGTGATTGTCGTAAGAGGCGACAGTGAGAAACAGGCAGGAGATTTGCAGCAGCATCTTCCTGATAACAGCAAAATTACAATAAAAAACTGCGGTTGCCAACCCGCTCGCCAAGCGTGGCAACTATGGCAAATACTCCCCAATGATGAGAGTAACAAAGAGACGGCCCCCGGTCCCCGGCGGCTCTGCTATTCCTGGCCATGGTAGCGACCATGGTAACGGCGGGGCAGGGGGTGCTAAGAATTTCCGGTGGAGGTTTGGTTGCCACCTAGACGACTGGACCTGGCAACATACAACGCACGCATCCTGAGGACTGACGAAAAGATTGTGGAGCTGGAAGAAGAAATAGATAAGTTACGCTGGCACATTATAGGATTATGAGGTCCGAAGAGAGGGGGAGGGCACGGTAATCCTCGAATCCGGCAACTTGTGCTATTACCGGTAGGGCGACCATCTGTCCCAAAGAGATGTCGGATTTATCGTCCACAAGTCTCTCGTTAACAACGTTGTAAAGATTGAGAGTGTGTCGACGAGGGTTGCGTACTTTAAACTCAGAATAACCAAACGGTATTCGCTGAAGGTTATACAGGTTTACGCACCAACCTCGGCACATCCCGATGAGCAGGTGGAGGAAATGTATAAGAATAACTCTAAAGCCATACATACCTCCAAAACCCACTATATGGTTTTAATGGGAGACTTCAACGTAAAACGAGGCACTAGAGAGAACGGTGAGCTTAAGAAGGGGAAAATTGGAATAGGACAACAGAACCCAAGGGGCCAGCACCTTGCCAACTTCATGGTGACAGAGGGACTCTTTGAGATGAATTCTTTTTTCCAGAAGCGGCCCCACAGGAAGTGGACCTGGTGGAGCCCCGACGGTTCGACAAAAAATGAGATTAACTTCATTATGACGACCAGACGACAACTGTTCAGTGATGACTCCGTGATCGCGAGGGTGAAAACTGGTAGCGATAACCGAATGGTTAGAGGCACACTGAACCTAAACCTTAAGTTGGAGAGGTCTCGTCTAATGAAATCTCATGAAGACTCCGTCCCCCTCGTGCTCTATTCCAAAGTCCTGAAACCTTTCAGTTAGAGTTACAAAACCGTTTTCAGTGCCCACAAGACTGCAATAAAGTGGACGATATGAATGACAAGCTCGTGGGAACTGTCCATGCGGTCGGAGCTAAGTTCTGCAAGACCCGCCACAGAAGAACACAAAAACTCTCCGATCACACTCTTGATCTTATAGCTTTTAGACGGGAGATGAAGCTACAGTCTTCAACCGATTTGACAGCATACGGGCAACTGAACAGACAGATCTCCAAATGCATGCGGCGGGACTTAGGTAACTTCAATACAGCTTGTATTGAAGAAACGTTCGAGCGGAACCAAGGCTCCAAAGTCTTTGCCAGAGATCTGTCTACCAGAAAGAGCCAACTGTCAAGGCTGAAGACCGAGTGTGGCAGCATCGTTTCCGGGGCACCTGAGATTTTGAGTGAGATTGAGAGGTTCTATGGGCAGCTGTACACGTCATCGTTGGAGCCAAACGCGAGTGTGAGTAACGATCCAAGAGCGAGTCTTATCCGACACTATTACGAAGATATCCCGAACGTCAGTCTGAGCGAGATTAGAATGGATCTCCAGAACCTTAAAAACAGCAGGGCCCCAGGTGAGGATAGATTTACAGCGGAGTTTCTGAAAGCGGGTGGAAAACCGGTACTTGAAGTCCTTCAGAAGCTCTTTGATTACGTCCTCCATGTTGGCACTACTCCAGAGTCTTGGAGCAGATGTGCGGTGTTCTTATTTTTCAAGAAAGGTGACAACGCTCTCTTTAAAAACTACAGACCAATTTCCCTTCTGAGCCGCGTCTACGTGCTGTTTTCGAGAGTCATTACGAATCATCTCGAGCGCAGACTTGACGACTTCCAGCCCCCCGAACAAGCCGGTTTCCGAAAAGGCTTTAGTACTATAGACCACATACAAACCCTTGGGCAAATTGTACAGAAGACAGATGAGTATAATTTGTCACTTTGCCTTGCGTATGTGGACTATGAGAAAGCCTTTGATTCTGTCTAAATTTGGGCGGTGCTGTAGTCCCTTCAGCGGTGCCAAGTTTAGTGTCGGTATATCGAAGTGCTGAAGTATTTGTACAGTATCCGAGTACAGAATCAGAGTACGAAACCTAAACAACTGCAGAGAGGTGTAAGACAGGTTGACGTTATATACCCGAAACTCTTCACCGCTGCATTGGAAGACGTTTTCAAGCTACTGGACTGGAAAGGATATGGTATTAACATCAGTAGCGAGTACATCACTCACCTTCCATTTGCCGACGGTATAGTCCTTATGGCAGAATTGCTGGAGGAAGTGAGATGGAATAATATCCATCTCCCTCGCACTTTTTCTTATCTTGACATGAAAGAAATGTTATTTTATTTCAAATGACGCTTCATTTCAATCATAATTCATCATCATTAGAGCCTTTCATAAGTCCACGGCTGAACATAGGCCTCACCCAAGGGATGCCACAAAGCACCTTCCTGAGCCACCTGCATCCATCGACTGCCTTTATGTCTTACCAGGTCGTCACTCCATCTAGTGGGGGGTCGTCCTACACTTCGCCTACCGGTACGAGGCTGCCACTCGAGATCCATTCTTCCCCATCGGTTGTCGGTTCTTCGAGCTATATGGCCGGCCCACTGCCACTTCAGCTTACTAATTCGTTGGGCTATGTCGGTTGCTCTGGTTCTAATGCGGATATCCTCATTTCTAAGTTTATCACGCAGAGAAACCCCGAGCCCTCTCCATAGCTCGCTGAGCGACCTTGGGCTTCCTCATACGGGCAGCAGTGAAGGACCATGTCTCAGATCCGTAAGTCATCACTGGCAAAGCGCACTGGTTGTACAATTTCGTTTTCATGTTTTGAGGTATGTCTAACGAGAAGATGTGTCGTAGTTTCTCGAACGCTGCCCAGCCGAGTTGAATCCGTCGATTGACCTCTCGGTTGAAGTTGGGCTTACCTAGTCGGACTATTTGTACCAGGTAAACATACTCGTCAACAACTTCGAACTTAGTGCTCCCAACAACTACCGGCAATGACATGGACGTTAAACATGATCTTTGTTTTGTCCATGTTCATCTTAAGACCTATCCGTTAGGAGACACTATTGAGGTCATTGAGCATAGAATACGCAACGGATTTTGATGCGGTTTTCATCAATAGACAGAATGATTCAAAAGAAAGGTTTATACGTATAATACATGCATATTTTATATTATATAATTTTTCTGTCTGCGTGTTTGTGACAGAATTTCTCTTAAACGGACATAAAAATAATAAACCGGGGTAAATGCAAACGAGTAACGTGAGCTTGTTAAGTCGATAATAAAACTTAAACTCACCGCTTGGCGATCGACGTGTGCTTAACTATAATTATCAAACAAAAGATTCCCTACAACAACTAAAATATGGATAATTTTAGTTTATATTATAATTCCAAGCCACCTCACTGTATATCATAATGCCAAAAATGCTGGACCTACTCGCTGAGTGGCTTTATCAGCTTTTGTGCGAGAAAAAGTCCAGCCTTCTCCACAACAACTCGCAAATACAGTTCCTGTAAGAATTTTATCGCATATGGACCCCTTACTGAAAACTTGTATATAATAGGTTAGAATGTGTTTTAATTTCGTTCACATAACAACAAAAAGTGTACACAGAATAGACAAATAGATGATTTTAACGTATTTAAAATATATATTATTCTAGCGATTCTCACCGGCTTCGCACAGGTGATTTCTGGATCTCTGCGATAGCGCCACCTACTGGGTCCAATTGTGAATCTTAAACATCTCGGGACGTACTCAAATACACACAAAAACTTCATCAAAATGCGTTCAACCGTTTAGGAGGAATTCAGTGCAAAACGTACAGAAGAATTATATAGAGTAAAAAAATTATTTTAAAATTTTATTGTCTGGAATAAGTTGCTATTGTATTGAAAAAAGCAAACGAGGTTGCTAATTTTAAAGAGCATTTGCATAGATTCTACGCCGTAGAGGAATCTTGTGCATTGCCATAAGAGATACAGTGAGAATGGAGTTATATTATAAATCATAAAAGTCTAGGATACTTATTATTGTCTAAAAGAATGTTCACATTCAGACTAAAAGTAGGAATACGTTTCTTCGTTTCTAGGAATATATATAAAAAAAAAATATAATAATAAAGTTTTTATTAAATTTAGGTGTCTAGGTAAGTGGATCATTTCATTAAATTCTTTTCTAACTCTATACTGACTGGCTAAAGAGGCTCTAACTTACTTATGAAATAAAAATGTGCGTGTAATTGTGTACACGTACGAAGTGAAACTTCTTTACAAAATATCAATCTTCTTTTATTTTATATCTTACATAAGTAGGTTGAATAAAAGTATACTTATGCAGCCCCGGTGGTGAAATGTTAAGAAAACGTGACTTTTTTATTTTTAATACCATACTAAATTTCTCCATTACGTCGATAAAGTTTCACTTCAAAAGCTGTTCAGCGGGAAGAGGGGAACTATCCACAAAAAGGGAAGCGATATTGTTTGTGCGAGTTACTTTCCTACTAGGCTTAGGATGATACAGGCTACTAAGTAAAATCATATGGCTCAGGACTTTTTAATAATGTCGTTGCAAGCGAGTTGTATTCGGTAATATTAAAGAAAGGTTAGCAAATCGATATAATATTTAGATTTATAAACATTTGTTCGGGAGTTTCTTTGCGTGGTAGTATACGTACCTACGGGAACGAATACGAGATTATTTTAATTACAACCATTATTTACTGATAAGACAACAATGCGTTTAGTTCAGTAAGCTGAAGTGGCAACGTACACAAACATTAAAAAAATTTGAGTTGTGAACGAAGTCTAAGTATACTTTTGACAAACTTACACGTGGTAGAGCTATACAGCAGCTTTTTTTTTTTTGGTTGCAGTCGGATCGACTGGGGAAGCGCAGCGCTTTCACAGAATACCACCGTGATACAGCAGGATAATGCTGAAATGTTTTGTATGATGAGTGTAGAGAACCTCATACAATTGTTACTGGTAAACGAGATATTTCATCTTAGTCCTCAAGTGATAATCGCATCTGCATTTTAAATCTTAATCGAGGATACATACAGATGTCTATGGGCCATGGTGCTCGCTTGTAACTATTATTCTATACAAAACACTGTATTGAGGGCCATATTTCATGCAGATATTCATTCATTTTCATAAGAGATTGTAGCAGCTATATAGGCAAACTGTAGCTAAACTTTTAATTTGCTTATACTATTATATATTGTTTTCAGTAAGGGGTCCATATGCGATAAAATTCTTACAGGAACTGTATTTGCGAGTTGTTGTGGAGAAGGCTGGACTTTTTCTCGCACAAAAGCTGATATAGCCACTCAGCGAGTAGGTCCAGCATTTTTGGCATTATGATATACAGTGAGGTGGCTTGGAATTATAATATAAACTAAAATTATCCATATTTTAGTTGTTGTAGGGAATCTTTTGTTTGATAATTATAGTTAAGCACACGTCGATCGCCAAGCGGTGAGTTTAAGTTTTATTATCGACTTAACAAGCTCACGTTACTCGTTTGCATTTACCCCGGTTTATTATTTTTATGTCCGTTTAAGAGAAATTCTGTCACAAACACGCAGACAGAAAAATTATATAATATAAAATATGCATGTATTATACGTATAAACCTTTCTTTTGAATCATTCTGTCTATTGATGAAAACCGCATCAAAATCCGTTGCGTATTCTATGCTCAATGACCTCAATAGTGTCTCCTAACGGATAGGTCTTAAGATGAACATGGATAAAACAAAGATCATGTTTAACGTCCATGTCATTGCCGGTAGTTGTTGGGAGCACTAAGTTCGAAGTTGTTGACGAGTATGTTTACCTGGTACAAATAGTCCGACTAGGTAAGCCCAACTTCAACCGAGAGGTCAATCGACGGATTCAACTCGGCTGGGCAGCGTTCGAGAAACTACGACACATCTTCTCGTTAGACATACCTCAAAACATGAAAACGAAATTGTACAACCAGTGCGCTTTGCCAGTGATGACTTACGGATCTGAGACATGGTCCTTCACTGCTGCCCGTATGAGGAAGCCCAAGGTCGCTCAGCGAGCTATGGAGAGGGCTCGGGGTTTCTCTGCGTGATAAACTTAGAAATGAGGATATCCGCATTAGAACCAGAGCAACCGACATAGCCCAACGAATTAGTAAGCTGAAGTGGCAGTGGGCCGGCCATATAGCTCGAAGAACCGACAACCGATGGGGAAGAATGGATCTCGAGTGGCAGCCTCGTACCGGTAGGCGAAGTGTAGGACGACCCCCCACTAGATGGAGTGACGACCTGGTAAGACATAAAGGCAGTCGATGGATGCAGGTGGCTCAGGAAGGTGCTTTGTGGCATCCCTTGGGTGAGGCCTATGTTCAGCCGTGGACTTATGAAAGGCTCTAATGATGATGAATTATGATTGAAATGAAGCGTCATTTGAAATAAAATAACATTTCTTTCATGTCAAGATAAGAAAAAGTGCGAGGGAGATGGATATTATTCCATCTCACTTCCTCCAGCAATTCTGCCATAAGGACTATACCGTCGGCAAATGGAAGGTGAGTGATGTACTCGCTATTGATGTTAATACCATATCCTTTCCAGTCCAGTAGCTTGAAAACGTCTTCCAATGCAGCGGTGAAGAGTTTCGGGTATATAACGTCAACCTGTCTTACACCTCTCTGCAGTTGTTTAGGTTTCGTACTCTGATTCTGTACTCGGATACTGTACAAATACTTCAGCACTTCGATATACCGACACTAAACTTGGCACCGCTGAAGGGACTACAGCACCGCCCAAATTTAGACAGAATCAAAGGCTTTCTCATAGTCCACATACGCAAGGCAAAGTGACAAATTATACTCATCTGTCTTCTGTACAATTTGCCCAAGGGTTTGTATGTGGTCTATAGTACTAAAGCCTTTTCGGAAACCGGCTTGTTCGGGGGGCTGGAAGTCGTCAAGTCTGCGCTCGAGATGATTCGTAATGACTCTCGAAAACAGCACGTAGACGCGGCTCAGAAGGGAAATTGGTCTGTAGTTTTTAAAGAGAGCGTTGTCACCTTTCTTGAAAAATAAGAACACCGCACATCTGCTCCAAGACTCTGGAGTAGTGCCAACATGGAGGACGTAATCAAAGAGCTTCTGAAGGACTTCAAGTACCGGTTTTCCACCCGCTTTCAGAAACTCCGCTGTAAATCTATCCTCACCTGGGGCCCTGCTGTTTTTAAGGTTCTGGAGATCCATTCTAATCTCGCTCAGACTGACGTTCGGGATATCTTCGTAATAGTGTCGGATAAGACTCGCTCTTGGATCGTTACTCACACTCGCGTTTGGCTCCAACGATGACGTGTACAGCTGCCCATAGAACCTCTCAATCTCACTCAAAATCTCAGGTGCCCCGGAAACGATGCTGCCACACTCGGTCTTCAGCCTTGACAGTTGGCTCTTTCTGGTAGACAGATCTCTGGCAAAGACTTTGGAGCCTTGGTTCCGCTCGAACGTTTCTTCAATACAAGCTGTATTGAAGTTACCTAAGTCCCGCCGCATGCATTTGGAGATCTGTCTGTTCAGTTGCCCGTATGCTGTCAAATCGGTTGAAGACTGTAGCTTCATCTCCCGTCTAAAAGCTATAAGATCAAGAGTGTGATCGGAGAGTTTTTGTGTTCTTCTGTGGCGGGTCTTGCAGAACTTAGCTCCGACCGCATGGACAGTTCCCACGAGCTTGTCATTCATATCGTCCACTTTATTGCAGTCTTGTGGGCACTGAAAACGGTTTTGTAACTCTAACTGAAAGGTTTCAGGACTTTGGAATAGAGCACGAGGGGGACGGAGTCTTCATGAGATTTCATTAGACGAGACCTCTCCAACTTAAGGTTTAGGTTCAGTGTGCCTCTAACCATTCGGTTATCGCTACCAGTTTTCACCCTCGCGATCACGGAGTCATCACTGAACAGTTGTCGTCTGGTCGTCATAATGAAGTTAATCTCATTTTTTGTCGAACCGTCGGGGCTCCACCAGGTCCACTTCCTGTGGGGCCGCTTCTGGAAAAAAGAATTCATCTCAAAGAGTCCCTCTGTCACCATGAAGTTGGCAAGGTGCTGGCCCCTTGGGTTCTGTTGTCCTATTCCAATTTTCCCCTTCTTAAGCTCACCGTTCTCTCTAGTGCCTCGTTTTACGTTGAAGTCTCCCATTAAAACCATATAGTGGGTTTTGGAGGTATGTATGGCTTTAGAGTTATTCTTATACATTTCCTCCACCTGCTCATCGGGATGTGCCGAGGTTGGTGCGTAAACCTGTATAACCTTCAGCGAATACCGTTTGGTTATTCTGAGTTTAAAGTACGCAACCCTCGTCGACACACTCTCAATCTTTACAACGTTGTTAACGAGAGACTTGTGGACGATAAATCCGACATCTCCTTGGGACAGATGGTCGCCCTACCGGTAATAGCACAAGTTGCCGGATTCGAGGATTACCGTGCCCTCCCCCTCTCTTCGGACCTCATAATCCTATAATGTGCCAGCGTAACTTATCTATTTCTTCTTCCAGCTCCACAATCTTTTCGTCAGTCCTCAGGATGCGTGCGTTGTATGTTGCCAGGTCCAGTCGTCTAGGTGGCAACCAAACCTCCACCGGAAATTCTTAGCACCCCCTGCCCCGCCGTTACCATGGTCGCTACCATGGCCAGGAATAGCAGAGCCGCCGGGGACCGGGGGCCGCTACACGGCATCCAAAACCACTTTGTCTTGCGTATGTAGATTATTAGAAAGCTTTTGATTCCTTCTAAATTTGGACGGTGCTGCAGTCCTGTCAGCGGTGCCAAATTGACTGTCGGTATATTTTTATACCCAAAACTCTTCATCGCTCCATTGGTAGACGTTACCAACCTACTGGATTGGAAATAATACGGTATTAATATAAATGGCGAGTACTTCACTCAACTTCGATTTGCCGACGATATAGTCCTTAATCGCCAAGGTAGCTCAGATGGTTAGCACTCGCGGTAAATTTCACAATACGCGAGCAACCCGGGTTCGATCCCCGCCGGCACCAATGAAATTGTTAATTGCAATTTTAAGTGCTGGTTTACCACGTGCTCGGCGATGAGGGAAAACATCGTGAGGAAACCTGCATGATGAGAAAAAGAAAAAAAAATATTTTCGAAGACTGTGAAGTTCGCCAACACGCATTGGGGCAGCGCGACGGACACTTCCTTGCCCTAAAACCCTCAGAAAAGAGAGGAGGCCTGTGCGCAGCAGTGGGACGTAAATAGGCTGTAACATTACTTTACTTTTATTTTTATAGTCTTTATGGCAGAATCGCTGGAGGACCTAACTACTATGCTTAATGACTTTAATAGTGCCTCGCAATGAATAGGTCTTAAGATGAACATGGACAAAACAAATAACAAATGTAACGTTAATGTCACACCTACGCAGGTATATGCTGGGAGCACTAAGTTTGAAGTTGTTGACGAATATGTTTACCTGGGACCAATAGTCCGACTTGGTAAGTCCAGCGCTGATCGAGGTCAATCGACTGATTGCAGCATTCAGGAGATTACGACACATCTCGTTAGGTATACCTCAAAACTTGAAAACAAGATTGTACAACCAGTGCGTGTTGCTAGTGATGAGTTCTGGATCTGAGACGTGGTCCTTCACTGCTGGCCGTATGATGAAGCTCAAGGTTGCTTAGCGAGCTATGGGAATGGCTATGCTCGAGGTTTCTCTGCCCGATAAAATTAAAAATGAGGATATCCGTAATAGAATCCGAACAATCAAAAACTATTTAAAAAAATGTGTGTCGTGAAGACACATGATAGAAGTAAAAGTTTTGTATTACGGAGAAACTTAACCTTTATTAATGAGGGCTAATAATCTTCCACTCATCAGATGTCGCTAGTTGTGACTGAGGTAATTTTTTTGTTACACATTGTTAGTTAATTGAGAAATTAGTTTTAAATAATAGTTTATCATTATCTAGAGTATTATATTAATACACAACACAATGCGTCAGTGGTTTGATTTTTAATTTTTGCACATTATAACTATTTTTTTTAAAAGTCGTCTTTTAGTTATATTTGTAGTTTGGTTTATTCATTTGTAATGTAATTAATATAAAATATAACTAATAATACAGAAAGAAACCTTAAAGATTACATTTTCCTAAGAAATTATCGTCCCCGCTATGAAATCTGAAAAATATTTTACCTCACACTAAAGTGGCGCCGCCCTGGTGGCAGAAAAAGTCGTGGATGCCCTCATTTTCAGAAATTTGGCATTTCCCAGGTTAGAATCGGAAGTTATTGGTACCGGAAATGTTATATTTCTACAGTAATAATATCTTACTTTCGTAAGTCAATGCCGTTGAAGGAAAAAATAATGGAACACAGCCGGTATGTCCACTGCTATGTAAAAGGGTGATAATATAATCAATCCAAAAGTACTTCTAGATACGAGTACGAGTGGAAGGAGCTCTGTCGACTGGTCATATGTAGCGTCAGCAACTGAATTCGTGTACAGAAAATTAGTCTAAGCACTGTTTTGGGGGAGGTCTATATATAGTACTGGACTGCAGATTGACGATGAAAATGAATCCCACTAAAGCACGGTCGCGGAGCAGGAATTTTTTTATTGCTTTGCATTTTTTAACTCAATCTCCAGCAAGGTAGTTTTAGGACCTTTAGAACAGTATTTGTGATTCGACAACCGAGTTTATTTTTAAGTTGTTAAAGTTCACATTTGTATAAATTACAATAATTTTGATACCCGTAAAATATACGATTAATAACAGTTGTAGGAAATATTTTATAGCAAATATTCTAAACTGACAATAAAATGGTATGGGCAAACGTATCGAAAAGTATCAACGACGACGGCGGCCTATGTGAGATTTCGTGGGTTACTTAAAAAATACCTACCTACCTACATCTTGAGGAAGATATTAAGACATATTTCGAATAATACTTTTTATTATATACGGTATTAGAAGACTACTTATTAAAAGTGAAATTTGTTGATTTATGTAAATGTGATATATTTGCTGTTATTTTGGACCAACTGATACTGTTTATATTCTTAAGCCTGACTATTGTAAGAACAAACACCAAAATATTCCTATTAGGGCTGAATCTGAATGAAAGGGTGAGAAATTGTGTGATAAAAGAAAAGCGTGGTTTAAAAGATGATGTAGTGACCAGAAATAAAAAAATGTTTTGGTGGTTTAGTCATGTAGAAAGAATGAGGAAATAGTGAAAAGGCAAATTTATGTTGCAGAAGTGAACGGCACAGCCGGCAACAGACGCCCTAGACGAAAGTTTATCGACAAAATTAGCGAGATATTGAATATAGGCCTAATTTAGAGTATCCTTAATCGCCGAGATGTATGCGTAGATATATATACGTAGAGGAGACGAGAGAGGTGTGTCAGGATCGGGCCAAATGGAAGTTCGAAATCTCTGCCTGCCACTCTGGGAGACGGAGTGTTTATATATATATATACATATATATATATATATATATATTCCTAATAAAAATTGTTTTAAAGAACATTTAAACGTGAGTCTCAAGTGACGTTGCTAATAATGCGAAAGATAGAATGATTAATGTATAATTAAAATTGAAAATAGCATCAAATTTGGTGTGGGGTTACAGTTTGCTAGATTAAATAATAGCAATAAGATTCCTGGTAGCTGAAGGGCAGGTGATTAGCCTTTTTTTGTACGAGCAGCTATGCAGTTCTAGAGAAACCAGTATCACTGCGACCTAAAAGATTTATTGTGATCGCTGCTATGTCTACAGTTCACTGTTAAGCTCTATGTCCTCAATCAATAGAAGGAGTTGCTTAGCTGTGAGTAATTTCACTTCTTCCGGGCGAAGTATATAGTTTCTCAGATGAGTGCTGCGTTTGCGCATTAAGGGTCCGCAATTTTTCAGGATGTTTAAAGGCGTTTCCTCCTCTCAGGTCCAAATTGTGTACTCTTTGAGCCCTCCCGTGCGAGCTTGTCGGCAGTTTCATTGCCTACAATACCCGCATGACCCGGAACTTATCTTAAAACTACCTTGTTATTACATCCCAAGGCGTTTAGGCGGTTCACGCAGTCTCAAACTAGCTTCGAGTTCACCAAGTTTGATCTCAGCGCTAGCAGTGCTGCTTGACTATCAAAGTTAATATAGATTATATGGTTAACGTAGTGTTTTTGCAGATTGATTTCCGCACAGTGAAGTATGGCGAAAATTTCTGCCTAGAAAATAGAGGTGAATCTACCCAAATTCATACTAAGTTTGAATTTTGGTCTTTCCCCATTAATTCCAAAGCCTACGTTGAGGCCCATTTTTGACCCATTGGTATACCATATAAGGCTACCGACCTCACAGATGACCTGTACATTCAGCCAGTCTTCTCTGGAGGGCAGTTCTACTGTATACTTTTTGTTAAAAATATATAGTGGACGCATGATATCTGAGATCATGCATAAGACCGGTGTTTTCTTGATTGACCCGAGCATGGATCTCAATCTATAGGAAAGCAAACTCAAACCGCCCTGAGCGTTAATCCTATACAAGCTAGACTTCGTCTTATTCTAAATCTAAGTAAAGATCAAGGGGCGTTAGGTCTAGAATTGCATTAGGAGCCGCTCCAGGCGAAAGATCGCATCGCTCCAGTTGCCATTAAGCAGGCAGTCGTTTGTAGACTATTTAGTCTGTCCTCAGTCATATTTTGATTGTCCTTATTACACCAGACGATGGAGGCGTAGGTAAGGATCGGCCTCACTATACAGATATAGGATCATACTGGGACGCAAGCCCCAGTTGTGCCCGACCATGCGACTGCAGGTAACTAAAGAAATTTTTGCCTTATGACATATATTGCTAAGGTAAGAGTTCCACGTTAGTTTTTGGTTGATTGTTACGCCCAAGTACTTAACTTCAGTGAAGAATGGTGCTTCTTTACCATTAAGTTTTGGTGTGACTAATTTCTCCAACCGTCTCTTTTTGGTAAAGGGTATTATAACTGATTTATCAGCATTAACCGATAAACTGTTATCCCTGCACCAGTTGTTTATGGTGTGTACTTTGGCAAAAACCTCTTGCAATGATCACAAGGTCATCAGCTTAACTCAGTGTGTCAATGCGAAGGTCTGTCATCTTGTACAACAATTGGTCAACTTTGGTAAGGCGTAGTCCTTTCTACCAGCCTTAAGTATAAATAGAACTTTGACAATTGTCCATCGTTCTGGAATATATCCCCATGCAAAACTTGCTCGGAAGATTATTACCAGATAAGGAAGAAGGATATTGATACCCCTCTGTAAATGGATGAGCATTCTTCCATCCTCCCCACTTGTCTTATATGGTTTAAAGGACTCAACAACCCACTGCACCAGGTTTGGCCTTATTATCTTTTAGCCCTACACTAGTCCTCATTACAAGGCCTTCATAGGGTTCTGAAACAGTTCGAGGCTAGAGTCATATGTGACCCTGGGAAATCGGTTGACGCTAGTAGCTCCAGTGTTTCCGTTTCACTATTAGTGAAGTTACCATCAGGCTAATGTTTTCTTATATTTACGTGAAGACTACACATTAAATTAAACTAATTTTGCGGATTATATCGAGTTTAATTTTAACTTTTTTAATACCCGACGTTTCGGGTGCTTTCCAGCAGTCCCCTCCGTGACCATGGGTACTGGAAATCATCCCAAACGTCGGGAATTAAAAAGTTAAAATTAAACGCGATATAATCCGTAAAAGTTAGTTTCATTTACCATCAGGCTTTTTAAGAAGCCTGATCTGATTAGGTTTAGCTTTCGATAGCATTTTCTATAGTCGTGCACTGCGAGGCAAAGAATCAACTCGCATAGCTTCCTCCACGATGCTCTCTTAGCTTTCCTAATTTCTTTATTATGATCGGCTAGGGCTGCACTATAAATATCCCATTCTTTGGTTTTTTAGCCCTATTGAATAGTTTCCTGGTTTTTTCCCTAAGCTGCTTTAGTTTAGCGTTCTACCAAAGAACTTTTCATGTAAAGGTCTTGTTTTTGACGGGACAACTGTCTTCGAAGGCTTCACGGATACCTACGGTTACCCTCTCCGCCGCTAACTCCAGATCTTCAATCGTTTTTATGCTCTTAGGAAACGTTTCCAAATTCCTCCTTAGGCTATCTCTGTGGACATCCCAGGAGGTCGTTTTTGGATCCCCGAAAGCAAAAGTTTCATAAGTTGGTGATGCCCTAATTATAAACTTAATGTGTCTGTGATCAGACATCGAGGTTTCACTACTAACATGCCAGTCAGTAATTCGCCTGGATATGTTATGGGTAGCATATTATGTTAGATCTAAAAATTCCTGCCTAGCACGCATTACAAAGCTTGGTGTACAACCTAAGTTTAGGCTTACCAGGCGACTGGATATTAGAAAGTTAAGAAGTAACTCACCTTTTTCGTTGATATTAGTGCTTCCCTATGCTGTATGGTGAGCATTAGCATTACATCCCATCACAAGTTTGGCGTTGTGCTTACGGGCGAACTCCGCCACTTGCTCTAACTCGATGGCAGGATCTGGGTTCTCTCCAGAAAAATAGGCTGAGCAAATTATTACTCTGGCCCCGTGCATCCCTTAAGATTTATCAAAGCTGTAACCAGGTCGTCATTGCAATACTCTGGAACAGCTAAAAGTTCAATATTTTTATTGTAAATTATACAAGCTCTGGGTCTACTGCTTTTAGTATTGACTAAGATTTTACCGGCAGCCGACAATCCCAGAACTTGACTGTTGGCCACCCAAGGCTCTTGTATGAGGGCGAGGCCGATGTTATCTTCTGCGAAGCAAACCTCCACCACGGCAGAAGCACCTGTTGCTGCATGGTGAAGATTTGCCTGGAGGACTCTGGTCTTACCCTTGGGATTAGCCATTTATGGGTGGGTTCTATTCCCACCTCCCTTCCCCCTGCCCTCGGCCGACACTTGCGGAGGCCCTCGGACCGAGGCAAGATTCACGCCTTGGGTCACAATTACTTTCGCTGATGTCGTTCCGGTCTCACCCCTCAAGTTAGAGGGCTGGGGGGGATTGGAGTTGGGACGGTTCAGGCTCCGTCGCCGCTCCATTCCCGTCGTCCTCCAGAGCTCAGTATGGAGCCCTTCATTTTGTGCCCTCAACAGCACAACCGCCTCCTCTGGAGAGTCAGCTTCGCTGCGGGGCAGAAAGGTAATGCCCAGTTGATGCTTAGGCAGTTTGCTCGGATATTATGGAGAGCTCTGCCTCCGGCCAAGGTTTCGGTTTTCCGATTTCACCCGCAATCCAGTCCTGGCTTGCCTTATTCAGGCACGTTACCAGAATCCACCTGGCTTGTGGGTGAAACCCGAAAATTTTGGTCCCATTCCCGACTGCGCTCCACAGGCCGTCTCAGCAATAGCCTGCGTTAGTGCCTGGTGGACCAGCCGCATCTGCTCCACGCTTATAGGATTCGGGTTGCAAATCCTAAATACGTGGAGCCAGCTACGGCACTGAAGCTGAGCTTCTTCTCCTCCGTTGCCAGATTCACATTTCCTGGGCTGGTCTTTGGGGGACTCCTCTTCAGAACGACTGCGTTTTTTCGCCTTCGAAACTGGGGGAGGTTTGAGCAGAAGGATTTCGTCCCAGGG
Organism: Parnassius glacialis; assembly: GCA_033319125.1. Lineage (NCBI taxonomy): Eukaryota > Metazoa > Arthropoda > Insecta > Lepidoptera > Papilionidae > Parnassius > Parnassius glacialis. Next base: position 19,612,640 of record JAVANC010000013.1, on the reverse strand, counting down.
CTTCTGGCAAAGAGAAAGGGCCTCTTCGGCTCCTATCTCAGCTGCTACCAGCCTTCGGTACCTTTTACGTGCTGCCCCACTAAGCTTATAAGGCCTAGTGAACTTTTTCTTCCCCTCCCTAGTTCGTTTCCGACTGTGGTTCGACTGCAAACGTGCCCTCCACTTCTCGGCTCGTCCCAGGTTGTGGCGTATGGTTGCAGGGTGTTGGTGAGGCTAAAAGAGCCTTTTCCAGACCTATAGTCAGTTCCATTAAAGGGGAGTTAATCTTTTCAAAATGTCAATATTCGTTCATTTTGTTCCTACGAGTAGCTAGGGAAAAAATCGATCACCCCCAGCAGAGCCCTGCATGCCGGGGAAAGGTTAAAATACTACCCGAATCGACCTGGTCTCGGGTAGGCACCTTTTGTGACTGGACTCACTCCCAGCCACGCATCCATCGGCACGGTACGCTTAACACTTTGGATTGGGTTAAGATAGGAAAAATGGCGTGGTATAAAAATAAATTTATTTACAGTGGTAGAGCCACGCGGCAGCTTTTGCTGTCGCACGGATGGGCCGGCTCGAACCGGGGTGGTACCACGAACTCACAGAATACCAGCGTGAAGTAGATTTACCTCTGCGTTTCGCTTGGTGGGTGCAGGTAGCCGGAGGCGCTTCTTACTAGAAATGAGGCATTCCATCTTAGTCCTTACGGGTGACTATGCATCTGCATTTTGATTCGCAAACGAGGATAGATGTAGATGTCTATGGGCCGCAGCAACCACTTACCATCAGGTGGACTGTGTGCTCGTTTGTCACCCATATCCTATAAAAAAAAACCGGCCAAGTGCGAGTCGGACTCGCGCACCGAGGGTTCCGAACAAATCCGTAGGTATATAAGTTTGAAATTATTAAAAATATTTTTGTTATATGATGTAACTAAAAATTTTTGCTTTTCGCAATTTTTCCTTTATCTGTACCTACTATAAAACGTTGCTTCGTACCAAATTTCAAAATTATGAGTTCACGGGAAGTACTCTGTAGGTTTAGATTCCCTTGCGAATGTCGAAAATTTGCGGCTTAAACGGCTGTATCTTTTGATTGAGTTGGCTTAGAAGTTTTGTTTTTTCACAGCTCCAACTCCAAGTGACAATATACTTGAGTATGTGATATGAATTTCAGCTTGATACCTCCACGCATTCCTGAGAAAAAGGGTCTTGACAGACAGACAGACAGACGGACAACAAAGTGATCCTATAAGGTTTCCGTTTTTTCCTTTTGAGGTACGGAACCCTGAAAATGAGGATCGTCTGAGTGTTTCTGTTCTGTCTGCTTCCTATTGAAACAGACTAAATAACAGGCGGCAACCATGTGAAGGAAGAACTCCTCAGACTTGCCCTGGGGATCAACGCGACCTGCGCTCTCCCCCAGAGCCATTCGTCAAACTGTTCACCGGACAGGAGAGCAGATTAGGTGTTAATCTAGTACTTTTTTTATAGGAGAGGGGGCAAACGAGCATGAAGCTCACCTGATGGTAAGTGACTACCGCCGCCCATGAACAACTGCAATCCCAAGGAAACCAAAGGAATTGCAGATGCGTTGCCGGCCTTTTAAAAAGGAGTAGGCTCTTTTCTTGAAGGTCCCTACGTCGTATCGGTCCGGAAAAATCGCTGGTGGTCATTGGTTCCACAAGGAAGTTGTGCGAGGAAGAAAACATGTTCTCAATCGCACAGTGGTGGACCGCCAACCATCCAGATGGTGTGGATGGTATCGGGAGTTGGTCACAACAATTCGCAAATACAGTTCCTGTAAGAATTTTATCGCATATGGACCCCTTACTGAAAACTTGTATAATATAGGTTAGAATGTGTTTTAATTTCGTTCACATAACAACAAAAAGTGTACACAAAATAGACAAATAGATGATTTTAACGTATTTAAAATATATATCATTCTAGCGATTCTCACCGGCTTCGCACAGGTGATTTCTGGATCTGATAGCGCCACCTACTGGGTTCAATTGTGAATCTTAAACATCTCGTTAAAACTATGTCTGGCATATGTGGACTATGAGAAAGCCTTTGATTCCGTCGAAATTTGGGCGGTGCTGCAGTCCCTTCAGCGGTGCCAAGTTGACTGTCGGTATATCGAAGTGCTGAAGTGTTTGTACAGTAGAGCTACGATGGCTATCCGAGTACAGAACCAGAGTACGAAACCTATCCAATTGCAGAGAGGTGTAAGACAGGGTGATGTTATATCCCCGAAACTCTTCACCGCTGCATTGGAAGAAGTTTTCAAGCTTCTGGACTGGAAAGGATACGGTATTAACATCAATGGCGAGTACATCACTCACCTTCGATTTTCCGACGATATAGTCCTTATGGCAGAATCGCTGGAGGACCTAAGCACTATGCTCAATGACCTCAATAGTGTCTCCCAACGGATAGGTCTTAAGATGAACATGGACAAAACAAAGATTATGTTTAATGTCCATGTCACACCTATGCCGGTAGTTGTTGGGAGCACTAAGCTCGAAGTTGTTGACGAGTATGTTTACCTAGGACAAATAGTCCGACTAGGTAAGTCCAACTTCGACCGAGAGGTCAATCGACGGATTCAACTCGGCTGGGCAGCGTTCGGGAAGCTACGACACATCTTCTCATCAGACATACCTCAAAACCTTAAAACGAAATTGTACAACCAGTGCGTGTTGCCAGTGATGACTTACGGAACTGAGACGTGGTCTTTCACTGCTGGCCGTATGAGGAAGCTCAAGGTCGCTCAGCGAGCTATGGAGAGGACTATGCTCGGAGTTTCTCTGCGTGATAAACTTAGGAATGAGGTTATCCGCAGTAGAACCAGAATAACCGACATAGCCCAACGGATTAGTAAGCTGAAGTGGCAGTGGGCCGGCCATATAGCTCGAAGAACCGACAACCGATGGGGAAGAAAGGTTCTCGAGTGGCAGCCTCGCACCGGTAGGCGAAGTGTAGAGCGTCCCCCCACGAGATGGATTGACGACCTGGTAAGACATGCAGGAAGTCGATGGATGCAGGTGGCTCAGGACCGTGCTTTGTGGCATTCTTTGGGGGAGGCCTATGTTCAGCAGTGGACTTGTGAAGGGCTGTAATGAATGAATGAATGAAACATCTCGGGACCTACTCAAATACACACAAAAACTTCATCAAAATGCGTTCAACCCTTTAGGAGGAATTCAGTGCAAAACGTACAGAAGAATTATATAGAGTAAAAAAATTATTTTAAAATTTTATTGTCTGGTATAAGTTGCTATTGTATTGAAAAAAGCAAACGAGGTTGCTAATTTTAAAGAGCATTTGCGTAGACTCTACGCCGTAGAGGAATCTTGTGCATTGCCATAAGAGATACAGTGAGAATGGAATTATATTATAAATCATAAAAGTCTAGGATACTTATTATTGTCTAAAAGAATGTTCACATTCAGACTAAAAGTAGGAATAAATTTCTTCGTTTATAGGAATATATATATATAATAAAAAAATATAATAATAAAGTTTTTATTAAATTTAAGGGTCTAGGTAAGTAGGTATCATTTCATTAAATTCTTTTCTAACTCGTCAATCATCCTGCCCATGGTATACTGACTGGCTAAAGAGGCTCTAACTTACTGATGAAAAAAATGTGCGTGTAATTGTGTACACGTACGAAGTGAAACTTCTTTACAAAATATCAATCTTCTTTTATTTTATATCTTACATAAGTAGGTTGAATAAAAGTATACTTATGCAGCCTCGGCGGTGAACCGTTAAGAAAACGTGACTCTTTTATTTTTAATACTATACTAAATTTCTCCATTACATCGATAAAGTTTCACTTCAAAAGCTGTTCAGCGGGAAGAGGGGAACTATCCAGAAAAAGGGAAGCGGTATTGTTTGTGCGAGTTACTTTCCTACTAGGCTTAGGATGATACAGGGTACTTAATAAAGTCATATGGCTTAGGACTTTTTAATAATGTAGTTGGAAGCGAGTTGTGTTCGGTAATATTAAAGAAAGGTTAGCAAATCGATATAATATTTATATTTATAAACATTTATTCGGGAGTTTATTTGCGTGGTAGTATACGTAACTACGGGAACGAATACGAGATTATTTTAATTACAACCATTATTTACTGATAAGACAACAATGCGTTTAGTTCAGTAAGCTGAAGTGGCAACGTACACAAACATTGAAAAAATTTGAGTTGTGAACGAAGTCTAAGTATACTCTTGACAAACTTACAGAGCTATACAGCAGCTTTTTTTTTGGTTGCAGTCGTATCGACTGGGGAAGCACAGCGCTTTCACAGAATACCAGCGTGATACAGCAGGATAATGCTGCAATGTTTTGTATGATGAGTGTAGAGAACCTCATACAATTGTTACTGGTAAACGAGATATTCCATCTTAGTCCTCAAGTGATAATCGCATCTGCATTTTAAATCTTAATCGAGGATATATACAGATGTCTATGGGCCATGGTGCTCGCTTGTAACTATTATTCTATACAAAACACTGTATTGAGGGCCATATTTCATGCAGTAGATATTCATTCATTTTCATAAGAGATTGTAGCAGCTATGTAGGGAAACTGTAGCTAAACTTTTAATTTGCTTATAGTAATCGTTTGCTACAATAATTACTAAATGTTGAGGGCGCGTTCTAATTTACTTTCACAACCCTTGTAAGTTTCATTCATTTTAATGAATACAAGTTTAAATTGCTATAAAAGGAAAATTTGTGCTACCGTATAACTCTTTAGAGAACTTTTAGTAGGAGTAAAAAATTAATAAATTAATGAATAATTATGACTTTTAGTTGCATATTTTATGTATATCGAATTTCTGAAAATAAGGCAAAGCTTAATTTATTATTCGTAAAAATAAAGAAATTATGAAAAATATTAAAGTAATAATTAGAGTAAAGGGTATGGCTCTACCACTTCGAAAAATATTATGGCGGTATATGGGTGACTCCATTTATCTAAGTCTTGGATTCTTATTGTTATCTGGTGTAGGAACTATTGTGATCAGGATCTTGAACAATTTACCAAAAATAATTGCATGAGATGAATGCCAAGCTGTCTAAAAATGATCTCACGAACATCTACGAGTATGAGTATGTGTAAGGTATACGTTCAACAGTGAAATTACGCAAGTCTACAATATTGAATAGGATTTATAGAAATTTAAATAAAAATTAAAACACGTTTTAGATTTTGTTATATTATGGAAAAATGTAATATGTGCGAAACCGGAGCATGTTATGTATTATATATTAAATTAGCGATCCGCCCGTATGGGATGCAATAATGTGGTGTTATAGGTAACCAAAGATCTTTTATTTTATAATTTTTCGTTTTTTTTTAATAACCCTTCATGTTTTTCGGATAAAATATACCCTATATTTCATCTAATATTCCTCTCTATCTTTTCGAAAAGTTTCATCACAATCGATTTAGCCATTTCCTCTGTCACTTCTTACATCACCCAAGATATACAGTTTTGTACAGTGTGTCTTAGTCCTCACGGGTGACAACACATCTACATTTTGAATTGTAATAGAGGATAGATGTAGATGTCTATGGGCCGCAGCAACCACTTACCATCAGGTGGACTGTGTGCTCGTTTGTCACCCTTATCCTATAAAAAAAATATAGGGTAGTGGATATCCCTACACCGCCACTACACGGCATCCAAAACCACTTTGTCTTGCGAATGTAGATTATTAGAAAGTTTTTGATTCCGTCTAAATTTGAGCGGTGCTGCAGTCCCGTCAGCGGTGCCAAATTGACTGTCGGTATATCTTTATACCCAAAACTCTTCATCGCTCCATTGGTAGATGTTACCAACATACTGGATTGGAAAGAGTACGGTATTAATATCAATGGCGAGTACTTCACTCAACTTCGATTTGCCAACGATATAGTCCTTGATCGCCGTGGTAGCTCAGATGGTTAGCACTCGCGGTAAATTTCACAATACGCGAGCAACCCGGATTCGATTCCCGCCGGCACCGATGAAATTGTTAATTGCAATTTTAAGTGCTGATTTACCACGTGCTCGGCGGTGAGGGAAAATATCGTGAAGAAACCTGCATGTCTGAGAAAAAGAAAAAAAAAGATTTTTGAAGACATGTGAAGTTCGCCAACACGCATTGGGGCAGCGCAGCGGACACTTTCTTGCCCTAAAACCCTCAGAAATGAGAGGAGGCCTGTGCCCAGCAGTGGGACGTATATAGGCTGTAACTTTACTTTACTTTTACTTTTATAGTCCTTATGGCAGAATCGCTGGAGGACCTAACTACTATGCTTAATGACTTTAATAGTGCCTCGCAATGAATAGGTTTTAAGATGAACATGGACAAAACAAATAACAAATGTAACGTTAATGTCACATCTATGCAGGTATATGTTGGGAGCACTAAGTTTGAAGTTGTCGACCAATAGTCCGACTTGGTAAGTCCAGCGCTGATCGAGGTCAATCGACTGATTGCAGCATTCAGGAGATTACGACACATCTCGTTAGGTATACCTCAAAACTTGAAAACAAGATTGTTCAATTAGTGCGTGTTGCTAGTGATGAGTTATGGATCTGAGACGTGGTCCTTCACTGCTGGCCGTACGATGAATCTCAAGGTTGCTTAGCGAGCTATGAGAAGGGCTATGCTCGAGTTTTCTCTGTCCGATAAAATTAAAAATGAGGATATCCGCAATAGAACCCGAATAATCAAAAAATATTTTAAAAAAATGTGGGTCGTGGAGACACATGATAGAAGTGAAAGTTTTGTATTACGGAAAAACTTAACCTTTATTAATTTTCAGAAATTTGGCATTTCCCAGGTTAGAATCGGAAGTTATTAGTACTGGAAATGTTATATTTCTACAATAATAATATCTTACTTTCGTAAGTCAGTGCCGTTTAAGGAAAAAAGAATGGAACACAGCCGGTATGTCCACTGCTATGTAAATGGGTGATAATATAATCAGTCCAAAAGTACTTCTGGATACGAGTACGAGTAGAAGGATCTCTATCGACTGGTCATGTGTAGCGTCAGCAACTGAATTCGTGTACAGAAAATTAGTCTAAGCAACGTTTTGGGGGAGGTCTATATGCAGTACTGGACTGCAGATTGACGATGAAAATGAATCCCACTAATGTACGGTCGTGGAGCAGGAATGTTTTATTGGTTTGTATTTTTGAACTTAATCTCCATCAAAACAGTTTTAGGATCTTTTGAACAGTATTTGTGATTCGACAACCGAGTTTATTCTTAAGTTTTTAAAGTTCACATTTGTATGAATTACAATAATTTTGATACCCGTAAAATATACGATTAATAACAGTTATAGGAAATATTTTATAGCAAATATTCTAAATTGACAATAAAATGGTATGGGCAAACGTATCGAAAAGTATCAACGACGACGGCAGCCTATGTGAGATTTCGTGAGTTACTTAGAAAATACCTACCTACCTACATCTTGAGGAAGATATTAACACATATTTCGAATAATACTTTTTATTATATACGGTATTAGAAGACTACTTATTAAAAGTGAAATTTGTTGATTAATGTAAATATGATATATTTGCTGTTTTTTGGACCGACTGATACTGTTTATATTCTTAAGCTTGACTATTGTAAGAACAAACACCAAAATATTCCTATTAGGGCTGAATCTGAATGAAAGGGTGAGAAATTGTGTGATAAAGGAAAAGTGTGGTTTAAAAGATGATGTGGTGACCAGAAATAAAAAAAATTTTTTGGTGGTTTAGTCATGTAGAAAGAATGAGGAAATAGTGAAAAAGGCAAATTTATATTGCAGAAGTAAACGGCACAGCCGGCAACAGACACCCTAGACGAAAGTTTATCGACAAAATTAGCGAGATATTGAATATAGGCCTTATTTAGAGTATCCTTAATCGCCGAGCTGTATGCGTAGATATATATACGTAGAGGGGACGAAAGAGGTGTGTCAGGATCGGGACAAATGGAAGTTCGAAATCTCTGCCTGCCCCTCTGGGAGACGGAGTATCTTATATATATGTTCCTAATAAAAATTGTTTTAAAGAACATTTAAATGTGAGTCTCAAGTGACGTAGCTAATAATGCGAAAGATAGAATGATTAATGCATAATTAAAATTAAAAATAGCATCAAATTTGGTGTGGAGCTACGGTTTGCAAGATTAAATACTAGCAATAAGATTGGTGGTAGCTAATAGGCAGGTGATTAGTCTTTTTTTTGTACTAGCAGCTATGCTGGTCTAAAGAGACCGGTATCACTGTGACCTAAAAGATCTATTGTGATCGCTGCTATGTCTACAGTCCACTGCTAAGCCCTACGTCCTCAATGAATAGAAGGAGTTGCTTAGCTCTGAGTAAATTCATTTCTTCTGGGCGAAGTATATAGTTTCCCAGATGAGTGCTGCGTTTGCGCATTAAGGGTCCGCAATTTGTCAAGATGTGTAAAGGCGTTTCCTCCTCTAGAGAGCAAAACCGGCACATCCTTGAGTTTCTTAGTCCCAGGATGGACATGTGCTTTTTAAGACAATAGTGTCCAGTCAGGGCTCTTACCAGAATGCACACTTTATTTTTACCTAATAAAAATATATAGTGGACGCATGATATCTGAGATCATGCATAAGACCGATGTTTCCTTGACTGAGCCGAGCATGGATCTCAATCTATAGGAAAGCAAGCTCAAACTTCCCTGAGCGTTAACCTTATATAAGCTAGTCTTCGCCTAATTCTAAGTCTAAGTAAAGATCAAAGGACGTTAGGTCTAGAATTGCATTAGGAGCCGCACCAGGCGATGATCGCATCGCTCCAGTTGCCATTAAGCGGGCAGTCCTTTGTCGACTATTTAGTCTATCCTCAGTCATATTTTGATTGTCCTTATTACACCAGACGGTGGAGGCGTAGGTAAGGATCGGCCTCACTATACAGATATAGGATCATACTGGGACGCAAGCCCCAGTTGTGCCCGACCATGCGACTGCACGTAACTAAAGAAATTTTTGCCTTATGACATACATTGCTAAGGTGAGAGTTCCACGTTAGTTTTTGGTTGATTGTTACGCCCAAGTACTTAACTTCAGTGGAGAAGGGTACTTCTTTACCATTAAGTTTTGGTGTGACTAATTTGTTCAACCGTTTCTTTTTGGTAAAGGGTATTATAACTGTTTTATCAACATTAACCGATAAACTGTTATCCCTGCACCAGTTGTTTATGGTGTTTAGGGCTCTTTGTATAATTGATGATAGAGTACTTTGGCAGAAACCTCTTGCAATAATCACAAGGTCATCAGCTTAACTGTCAATGCGAAGGTCTGTCATCTTGTACAATAATTGGTCAACTTTGGTAAGGCGTAGTCCTTTCTACCAGCTTTAAGTATAAATAGAACTTTGACATTTGTCCATCGTTCTGGAATATATCCCCATGCAAAACTTGCTCGGAAGATTTTTACCAGATAAGGAAGAAGGATATTGGTACCCCTCTGTAAATGGATGAGCATTCTTCCATCCTCCCCACTTGTCGTATATGGTTAAAAGGACTCAACAACCCACTGCACCAGGTTTGGCCTTATTATCTTTTTAGCCCTACACTAGTCCTCATTACAAGGCCTTCATAGGGTTCTGAAAGAGTTCGAGGCTAGAGTCATATGTGACCCTGGGAAATGGGTTGACGCTAGTAGCTCCAGTGTTTCCGTTTCACTATTAGTGAAGTTACCATCAGGCTAATGCTTTCTTATATTTACGTGAAGACTACACATTAAATTAAACTAATTTTACGGATTATATCGAGGTTAATTTTAACTTTTTTAATACCCGACGTTTCGGGTGCTTTCCAGCAGTCCCCTCCGTGACCATGGGTACTGGAAATCATCCGAAACGTCGGGAATTAAAAAGTTAAAATTAAACGCGATATAATCCGTAAAAATTAGTTTCATTTACCATCAGGCTTTTTAAGAAGCCTGATCTGATTAGGTTTAGCTTTCGATAGCATTTTCTATAGTCGTGCACTGCGAGGCAAAGAATCAACTCGCATAGCTTCCTCCACGATGCTCTCTTAGCTTTCCTAATTTCTTTATTATGATCGGCTAGGGCTGCACTATAAATATCCCATTCTTTGGTTTTTTTAGCCCTATTGAATAGTTTCCTGGTTTTTTCCCTAAGCTGCTTTAGTTTAGCGTTCTACCAAAGAACTTTTCATGTAAAGGTCTTGTTTTTGACGGGACAACTGTCTTCGAAGGCTTCACGGATACCTACGGTTACCCTCTCCGCCGCTAACTCCAGATCTTCAATCGTTTTTATGCTTTTAGGAAACGTTTCCAAATTCCTCCTTAGGCTATCTCTGTGGACATCCCAAGAGGTCGTTTTTGGATCCCTGAAAGCAACAGTTTCATAAGTTGGTGATGCCCTAATTATAAACTTAATGTGTCTGTGATCAGACATAGAGGTTTAACTACTAACATGCCTGTCAGTAATTCGCCTGGATATGTTATGGATAGCATATTATGTTATATCTAAAAATTCCTGCCTAGCACGCGTTACAAAGCTTGGTGTACACCCTAAGTTTAGGCTTACCAGGCGACTGGATATTAGAAAATTAAGAAGTAACTCACCTTTTTCGTTGATATTAGTGCTTCCCTACGCTGGATGGTGAGCATTAGCATTACATCCCACCACAAGTTTGGCGTTGTGCTTACGGGTGAACTCCGCCACTTGCTCTAACTCGATGGCAGGATCTGGGTTCTCTCCAGAAAAATAGGCTGAGAAAATTATTACTCTGGCCCCGTGCATCCCTTAAGATTTATAAAAGCTGTAACCAGGTCGTCATTGCAATACTCTGGAACAGCTAAAAGTTCAATATTTTTATTGTAAATTATACAAGCTCTGGGTCTACTGCTTTTAGTATTGACTAAGATTTTACCGGCAGCCAACAATCCCAGAACTTGACTGTTGGCCACCCAAGGCTCTTGTATGAGGGCGAGGCCTATGTTATCTTCTGCGAAGCAAACCTCCACCACAGCAGAAGCACCTGCTGCTGCATGGTGAAGATTTGCCTGGAGGACCCTCGTCTTACCCTTAGGATTAGCCATTTATGGGCGGGTTCTATTCCCACCTCCCTTCCCCCTGCCCTCGGCCGACACTAGCGGAGGCCCTCGGACCGAGGCAAGATTCACGCCTTAGGTTACAGTTACTTTCGCTGATGTCGTTCCGGTCTCACCCCTCAAGTTAGAGGGCTGGGGGGATTGGAGTTGGGACGGTTCAGGCTCCGTCTCCGCTCCATTCCCTTTGTCCTCCAGAGCTCAGTATGGAGCCATTCATTTAGTGTCCTCAACAGCACAACCGCCTCCTCTGGAGAGTCAGCTTCGCTGCGGGGCAGAAAGGTAATGCCCAGTTGAGGCTTAGGCAGTTTGCTCGGATATTATGGAGAGCTCTGCCTCCGGCCAGGGTTTCGGTTTTCCAATTTCACCCGCAATCCAGTCCTGGCTTGCCTTATTCAGGCACGTTACCAGAATCCACCTGGCTTGTGGGTGAAACCCGAAATTTTGGTCCTATTCCCGACTGCGCTCCACAGGCCGTCTTAGCAATAGCCTGCGTTAGTGCCTGGTGGACCAGCCTCATCTGCTCCACGCTTATAGGATTCGGGTTGCAAATCCTAAATACGTGGAGCCAGCTACGGCACTGAAGCTGAGCTTCTTCTCCCCCGTTGCCAGATTCACAGATTTCCTGGGCTGGTCTTTGGGGGACTCCTCTTCAGAACGACTGCGTTTTTTCGCCTTCAGAACTGGGGGAGGTTTGAGCAGAGGGATTTCGTCCCAGGGCTTCTGGCAAAGAGAAAGGGCCTCTTCGGCTCCTATCTCAGCTGCTACCAGCCTTCGGTACCTTTTACATGCTGCCCCACTAAGCTTATAAGGCCTAGTGAACTTTTTCTTTCCCCTCCCTGGTTCGTTTCCGACTGTGGTTCGACTGCAAACGTGCCCTCCACTTCTCCGCTCGTCACAGGTTGTGGCGTATGGTTGCAAGGTGTTGGTGAGGCTAAAAGAGCCTTTTCCAGACCTATAGTCAGTTCCATTAAAAGGGAGTTAATCTTTTCAAAATGTCAATCTTCGTCCATTTTGTTCCTACGAGTAGCTAGGGAAAAAAATCGATCACCCCCGGCAGAGCCCTGCATGCCGGGGAAGGGTTAAAATACTACCCGAATCGACCTGGTCTCGGGTAGGCACCGTTTGCGACTGGACTCACTCCCAGCCACGCATCCATCGGCACGGTACGCTTAACACCTTGGGTTGGGTTAAGATAGGAAAAATGGCGTGGTATAAAAATAAATAAAAAACCGGCCAAGTGCGAGTCGGATTCGCGCACCGAGGGTTCCGAACAAATCCGTAGGTATATAAGTTTAAAATTATTAAAAATATTTTTGTTATATGATGTAACTAAAAATTTTTGCTTTTCGCAATTTTTCCTTTATCTGTACAATAAAACGTTGCTTCGTACCAAATTTCAATATTCTGAGTTGAGGGAAGTACCCTGTAGGTTTTGATTCCGTTGCGAATGTCGAAAATTTGCGGCATAAACGACTGTATCTTTTGATTGAGTTGTCTTAGAAGTTTTGTTTTTTCACAGCTCCAAGGGACAATAGACTTGAGTATTTGATATGAATTTCAGCTTGATATCTCCACGCGTTCCTGAAAAAAAGGGTCTTGACAGAGAGACAGACAGACAGACGGACAACAAAGTGATCATATAAGGGTTCCGTTTTTTCCTTTTGAGGCACCGAACCCTAAAAATGAGGATCGTCTGAGTGTTTCAGATGTGTGACCAGACAAAATAACATGCCGCAACCATGTGAAGGAAGAACTCCTCAGACTTGCCTAACGCGACCTGCGCTCTCCCCTTGAGCCATTCGTCAAACTGCCCGCCGGACAGGAGAGCAGAATAGGTGTTAATCTAGTACTTTTTTTATAGGAGAGGGGGCAAACGACCATGCGGCTCATCTGATGGTAAGTGACTACCACCGCCCATGAACAACTGCAATCCCAAGGAAACCAAAGGAATTGCAGATGCGTTGCCGGCCTTTTAAAAGGGAGTAGGCTCTTTTCTTGAAGGTCCCTAAGTCGTATCGGTTCGGAAAAATCGCTGGTGGTCATCGGTTCCACAAGGAAGTTGTGCGAGGAAAAAAACATGTTCTCAATCGCACAGTGGTGGACTGCCAATCATCCAGATGGTGTGATCCAGATTAACTCGAACATTTTCTTAGACCACTCCCCTTCATAAATGCGAAAGAAAATGCAAAGAGATGCAACATCTCTTCGCAGCGCTAATGAATCTAGCCGATCGGAAAGGACTCGGTCGTCGACGGTTCGAGTCGCTCTGCGCTGGATGCGGTCAAGTGAAGGGATTTGGCACTGGAGAGCCTCAGCCCAGAGATGGGAACAGTATTCCATGTGAGGCCGAACCTCCGCCTTGAAAAGTTGCAGGCGTTGTGCCGGCATGAAATACTGTCCCGCTCTGCTTAGTACGCCAAGCTTTTTAGACGCCAATTTGGCCTTCTCTTCCAAGTGACCACAAAACTGCACACCACTCGATATATCCTTGTCGAGTGCCTTGGAACTGAGGAGATACGTCAAAGGAGTTCTTTTTAGCGGTAAGCGCGCAAACTTGTGTCTTTTGAGGATTAAACTGGACTAGATTTCGTCGCCCCCAATCCGAGACTTTCTTCAGCAGAGACTCAACTTCAGACACAAGTTTGAGATAGAGCATCAACAGTGCTGTCATCCGCATAGTAATGAATGTTACCGGTTTGCAACATATCATTGATATGCACAAGAAACAGCGTTGGTGATAGCACGCAGCCTTGTGGAACAACGGCATTAATAGGCTTGTAGTCAGAGCATGCATCGTCTACCATGACCTTGATGCTCAGATCTGTAAGAAAACCGGTGATCCAGTTGCACAATTTCTCGGAAAGCCCATAGGAACGGAGCTTCGAAAGAAACGCTTGGTGCAAACCCGATCGAAGGTCTTCGCAAAATGTCCAAAGTAACGGCCAATGCCTCACCCTTGGACTCTACTGTCTCCGCCTATCTATGTGTCACGTAGACCAGAAGACCACCAGTCGATCGACCCCGACGAAAACCGTATTGGTGGCCACTAATCAGCTGGTGATCCTCAAGGTACCGCATAAGCTGGCAGTTTATAATGGATTCCATTATTTTGGAGAACAGTGAGGTGATAGCAATAGACCTGTAGTTGGCCAGATCTAAGCGGTCGCCTTTTTTAGGAATCTGGTGGACAATCTTCCATGATTTCGGGACTACGCCTAAGGAGTAGGAGTACCGGAAAAGACGCTTTAGAACCGGTGCCAACTCCGGAGCACACGTCCTCAGCACAATTGGGGAGATTCCGTCAGGCCTAAATGACTTGTGGATATCCAGGAAGAGGAGTGCTTTGCGAACCGTGCGCTGTGAGAACTGCACATCTGGCATAAAGCAGTCACACCGCGGGATGGTCAACGGTGTGTTCTCCTCGTCATCAATAGTCGATTTGGACGTAAAAAGGGAGCCTAAAAGGTCAGCTTTCTCTTTTGCGGCGTGGGTCAGTGCGTCGTCCTTCCTGTGCAGAAATGGAAGAGATGGCTGACATAAGTTCCCGTGGACAGCCTTGGCGAGAGACCAAAATGAACGAGTCCCCGAAGGAAGGCGGACTAGTTTCTCACCAATTATGCCTATGTGCTCTGACTTTGCCTTGGCAATTACTCTTTTGTAGGACCTGGAGGCGAAGTTATACTTCTTTATAAGCATGCTGGTGCTTACATTTCGAGCCGCCGAAGCATCAGTCCAGGCTTGATAACACTCCTGCTTACTGCGTAATGCAGTCTTACAGGAGCGACCAAACCAAGGCTGAGATCTGCCTCCGATGGGTAACACAGTCCTACTGATAATGTAAAATGTAAGAATAAGGAATAGACTAACACCCCCCTCCCCCCCGTTGTGAGCCTTAAATATCACAGTACGTTTTCTCGTGCTGGACCATAAAAATTCCACATTATAGTCTTAGGTAGTAAAGCACGCTAGCGCTGGCGGTGAAAGAAAATCAAGTGATATTCAACTCACAGTGGAGCAGGCATGGTGAACTCTTCTCAGATATATAGAAACGAGGGGCTTACATTATATTGTTAGCTGATTTACCTTTCCAAATGGAAGTGGTTGTAACGAGTTCTTGTTTTAAAAGTACAATTTTCAATTCTTTATCAACATCATCGTCAGCCCGTGAAATTCCACTGGTGGACATGGGATGGTCCCTTTGTAGGGAGAATTTATTTAATCGTCGCGCTTGGTGGGCGGATTAATGATCGCTGTATCAAATCTCTTACACATATTGTGATGGACAGCTAGAGAGCTGTCGCTCGCCTGGGTTAAGCACAAAGAAATGGTGTACTTTCCCACATTCATCTCTTTGAACCCACATTATGGAACGCAATGGAGTTATGGATTTTCACACGGTTATGGATTTTATTATTCTACTGTAGTTCATAAGTGTTTGCATTTACATAATATATTACTTCATTAATTTGTGTTTACAATCAAACTTTTTACATACATAGGTATATTTTATACCTATGTACTTTATTTCTTGGTATCTAAAATTCAAACAGAATACCAAAAAGTACTTGTTAATTCTTCCCAATGTTTTTTATCTCATTTGTTCCCCAAATCTAATCTTTTTTTAGTGTTGATTTCATTCGATCTCATTTCTAAATTAAAAACAATTTATATGGCACGTGAGAAGGAATACTTTAGGAACGTAATTTGTTAAATAGTCGGCTTTTAAATTACGAAATTCAGAAGTTTTTTTACGATGTCTTTTTACGGTATACATATAATGATTAATCATTTTTCTAAAAGATTGTCAAAGTTTGTAATACTCAAAAGAAAGTTTTAAAAAGTCAGTGCAGAGAGTGGCTTGAAGTTAGATTTGATGAAGGTAAATTTACAAAAATTTTTAAATATAAAAAGACTTCAAGCTGCAGAAAAAAAGCGTAGAAAATGTGTTTTAGTTAAATGTGAGTGTAAAAAACATGTCTTATGGTACACCGAAACCTCCATACAGCATGAAAACAGTATGAAGCAGTGGTTCTGGAGTAATTGTCAAAATTACAAAATTGTGAAATAAAAAATGTGGCCTCTACATAGAAGAACACATCCTTCTTTAAGAAGCTACCTCCGTTATTTTTACTGACGATATGTTAATATATGTTTTCTCTACTATATTATATGCGAAGCAAACACATATAAATACTTTTAATAAGAACCGTCTCTTTGTTTTATTTCATTATAACCTACTATGTATGTATGTCATTATAAAATTAATAGTTTATGTTTAATACAGTAAATGTACACGTACATACACATAATACTGTACATATGTATTTGTATATAAAATTTATTACATAATCAATAAATTTCAATAATACTTGAATAAGCACACATACACATACGCACGCATACATCCTCCGTCTCACAGACAACCACAAATCCCCCATCCACCCTCCTTTACACACATTTAATTATATGCCTGATGTTTTAGTTTCCATAAAACCGTGTTTGCGTTATAATTAACAAACATATATTGCGTCGAAATATACTGATTCTTTGCAAATAGAATTGTATTGGAATAGAAACGTAACCACGTTTGCTCGGGGTTTTGGTAGGGAGACCTTTAACAACATACGAGTATATGAGTAAATAACACATAAACGCTAGGAACGTTTGTGGTGTTCACTCATATATTTTGTACATATTCATATTGAATGATATATGAAATCTTTTGAAGCTGAACTTTCTGAGACTATAAATCCACGTGTCTCGTGTCTTCCCACGTACATCTGGAAAATAGGAAGTAAGTCTCGTAAGCCTCTTAAAACTTGAGATGTAATAAAAGCAAAACAACTTGACGAAACGCATTATGTAATGAAACTCACGCGAAGTCGTAAAAAGTTTTATAACAAAATTTAAAAAAAAATACAGCGTGCTGGATACTTTAAGAAAACATTTTGCAAGGAGGAAAAAAGCAAGGTGGCTTCACATGTTATCAAATCCTTTAATGTTGGTGGAATGAGGCAGATTTCTTTACAAATTATTTTTGTGTTATGCTGACACGTGCGGCGGGATCTTTACTGAGATTAATTTTTTCCTGAATTCCTGATTCTTGAGATTTTGTCACCGACTAACACAATGGAGCATTAGCGATCGATTTAAGTAAAATGTTCGTTTGCCTATTCTAATAAACCTAGTCTACGATCGTCCTAACGTTGTGATGGAATCCAAAGTGGTTTACGAGCATGAAGGTTGACATTGTGCAGTCTTTCCGTTATTCCCGCTTCCAGCATGCCTATTGGTCGCAACACAGAACACAGCGAAGATCAAATTGACATTTAAATAATTTTTATATGGCCAGTATCTACTTTTAAATTTATTGTCATAGATAATAATAATAATAATTTCCTACAGATCGAATTTAGGTCACGGCTGCCAGTTTTAACGGAGACTAGCCATGTGCGAAGTACAGGATTATAGTAGTCGAGTGTTTGCGCTGTAGTGCCCTGTAGACTCCCCTTTACCTCCGACAATAATATACATTTATGATATTAGTATTAAGTATAGTATACAGGACAGTATAATTAAAGTTCTTGTACAAGCAACACGTCCCCTTCATTCAGCACTTTCCGAGTTCCGACATTACATGGCGACCCCGCCAGGCGGTGCGCTGCAACAATGCACGCGCACCGCCGCGGCCTACAAAATAATTGCAATTACAATATAATTTAATTATTGTAATTTACTCAAATTGACCAATTATATACCCGGACTACACGGAATATATACCCCGGATATGACGGAAAAATAACTAAATATGAATACAAGAAGAGGCCTTAATAATAATTTTACAGAAGATAACTGAAAAATTAAAGAGTATAATGTATATGAAATAGTACTACGAAGTCAACTAAGAGGAAAATAAAGTGATTTTTATATATTGCGCAAAATTCAAGAAACAGCAGATTAATTTTAAAAGGAAAGAAACAGTTGTACTTTTGCCAGCTTCGTTCAGAAGAATATGAAAACTGAGTTAAAAAGAACAAAGAAGAAATTAAGAGGTAACTTCGCACCTGTTTGATTTTAATTCCATTTAAAACTTTATTTATCAATTTGAGATTGTTTTTATAGTCTTTTTGCTATCATAATTTTTTTATTTTTTTTTAAGTTATGTATTAAATATTCTGTATTTAATATGTTAACTATGTTTAAATTGAAAGTAATTATCGGATAGTTTACGATTCAATTGAGTTTTAATATTTTCATTACTGTATATGAAAAAATAATCAAAACGCAATAATTATAAATTAAGTTACGTATGCACTTCTGTGGCATATTTTTATTAAGGTACAAGACGATTTTATATTTACTTTTATTCAGTTATTGTTTTATATTATTATTATTACTGTGTCGTGCAAAAATTAATGAAATAATATGATAGATTACATATTTACGTACTTAAATTTACCATAGTTCATCATAAATTAAATTTTTCATCTTTCACGGAATCTTGGCCAAGCAATATAATTTGGATAGCAAAAGCTTTAAGTGTTTCTGATGAATGTTTGTTATGCAAGTATGTCAAAAAATGTTTACCCTCAAGTTCAAGAGGGTAATTCATTATGTTTAAGTGCACCATGACGAATTCTTTAATTTTTAGTTGAATCGGGTCATTTGAGCGACTAAGTTCACATTTTAAATTTGTGTGTTGTGAAAAGTTTACTGTAAGGTTATTCAATTATTGTGATCTTGTGTCTTAATTCAATAACTAAAGGTGCTTTAAAGCCAATAAAAATGCCATTAACACCAGCACAAGTTGCACAAGCAGTAGCATTAATTGACCAAGGGCTGACACAGCGTGAAGTTGCTATTGTGCTTAACGTACCACGGTCCTCAATGCAGTATTCACTGAAACTATACCAGGAGACAGGTCGCTACACCCGCAGGCCAGGCAGAGGGGGCGTAAGGTGCACATCGGCCCGGGACGATCGTTTTATTGTTATGGAGATTTTGAGAAACCGCTACCTGACCGCTGTTGAGATACGCCAGCGACTCCAAATCGCAAGAGGCGTTAATGTTAGTGAGCGTACGGTGAGAAGACGAATGGAGGAAGTGAATTTAAAAGCTCGTAGACCAGCACGAGGTCCAGAACTTCTCAGACAGCACCGAGAAGCCCGACTTCAGTTCGCAAGAGAACATGTCAATTGGACCCACGAGCAATGGGCTAGAGTGTTGTTCACAGATGAGTGTCGAATAGCTTTACGTGCTCCAGACGGTCGAGAACGAGTGTGGAGAAAAATAGGAGAGAGGTTTCTACCCATTACCACCACCCAAAGTGTGAGTTTCCATGGAGGCTCAATAATGGTATGGGAAGGTGTAAGTTCCGACGCACGTACAGAGTTGGTCATCGTCGATAATCGGCGCACAGCTACTCGATACATCGAGGAAGTTCTTCAGGAGCACGTAATGCCTTATTCGGGATTCATTGGACACGACCAATTCCTCCTCATGCACGATAATGCACGCACGCACGTCGCACATTGTGTAGAGGAATATCTGGAAGAGGTTGGAATACAAAAATTACAGTGGCCAGCTCGTAGCCCGGACTTAAATCTAATTGAGCATGTATGGGGTATGCTCAAAAGAAAGATAAAGTCCAGCTCCAAACCGCCACAAACTCTAAATGAGCTCCGAAATGCAGCGCTGGCCGCTTGGGACAGCATACCGCAAGTTGATGTCAGAAACATCATTCAAAGCATGCCAGATCGGATGCAAGCGGTTATCAGGGCTAGAGAAGGAAACACCCGATATTAAAACTGATAGACAATAAAGAAACAGACTTAATTCTTAACTTTGTAGTGTTTTTAAAGAGACAATGGAAAAATGTTAATTTTAGTGAAAACATGTTATCTTGAAAAGAAAAATTTCGGTGAAGTAAACATTAAATTTCTACGTTCTAAAACCATTAGAGACACTTATTGAATGCATCTACCCTTAATTTACTGTTAAAAAAACGTTTCAGTGCAAATAATCAGCAAATTCACGAGTGGCCAAGTTTCCGTGCCGGTGAGTGTAGTTAAAATAACACTTTTTCTTTTAACGACCACAAACTAATCTAGATAAGTTAAATTCAATTTCAATTCGAAATTCAAATGTAACAAGAATCAATCTTTACACAGTGAATATAGAAGGTCTGCTAAACTTTTCTTATGAATGATATATCTAGGAATATGACATATTATAATGTTATGCAATGAGCTTATCTTAAAACAATAGAGAGCAATATGTGATATATGAACAGGTGACGTATAATTTTTATGACTAAGTTACGAGTAGGTACGTAACTATTTTTATTAAGTGAAATGAAAATCATGGAAAGGACTATTTATATTGGCCATTTTCTTAATTATGTATACGCGAGCTGTGTACGTAAAAGAAAAGACGCAATTATTTGATGAATGCCATGCAGTAAAATGAAAAATAAATAATAGTTACCGAAGAATAAAGTAAATATATAAAGTTAATAAAAAAGTGAATTAAATAAAAGTATCTTGAAATGTAAGACAAAATATAAGAAAATATTATTTAAAGTTTATAAAAAAATGTAATCATTCCTTTTTTTATTTTTTTGTCGGTGGGAGGTGTAGAGGCCTGTAGACTCCCCTTTACCTCCGACAATAATATACATTTATGATATTAGTATTAAGTATAGGATAGGGACAGTATAATTAAAGTTCTTGTACAAGCAAAACGTCTCCTTCATTTAGCACCTTCCGAGTTCCTACATTACAGCTCAAACATAGGTGCAATTTTTATTCCCTCGCTCGCATATGCCGTTGGGGCGATAGTCCCGACACGACCGGAGAAAGATCAGGGGTAGGACCAACGGATTTACGTGCTTTCCCATGTGCTTGCCAAATTTGAGTGGTGAAAACCGAAAAACACATACGGGGGTAAACCGAAAACCCAAGAACTGATTTTGCTCAAACTCGGGACCTCGAGATACTCAAGTTACTCTACAAGATCATAAAGCTGCCAGACCTAGATTATTATACATGTTGTGCTATTAAACTTGAATTATCCTTAGGCTGTGTTGATGTTTTTATTCGTGGTAGAGCCAATTGATTGAGCGAAAAGATGTTTTTATTCATGCTGCAGCTTATAGTATGTAGGTCACTCAATAAGTTTTGAGATATACAAAAAGTATTCTAGATACTACTAATATTTATTTTAAATCTTTTCAAAATATTCTCCACCATGCTCTATACAAAGTTCCATTCGCCTAAACCAACTCTGAAAACACTTTTGCTAGTCTCGATCTGACAGGTCGGAAATAGCTTCTTCATAGGCAGCCACGGCTTCTTCGGCGCTTGAAAAAAACTTGCCTTTTATTTTTTCTTTGACTCTTGTGAACAAAAATAAATCACAAGAAGCTAAGTCAGGGCCGTAGAGTAGGTGACTTAGAGTTTCAACACCAGATTCCTCAATAAATGCTTTTGTTCTAAGGGAAGTATGTGAAGAGGCGTTATCGTGATTTAGCATGATACCCCGAAGCTCGGTCTTTGGTCTTATCTCCCGCACAGCTTAAAAAGTTTTGGGCAATTCAACAGTAGTATACCATTCAGAGTTGACTGACCTACAATTTTCCAGCATTGACGTCGATAAATATCCGCTCCGCGAAAAAAAACTAGCCACCATTTTTTTCCCGACGTTGCGAGGTCTTTGTAGTTTTGTCGGTAACTGTCCTTCTCAGTAGACCGATACCGATGATTGCCTTTTATTTTCCAGATCATATTGATAAATCCATGTCTCGTCACAAGTAAAGATTTCAGAAACACGCCTTGATGCCCCGTTTTCAAAACGTAGGCGCATTTCATGGCACCAATGCACATGAGTCTGTTTATCGCTTTCGGAGAGCAAACGAAAGATCCATCGACAACAAAGCTTTCTCACTCCAATATGTTGATGTAGGATGGTATGAATGCTCTCCAAACTAATGCCTACAATCTTTTCGATGTCCGTATATGTGATTCGTGGGTCTGCTCCCACCAAAATTTTAGTAGTACACACATTTTCTGTCGTTACTGCTATTTTTGAGAGTCATAACAAATCGTCTCGCACGCAGACTTGATGACTTCCAGCCTACCGAACAAGCCGGTTTCCGAAAAGGCTTTAGTACCATAGACCACATGCATACCCTGGGGCAGATTGTACAGAAGACAGAGGAGTATAATCTGCCACTTTGCCTTGCGTATGTGGACTATGAGAAAGCCTTTTATTCCGTCAAATTTCGGGCGGTGCTGCAGTCCCTTCAGCGGTGCCAAGTTGACTGTCGGTAAATCGAAGTGCTGAAATGTTTGTACAGTAGAGCTACGATGGCTATCTGAGTACAGAATCAGAGTACGAAACCTATCCAAATGCTGAGAGGTGTAAGACAGGGTGACGTTATATCCCCGAAACTCTTCACCGCTGCATTGGAAGACTTGAGAGGATGCGTGATTAACATCAATGGCGAGTACATCACTCACCTTCGATTTGCCGACGATATAGTCTTTATGGCAGAATCACTATAGGACCTAAGCACTATGCTCAATGACCTCAATAGTATTTCCCAACGGATAGGTCTTAAGATGAACATGGACAAAACAAAAATCATGTTTAACGTCCATGTCACACCTATGCCGGTAGTTGTTGGGAGCACTAAGCTCGAAGTTGTTAACGAATATGTTAACCTGAGACAAATAGTGCGACTAGGTAAGTCTAACTTCGACCGAGAGGTCAATCGACGGATTCAACTCGGCTGGGCAGCGGTCGGGAAACTACGACACATCTTCTCGTTAGACATACCTCAAAACCTGAAAACGAAATTGTACAACCAGTGCGTTTTGCCAGTGGTGACTTACGGATCTGAGACGTGGTCCTTCACTGCTGGCCGATGAGGAAGCTCAAGGTCGCTCAGCGAGCTATGGAGAGGGCTATGCTCGGGGTGTCTTTGCGTGATAAACTTAGAAATGAGGATATCCGCAGTAGAACCAGAGTAACCGACATAGCCCAACGGATTAGTAAGCTGAAGTGGCAGTGGGCCGGCCATACAGCTCGAAGAATCGACAACTGATGGGGAAGAAAGGTTCTCGAGTGGCAGCCTCGTACCGGTAGGCGAAGAGTAGGGCGACCCCCCACTAGATGGAGTGACGACCTGATGAGACATGCAGGAAGTCGATGGATACAGGTGGCTCAGGACCATGCTTTTTGGCATTCCTTGGGGGAGGCCTATGTTCAGCAGTGGACTTGTGAAGGGCTGTAATGATGACTACTGTTTGCGGGGCCCCGGTTCTTTGGTCATCTTGAAGATTAATTTTACCCCTTTTGAATTCATCAAACCACCTAAAAATTGTTGCGCCTGATGGTGCTGAGTCCCCTAATGCTGATTGTAACCGTTGTAAACTTAATTTTTCGGTTAAACCAAATTCAAAATCATAATATATCATAGCGCGCAAATGTTCACGGTTAAGATCCATCGTTTTAAAGGAAAACCGCGGGAAGCGTTGCAGGAAAATTAATAGAACATTGTTTCTTTTTTAATAATAAGCAATGGGGTTATGGAGTTCTATTATTAAATAAATTTGTTTTTTAGAGACATATAACATATAACACAGGTGCGTTCAATTTTTAAATTTCGAGCATCTCAAAACTTATTGAGTGACATATCGTTAAAACACAAATAGGTCGGCTCGACCGGGTTAGAACCATACTCTCATAGAACACCAGCACAATACTGCTGTATTTTGTATTATCCTATGGTAAGTGGAGAAAACAGAAACAGAAAAGTGTATGCCATCAAAAACATAACTTGTAAAAAAAACCAAGTCTCGCAACTTAGTTCTTCTACCGTAAAACTTTGTGAGATACATGTAATACCAAGTCGGTTAATTTATTCAGTCCCTACTTAAGAGTCCTTCTGTCTCAAGTTATTATATAATTAGCTAACCTAACAAAATCTTATACTGACCATATCAATATTAAAAGTCTTATACTTAGATTGACTTGGCAATAATCACACTAAACAATCTAATTTAATAAAATATGTATTATTTGTGAGATACATTGTGTTTTCATGTGATGGCCAAGTCAATCTATCTATTTAAAACATAAAAGATTTTTAATATTGATATGGTCAGTAAAATATGTTGTTAGGTTAATTAACTAATACTAATTATATAATAACTTGAGACAGAAGGACTCTTAAGTAGGGACTGAATAAATTAACCGACTTGGTATTACATGGATCTCACAACTTTTTACGGTAGATGTCTTTTTGTAAATAGTCCTACTTTTTTTCCTTTCCGGTAGCATCTACTTCTTGAATACCAATTTCAGATATTCGGGCAATTTAGTCTACTTAAAACTTTGCGGAATTTGATAAGACATGTCCCATTCTTGCTTTTTCATTCCGTTGAACGTTTTACAAGTTACCTTTGAACATAATTATATCTAGGCACCTTTGATTATTTCATTTACCTGTCTACATCTATTAAGATATAGGTAAATGAAATAATTGTCAATGTATAATACATATACAGACAGGTACACTGATTCATTCACTGTAAATGTAACTTTGTAATCCTATATATTTATATGGGATTACAAAGTTATTTATGCAGTTATTGTATCTAGAAAACTGGACCGAAATCAGAAAATATTTTAGTTTTTCCTTGATTTATACCATCCACATAGGCCTCCCCCAAAGAATGCCACAAAGCACGGTCCTGAGCCATCTGCATCCATCGACTTGCTGCATATCTTACCAGGTCGTCACTCCATCTAGTGGGGGGACGCCCTACACTTCGCCTGCCGGTACGAGGCTGCCACTCGAGAACCTTTCTTCCCCATCGGTTGTCGGTTCTTCGAGCTATATGGCCGGCCCATTGCCACTTCAGCTTACTAATCCGTTGGGCTATGTCGGTCACTCTGGTTCTACTGCGGATATCCTCATTTCTGAGTTTATCACGCAGAGAAACTCCGAGCATAGCCCTCTTCATAGCTCGCTGAGCAACCTTGAGCTTCCTCATCCGGCCAGCAGTGAAGGACCACGTCTCAGTTCCGTATGTCATCACTGGCAACACAGGTATACCTGACGAGAAGATGTGCCGTAATTTCCCGAACGCTGCCCAACCGAGTTGAATCCGTCGATTGACCTCCTGGTCGAAGTTGGACTTACCTAGTCGGAATATTTGTCCCAGGTAAACATACTCGTCAACAACTTCGAGCTTAGTGTTCCCAACAACTACCGGCATAGGTGTGACATGGACATTATTAAGCATGATCTTTGTTTTGTCCATGTTCATCTTAAGACCTATCCGTTGGGAAACACTATTGAGGTCATTGAGCATAGTGCTTAGGTCCTCCAGCGATTCTGCCATAAGGACTATATCGTCGGCAAATCGAAGGTGAGTGATGTACTCGACATTGATGTTAATACCGTATCCTTTCCAGTCCAGAAGCTTCAGAACGTCTTCCAATGCAGCGGTGAAGAGTTTCGGGGATATGACGTCACCCTGTCTTACACCTCTCTGCAATTGGATAGGTTTCGTAATCTGGTTCTGTACTCGGATAGCCATCGTAGCCCTACTGTACAAGCACTTCAACACTTCGATATACCGACAGTCAACTTGGCACTGCTGAAGGGACTGCAGCATCGCCCAAATTTCGACGGAATCAAAGGCTTTCTCATAGTCCACATACGCCAGACAAAGTGGCAAATTGTACTCCTCGGACTTCTGTACAATTTGCCGAAGGGTATGTATGTGGTCTATAGTGCTAAAGCCTTTTCGGAAACCGACTTGTTCGGGAGGCTGGAAGTCGTCAAGTCTGCGCACGAGACGATTCGTAATGACTCTCGAAAACAGAACGTAGACGCGGCTCAGAAGGGAAATCGGTCTGTAGTTCTTCAAGAGAGCGTTGTCGCCTTTCTTGAAGAACAAGACCACCGCACTTCTGCTCCACGCCTCCGGTGTAATGCCACCATGGAGGACGGAATTAAAGAGCTTCTGAAGGACTTCAAGTACCGGTTTTCCACCCGCTTTCAGAAGCTCCGCTGTAATTCCATCCTCACCTGGGGCATTGCCGTTTTTAAGGTGCTGGAGAGCCATTCTAATCTCGCTCAGACTGACGTCCGGGATATCATCGGAATAATGTCGGATAAGACTCGCTCTTGGATCGTTACTCACACTTGCGTGCGGCTCCAACGATGACGTGTACAGCTGCCCATAGAACCTCTCAATCTCACTCAAAATCTCAGGTGCCCCGGAAACGATGCTGCCACATTCGGTCTTCAGCTTTGACAGTTGGCTCTTTCTGGCAGATAGATCTCTGGCAAAGACTTTGGAGCCTTGGTTCCGCTCGATCACTTCTTTAATACGAGCTGTAATAAAGTTGCGTAAGTCCCGCCGCATGCATTTGGAGATCTGTCTGTTCAGTTGCCTGTATGCTGTCAAATCTGTTGAAGAATGTAGCTTCATCTCGCGTCTAACAGCCATGAGATTAAGAGTTTGATCGGAGAGTTTTTGTGTTCTTCTGCAGCGGGTCTTGCAGAACTTGGCTCCGAGCGCATGGACAGTTTCCACAAGCTTGTCATTCATATCGTCCACTTCATTGCAGTCTTCTAGGCACTGAAAACGTTTTTGTAACTCGAGCTTAAAGGTTTCGGGACTTTGGATTAGAGCACGAGGGGGACGGAGCGTTGACTTCATTAGACGAGACCTCTCCAACTTAACGTTTAGGTTCAGTGTGCCTCTAATCATTCGGTGATCGCTACTAGTTTTCACCCTCGCGATCACGGAGACATCACTGAATAGTTGTCGTCTGGTCGTCTTAATGAAGTCAATCTCATTTTTTGTCGAACCGTCGGCGCTCGACCAGGTCCACTTCCTGTGGGGCCGCTTCTGGAAGAAAAAGTTCATCATAAGGAGTCCCTTTTTCTCCATGAAGTCGGCCAGCTGCTGGCCCTTGGGTTCCGTTGCCCTATTCCAAATTTCCCCACTTTCAGCTCACCGTTCTCTCTTGTGCCTAGTTTTGCATTGAAGTCTCCCATTAACACCGTATATTGGGTTTTGGAGGAATGCATGGCTTTAGAGATATCCTCATACATGTATTCCACATCCTTATCGGGGTTTGCCGAGATTGGTACGTAAACCTGTATGACCTTCAGCGAATACCGTTTGGTGATTCTGAGTATAAGGTACGCAACCCTCGTCGACACACACTGAATCTTTACAACGTTGTTAACGAGAGACTTGTGGACGATAAATCCGACACCTCCTTGGGACAGATGGTCGCCCTCCCGGTAATAGAGCAAGTTGCCGGATTCGAGGATTACCGTGTCCTCCCCCTCTCTTCGGACTTCGGATAATCGGTAACTTTTCTATCTCTTCTTCCAGCTCCACAATCTTCTCGTCAGTCCTCAGGGTGCGTGCGTTGTATGTTGCCAGGTCGAGTCGTCGTAGGTGGCAACCGAACCTCTACCGAAGATTCTTAGCACCCCCTGCCCCGCCGTTACCATGGTCGCCCCCGTAGCGAGGAATAGCGGGGCCGCCGGGGACTGGGGGCCGTCTCTTCGTAACTTTCATCATGGGGGGTACATTGCCATAGTTGCCACGCTTGGCGACCGGGTTGGCAACCGCAGTTTTTTTTTGGATTGATGCAACCAATCATTGAAGCAACCATTCCATTCGGTAGTTGGGGTCTCCAAAATGGCCGTTTCGTAGGCGTCCACAGCTTCTTCAGGTGATGAAAATCTCTGTCCACGCAATTTATTCTTTATTTTAGGGAAAGTATAGAAATCATTAGGGCTTAGGTCGGGGCTGTACGGCGGATGGTCTAATAATTCTATGTTTTCTTGTTCTAAAAATCTCTTTTGTTCTGTGTGCGGTGTGAGAACTCGCATTGTCGTGATATAGGATGATGCGACGGTTGCAGTTCTTTTTATGGAGTTCAGAAACGACCTGTGACAAACAAATGCTAGTATACCATTCTGCATTAACCGTTCTTTGTCCCTCAAGATTCCGTTTTTTGTCGTAACATGGCCAGTTTTGAGCACAAACGTGGCCACCATTTTTTTTGCAACACTCCGTGAACGAACAATTTTTGTTGGCTTTAACTCATTTTCGAACACCCAAATTCGTGACTGGTTTTTTTTTCGGGTTCGTACGCGTATATCCAGGATTCATCACCTGATACGATGTTGTATACAGCATTTGAGGATCCTGCGTGGAATCTTTCGGGAGTTCTGACGCACCAAGTAAAGCGAGCCGCTTTTTGCTCTTCACAGAGCGAATGCGGTATCCATCGGGAAAACAACCTTTTTACACCTAATAGTTCATGCAAGATTATTTGTGTTTGACTCATGGCATCGCTCGATCTTCCTCAATCAGCTTACGCACAGCATCGACGTTTTCTTGGGTGACTGCAGTTTTTGGACGACCTTGACGGGGATTATCACTGAGCTTGACACGTCCACGTTGATATTCAGAAAACCAGCGATAAATTGTGGTTTTGGATGGGGCTTCATCACCAAATGCAGAAATCATCCGGTCAACACACTGTTTTTGTGTTAAACCACTTCGAAAGTCATAATAAATCATTGCTCTTGAATTTTCTCGAGTCAATTCCATTTTCTCAACGACTAAACAAGTTTGACAAAACCTTGTGACAAGACCGAGAATCTTTTTTTAAAATAAATAAATGGTATTCGATTTTAAAAACCAAGGAGTTTTCAATTAAAAATATTTTAAAATTACAGGAACAGTGGAAATATTCAATTCCCGATACTTTTAGTGCAGCCTATGTAATTGTATTCTAAAGGGGAATGCCCACCGTTCATAGTCACTTCGGCCATGGGTGCCCACATATGAAAGCATATGGAAATGATAATATTCAATTAAAAGTATGAAATAGTCAAGGAATTGGTTTAAAAAAAGTCCGGATTTTTAAGATATAAAGGTTTTCTATTTTCATAAGAACAGTTTTTTAACAACAAATGACTTCGTATTTTCGTGACATTTAAACCACAATTGACACAGCGTAAATGTCCTCTTGAATGAGTTACTCAGAGCTGGGAAGAACTCTTGCCGGTGTGAAAGCTGGGGTCGTCGTTAACAGTGGATATCGAGTCCAAGTTCTTTCAGAGGTTATCGTAAGAAGTGGGAGCGGGATCCATTTTCAGGCCGTGTCGATATGGTGAGAAGAATTATCGGAGTCCATTTAGAAAGCTTATTCGTTGCTTAGATAACAAATCCGTGAGAAAACAAATAAAATAACTTAAATAAATGCAAAGGAATTCGACTTGTGACATCTTAGTTTTTGATAATTATGACATGGGCCAGCTGTGAGATTCGATGTTGCCAATTAACAGACATAAAATCGGTAAATAGATTGCGATTTTTTTATTCGATTTATAATTTCATAAAAAAGATTAATCTTTCATTAAATTATCATTTAAATTCTGCACGCCTTTTAAAATATATTTTGTTTTATTTATTTAAATTCAATTTTAAATGTATTTTAAAGAACAAATAAGAATAATAGTTAAATTGTGCAGTAGCGTTTTTGTTATGTTCTAAAGAGTTCATGGTAAATCAACTAGCAATTCGCTTGTTTAATTATCACATCATAATAATTATCGAAAAATTACCATTATAATAATGATACCATAAAAAATCGATTGAAAAATTGTAGTGTTATGCTACTTACATTTCTTTGTACACTATTTCTTCATTCTGTTTTGATATTCTGCATTCATGTTTTGCATCACTTTATACTATTTTTTCATTCTGTTTTTGATTTTCTGCATTTATATTTAGCATCACCTTTATTTCCATAGGATCCTGTAACGTTTTTACACAATAATATATCATTTTACTGCGTATTTTCACACTATTTAGTACTTTTAAAATAGCTGTCAATGGAGTCTTACCTTTTTTGGTCTTTTATTGAATTCTCTGTAACTCTACAATTTCAGGCTTCGGCGCGCTATCGCGCATCAGTTTTTCCTATATGAATAATATCTCGTTTCTTACTTTAATGTAATAGTTTCTTAATAACAGTTCAAAAACCAAAAATTGGTAAATATGACAACTACTATTTATACCGTTGTCATGGTAACTTTTATTCAAATTCGTCTCTGGTATGATGTTCTTTCTACATAAATACTCTTTGGCTGTAGGTCATTTACAATAAATTTCGTTTTAATTTAAATAATTTCTCGTTCTCTCTAAAAAGGTATAAAAGCCAAACAATGGGAGAATACAGGACAGTCTCGCTTCAGTTCTCCAACGAGAAACATCTACTAAAGGCCTTATCCCGGGGCCGCTTTGCCCCGGGATCCTGCAAGCCTCCATCTACACGTGAAGTCGTCGGCAGTCTGCTTCAAGCGCGGGGCCACACTACCTTCGGGCGCGCTACGACTGCTTGCTCCAGGCGCCGAGTGCACCTACTGCCCGCGCTACCTTCGGGCACGCTACGACTGCTTGCTCCAGGCGCCGAGTGCACCTACTGCCCGCACTACCTCTGGGCGCGGCGACTACTTCTCCAAGTACTGAGCGCATCTACCCCAGGCGCTACGTGCGCCGGCTCCGGACGCTGCGTGTGCCCAGTCCAGGCGCAGCGTGCCGTCGCCGCTGAGAAACCTCAAGCTCTGCGTGTGCCTATTTCTACAAAAGCAGCGAGGCTCCAGGCTCCACTATAAAACTATATTGTCCTATTCTCCTATCTTTATTTTTTTTAAAAACCTAATTGTAATCTCATTTCATCCATCATCTTCATATTTCATTTTTTTTATAAAATTGTAAATACTTTTCTAAAACTTTAAATATATTATTTTCTTGGTCTATTTTGTTGTTTTGTTGTTCTTAGGTTAGGTTCTCTTTATTTTTTAATTGTCGCTTCACGACAAAGTCAGAATCGACTTTTTTAACGAGATTTGTGATTGGCAACACTTTTTACTTTACCCACATACTAATGACTTGCGGATTTAGCTAATTTAATTTTTATCTTTTCGGTACTTTTTTTTTGTGAAAAAATATTGCAATCTTTTTTGAATACACAAATACCGCGATTAATTACCATAAAAAAAGATGTATTTTTTTAACAAATGCAAATTGTTGGGCGTTTCATGGCCAGAATTGGGCATTCCCCTTTGAAGTTTCTACGTCTGCTAGAAGTGCTTTTGGGTTTTGATGATCGGTTAGTCAGTGAATGACAAACCAAAACAAAACAAAACTTTGACTAGTTCTAATTCTTAAACTGCTGGTTCAAATTGAATGAAATTTGAAATATACCGTGTCTATACAATGCATGCTTGGTTATTGAAAATTCAGTTTTCTAGTTTTATCCACAACGAAGTTATAGGAGGTCGAATATGGTCTGAACTGCTTCGAGAAAAGGATGGTACGGCCGTGCCGCTTTTTTGCTCGACTTTGCGGGAGCACTGCCGTGCCCCCAAATAGGAAGGACAACGCATCTGCATTTTGATTCTCAATCGAGGATAAACGTATATGTTTATGGGCCACAGTATCCACTTACCATTAGGTGAACTGTGTGCTCTTTTGTCACCTTTATTCTATAAAAAAAATGTGTGTTTTTGATACAAGTACTGACAGAGTTGGGATAGGAAAAAAATAAGAGCTCTTAGTACATTTAACATATGTTCTGAATAATATATTCATGTATAGCATTGGCATAAATAAGTAAAATAAGAATTTCCTACTATTCTTTTTTTAGGGCCTCATTATTTTTAATCTCTACAATAAATTACAACATTATTAGCTGTTGCAAGGAAAATTAAAAATGTTTCTATACACTTTTTAAAATCACTTTTAGAAACTTTTAAATAAAGCAAGAATTTTTATTAATTAATTTTCTTAAACTTATTTTCGCTACAAACTTACTCAGAAATGGGTTTGAAGGGAGTAAGTGGCAATTAAGGAAAACTCAGTCGAGTTTGATATTTGATGTGAAAATAAACAGCACTCGACTTGAAATTATGCTTTGCCCTAATCTAACACTTTTTGAAAATAGTATTTTAATGGCTAGGCTTACGACGCTGTAACCGTTACCAGATAGCAATTTATTTATATTTGTACAGGTAGCCTAATAATTAGCGGCCTTACTAGTAATAGTTTATTATCGCTTACTTAAAATTACTATTAATTGTCTTTATACTACTCTTTCTATTGTCATTTAGTGAAAATTGAAGTGGCGGTTTAAAAAATATCCAATACCCCATATTGTCCCACAGAAGGGAATGAAACAGATGTGCAACAGGCGTTAATTTTCATTATATCGATTCCAATCGTTCATGTCATTCATTAGTTACACGATAACTAACGGATACACGACGGCCACACCAACAATTATTGTATATATACACTAAGTAGCTCGCCCCGCAGATGACTTCCGGTACACGAAGCGATGATTTCGATGAGTTTATCCCGCCATCTTTCAGATCTATATTTTGTGATTTTATTTTTTTATCACTAAACCAACGTATCTATTGTGATATTGTAAATATTTTTTAAATCTTTAAAATTGTATGTCATTGAGTATCTCAATTTTAAATAGTAATTGTTGAAGATTTCTTGTTGTAAATTATGTATTATAATAAAACCACTTTGTTGGCACTTTATATATTTATTTTACTATAACAGATATATGTTTTTGTAATATATTATAACCATATGTAGAGAGAGGCGTTGAGCCTGCAAATGTGTTGACTAAAGAGTGTCAAGAAAACAGAAGCGAGAAAAAGAAGACTATATTTTGCGTTCGGAATTTAAATTTAATATTTTAAGTTCTTAGTTTAAATATAATATTAAACATTCTCGCCCGCTTTCTTGATTGTATCTATGTATATAAAAAGAACGTTGTTTGTACTACAAAATTATACAATTTAAACGTCTATTAAATGAAAATAAAATGTTGCTTAATTCTAATAGAAATAATATTTTTTTAAAGTATAATATTGCAAGTTAGTACATTATTTATAAAAATACAATTGTAGGTATATAGTATAAAGTTAATTGTTATTTTGTTATTATTTAAGCATTTGATAATAAAACTAATTTATTTATAGGTCTGGTAAATTCACCCTGTTAAAGTACAAACCCTAACTAATCTTACTAAACCATCATCTTTATTTTTGTTAACCGATATAACTTTACCAAGGGGCCAGTAAGAAACCGGGACAGTTTCCTCCTTAATAGTAACGATATCATCTGTTTTCAGGTTAGGTCTAATTTGTAACCATTTACCTCTTGACTGTAGTTCGGAAATGTAGCTATTATAAAAATGTTTCCAAAACTGTTGTTTTATTTTTGTGACTCTCTGATATAGACTCAATCTATTGTCTAAAATCTCTGATATGTTAGGCTCAGGTAAGTCGGTCATAGTAGTTCCTATTAGAAAATGCGACGGGGTAAGACATACCAAATCCTCAGGTGTATCTTTAAGCAGACTAAGGGGTCGGGAATTAAGGATTCCCTCAATTTGTACAAGAAAAGTGTATAATATTCGTAGGTCATCTTAACATTACCTAAATGACGTTTTAACAATGACTTGACTGGCTTTATTCCAGCCTCGTAAAGTCTACCCATATGACTTGCAACAGGAACGGTAAAAGACCACTGAATTGAGTTTTTACTACAATAGTTTATTATTTCACTGTAAGATCTGTCACACTTGAATAGCTTGTATAAGTCATTTAGTACGTGATGAGCGATCCAGAGACACTCTGGGAGGCAAGCCATTTATTGCTCACAGATTTGCGCTGGGAATCTTACACAACAAACGCATCCATGTATTACCCTTTTTTTATTGCGAACGTTCATTATCATCATTACAGCCCTTCAGAAGTCCACTGCTGAACATAGGCCTCCTCCAAGGAATGCCACGAAGCACGGTCCTGAGCCACCTGCATCCATCGCCTTCCTGCATATCTTACAGGTCGTCACTCCATCTAGTGGGGGGACGCCCTACACTTCGTCCGCCGGTACGAGGCCGCCACTCGAGAAACTTTTTTCCCCAACAGTTGTCGGTTCTTCGAGCTATATGGCCGGACCATTGTCACTTCAACTTACTAATCCGTTGGGCTATGTCGGTCACTCTGGTTCTTCTGCAGATATCCTCATTTCTAAGTTTATCACGCAGAGAAACTCCGAGCATAGCCCTCTCCATAGCTCGCTGAGCGACCTAGAACTTCCTCATACAGCCAGCAGTGAAGGACCACGTCTCAGTATCATAGGTCATCACTGGCAACACGCACTGGTTGTACAGCCTTGTTTTCAAG
Source organism: Parnassius glacialis (assembly GCA_033319125.1). NCBI lineage: Eukaryota > Metazoa > Arthropoda > Insecta > Lepidoptera > Papilionidae > Parnassius > Parnassius glacialis. The sequence goes on along the minus strand of JAVANC010000013.1, from coordinate 19,578,197 downwards.
TTTTGAGGTATACCTGACGAGAAGATGTGCCGTAATTTCCCGAACGCTGCCCAACCGAGTTGTTGTAACCGATTGACCTATCGGTCGAAGTTGGACTTACCTAGTCGGACTATTTGTTGCAGGTAAACATACTCGACAACAACTTCGAGCTTAGTGCTCCCAACAACTACCGGCATAAGTGTGACATGGACATGAAACATGATCTTTGTTTTGTCCATGTTCATCTTAAGACCTATCCGTTGGGAAACACTATTTAGGTCATTGAGCATAGTGCTTAGGTCCTCCAGCGATTCTGCCATAAGGACTATATCGTCGGCAAATCGAAGGTGAGTGATGTACTCGACATTGATGTTAATACCGTATCCTTTCCAGTCCAGAAGCTTCAGAACGTCTTCCAATGCAGCGGTGAAGAGTTTCGGAGATATGACGTCACCCTGTCTTACACCTCTCTGCAATTGGATAGGTTTCGGAATCTGGTTCTGTACTCGGATAGCCATCGTAACCCTACTGTACAAGCATTTCAGCAGTTCGATATACCGACAGTCAACTTGGCATCGCTGAAGGGACTGCAGCACTGCCCAAATTTCAACGGAATCAAAGGCTTTCTCATAGTCCACATACGCCAGGCATAGTGGCAAATTGTGCTCCTCGGACTTTTGTACAATTTGCCAAAGGGTTTGTATGTGGTCTATAGTACTAAAGCCTTTTCGGAAACCGGCTTGTTCGGGGGACTAGAAGTCGTCAAGTCTGCGCTCGAGACGATTCGTAATGACTCTCGAAAACAGCACGTAGACGCGGCTCAGAAGGGAAATCAGTATGTAGTTCTTAAAGAGAGCGTTGTCACCTTTCTTGAAAAATAAGAACACCGCATATCTGTTCCACGCCTCCGGTGTAGTGGCACCATGGAGGACGGAATTAAAGAGCTTCTGAAGGACTTCAAGTACCGGTTTTCCACCCGCTTTCAGAAGCTCCGCTGTAATTCCATCCTCGACTGGGGCCTTGTCGTTTTTAAGGTGCTGGAGTGGCATTCTAATCTCGTTCAGACTGACGTTCGGAATATCATTGGAATAGTGTAGGATAAGACTCGCTCTTGGATCGTTACTCACACTTACGTGTGAGTCCAACGATGATGTGTACAGCTGCCCATAGAACCTCTCAATCTCACTCAAAATCTCAGGTGTCCCGGAAATGACGCTGCCACACTCGGTCTTCAGCTTCGACAGTTGGCTCTTTCTGGCAGACAGATCTCTAGCAAAGACTTTGGAGCCCTGGTTCCGCTCGATCGCTTCTTTAATACGAGCAGTATTAAAGTTGCGTAAGTCCCGCCGCATGCATTTGGAGATCTGTCTGTTTAGTTGCCTGTATGCTGTCAAATCTGTTGAAGAATGTAGCTTCATCTCCTGTCTAACAGCCATGAGATTAAGAGTGTGAGCGGAGAGTTTTTGTGTTCTTCTGCGGCGGGTCTTGCAAGACTTAGCTCTGACCGCATGGACAGTTTCCACGAGCTTGTCATTGAAATCGTCCACTGCATTGCAATCTTCTAGGCACTGAAAAAGGTTTTGTAGCTCGAGCTGAAAGGTTTCGGGACTTTGGATTAGAGCACGAGGGGGACGGAACGTTGACTTCATTAGACGTGACCTTTCCAACTTAACGTTTAAGTTCAGTGTGCCTCTCACCATTCGGTGATTGCTGCCGGTTTTCACCCTCGGGATCACTGAGACATCACCGAACAGTTGTCAACTGGTCGTCATAATGAAGTCAATCTCATTTTTTTGTCGAACCGTCGGGGCTCGACCAGGTCTACTTCCGGTGGGGCCGCTTCTGGAAGAAAGAGCTCATCATAAAGAGTCCCTCTTTCTCCATGAAGTCGGCCAGCTGCTGAACCCTTGGGTTCCGTTGTCCTATTCCGAAATTCCCTACTTTCAGCTCATCGTTCTCCCTTGTGCCTAGTTTCGCGTTGAAGTCTCCCATTAACACCGTATAGTGGGTTTTGGAGGAATGCATGGCTCCAGAGATATCCTCATACATTTCCTTCACCTCCTCATCGGGGTGGGCCGAGTTTGGGGCGTAAACCTGTATGACCTTCAGCGAATACCGTTTGGTGCTTCTGAGTATAAGGTACGCAACCCTCGTCGACACACTCATAGTCTTTACAACGTTGTTAACGAGAGACTTGTAGACGTTAAATCCGACACCTCCTTGGGACAGATGGTCGCCCTCCCGGTGATAGAACAAATTGCCGGATTCGAAAATTACCGTGTCCTCCCCCTCTCTTCGGACTTCGGATAATCCTATGACATTCCAGCGCAACTTGTCTATCTCTTCTTCCAGCTCCAAGATCTTCACGTCAGTTCTCAGGGTGCGTGCGTTATAAGTTGCCAGGTCGAGTCGTCGTAGGTGGCAACCGTACCATTTTTTTTAATATGATAAAGGTTGACAAACGAGCACACAGTCCACCTGATAGTAAGTGGTTGCTGCTGCCCATAGACATCTACATCTATCCTCTATTACAAATCAAAATGTAGATGCGTTGTCACCCGTGAGGACTAAGATGGAATGCCTCATTTCCAATAAAAAAGGGCCTCCGGAGATTCTTAGCACCCCCTGCCCCGCCATTACCATGGTCGCCACCGTAGCCGTCTGGCTATGAGTTCCGATGTATTTTGTAACTCCGCATTAAAACTCTTGACAAAATTGATTATCCTTGTTAATTTGTCTTTTAAAAAGCTTCTTTTCGTTATTAATAATGAAATATATTCGCTATCTTTTTTCGACATATTTTGTAATTTTATTGTATATCAAATTTCAAATAGTTTGTTCTTTTTTATTTATTTATGTACGTTATATTTTTCTGTTATTTTTTATTGCTTTTGCATGAAAATTATTTCTATATATTGACAAATGTTTAACTTTAATCTAAATTATATTTATAATCTATAATCTAAATTAAATTTAAACCTTTTATCTTTTCGACGATGTTCTTATATCGTTGGTTCATTTCGATCGTGATTTCCTCGGGCCTTTTCAATGAAATGAAAATGGCCGATGTCCACAATCTTTACCGGGGAGAAGGACCACTAAAATATTGAAGATTTCTTGTTGTAAAATACGCACGCACACATCCTCTCTCTCTTACAGACATGTATGGAAGGATGTGCGTGTCTGTTTCACACACATTTAATTATATATCTTAAGCTTCAGTTTCCACAAAACTGTAGTTTCATTATAATTGACAAACGATATACTGCGTCGAAATGACAAATAGAATTGTATTGGAATAGAAATGAAACAACGTTTACTCGGGGTTGCTGAAGGGAGATTCTTAACATACATAAAGTACATATGTATATTTTGTACAAACATGCAATATCAAAATCTTCTGAAACATGCCTCGTGTCTCGTGTCCTTCCAGGTACACGTGGAAAATAGGAAGTAAGTCCCGTAAGTCTCTTAAAACGTGCGATGCAATAAAAGCAAAACAACTTGACGTATCGCGTATGTAATTAAACTCACGCGGAGTCGTAAAAGTTTTATAAGTGAAATTTAAAAAATACAGCTCTTCTCTACATAGTATAAAACAAAGTAGCTTCCCGCCGTCTGTACGCTGAGATCTTTAAAGTTACGCAACAAATTTTAATGTGGTTGTCACCAGTAGATAGAACGAGAGAAATGTTTTTATGTATAATGTATAAATATTTTATATTGTCTAATTCTTCTGTCCGTGTGTATGAAAATAAACTCCTCCTTAACAGCTGTCCTGTGAGAGCCGTGGTAGCTCAGAGTGCCGTGGTAGCTCAGATGGTTAGTGCTCGCTGTAAGTTTCACAGTACGCGAGAAACTCGGGTTCTATCCCCGCCGGCACCAATGAAATTGTTAATTGCAATTTTAAGTGCTGATTTACCACGTGCTTGGCGGTAAGGAAAACATTGTGAGGAAACCTGCATGTTTGACATATTGACGGCTCCGTGGCGTAGTGGCTTTGCAATGAGTTGCAACGCTTGGGGCCGTGGGTTCGAATCCCGCACGGAACAAGTATTTGGATGGCCTACAAATAATTGTTCCGGGTCTGCATGTTTGTCCTCGTGCAATATATGTTTGTAAACTGCCTCCACGATACAGGAGAAAATCCTAGTATGGGGGTAACGTTTTTTAAAAACAAAAAAAATATATATATTTCGAAGACATGTGAAGTTCGCCAACACGCGTTGGGGCAGCGCGGTGGACCTTTCCTTGCCCTAAAACCTTCTCAGAAATGAGAGGAGGCCTGTGCCCAGAAGTGGGACATATATAGGCTGTAACTTTAACTTTTAACTTTTTAACGGCTGTGCCAAGTTTTATAAAATTTTGTGTGTGTGATTAATTTGATTAGAAAATGGTAGAAAACAATTGAACCGTTAGGAGGCGTTGTTGTCGAGATCCAGAAATCAAGCGTGCGAAGCCGGGGCGGAACGCAAGGCGACTATACAAGTTAACTAATCCTTTTACGGAGGTGGGATAAGGTAGTTTCCTTCATGAATTCAATTATTTTTTCTGCTATGCTTACACGTGCGGCGGGATCTTCTATGCTACGTATTCCTCAGAAATGAGAAAAGAACATATCATTTCTATTCTATATTTAATTTCATCTTCATTCGGCACTCTCGAAATGTCCTTATATCAAACTGCACAGTATTTTATAACATAAAACGAAATTCAATAAAAATCTTTTTTCTTTAAAAGTGCTTTTCATAGTAAAAATAAAAAAGGTAACCTTGTACTAAAATCACATTTTCTGTTTTCGGTGATTGAAGACAGAAAAAGAAAAATTAAATGAACTTATTCGCTTTCTGGCATCATATATTGAAGAAAATTTTCATTCATCAATTTTCACACTTGTAACCGATTTAATAATAACAGAATAATTTTAATCGGTACAGCCGAGAAATCGGATCACATATACAGAATGAAAAAAAATATACGCGTCGGATATAGAGCTTTTTCATTTTTAGAACTCGGTGAAAAATAATAAAGTCGTCCTACCTACCGAAACTGTACATGAAACTTTTATCAAACAGTACGCTCGGTTTTTAATTGAATAACCAACAAGTAAGTTAGAAATCATCAGAGCCGTAGTAGTTCAGGGGCTAAGTGCTCACTGTAAATTTCACAGTACGCGAGCAACCCGGGTTCGATCCCCGCCGGCACCAATGAAATTGTTAATTGCAATTTTAAGTGCTGATTTACTACGTGCTCGACGGTGACGGAAAAGATTGTGAGGAAACCTGCATGTCTGAGAAATAAGAAAAAAAGGTATTACGAAGACATGTAAAGTTCACCAACACACACATTGGGGCAGCGTGGCGGACATTTCCTTGCCCTAAAACTTTTAAAAATGAGAAGAGGCCGCTATATAGACTGTAATATTGTAATACGTTTACAAAAGAAAGAAACCTAAAACACCTAATGATACAAAATCAAAAAACTAAGTTTCTAGAAGTGGAAAAGGTATAGAGAAATAATACTTTGTTAAAACTTATGCATTTTAAACTAAATAGATTCGGAAGAGAATATATTTATGCTATAAGTAATGTATTTACTGTTAGGACACTATATAGGTATTTTGTATACAATGCTAGGACTACACAAAGTTATAAAGTTTGATCGTTGTATTGTAGCAAAATGAAAGAAAATATAGTGGCTACAGCTATGGCTTGTTAGTAACATTTTATGTAAGAAACAATATGTTAAATAGCCAGCGATTTTGTACAACGTGATTAACAAACACATAAACATTTATCACCTAAATTACCACAATTGCAAAGAAAGAGAACAAGAGAGCTATGATCATACTGAGGCTCTTTTAACCAACATGTGATAATTTATTTGTAAAACATACTAACGCGCGTATACAGGGTTATTTTTCGAAGAGTAGCCAAATTTTAAACTTAAGTTCAAATATATAAATAATGATATACCGTTATTGCAGGTTTTGAAAATACGAGTAAATAAGGCTTCTACTCTTATTTGAAATTATCCCAAATTGTATTTGATTTATGGGCAACAACGTTTTTGTCTACCGATCGAATCTTACGAATGTGTGCGAGCGCAATTAAATTTGTTAAAATAATGCGTAATGCATTATTTTAACTATTTTTTTTACGCATTTTGAATTTGAAAGATAAAGAGGACAGAATATTTGACATTTTTTTAATTAACTTTTCATCACTATTTGCCTATATTACTTATTTTGAACCTTCTGTGCAAAATGGGCCGGTTATTGCAAAATAACCCTGTATACATACGTAAACCTTTAGTGCGAATGTTATTAGAATGATTACTTCAATTTTTATAGTTAATTTCTATGTAAAAGTCATGCAAATAGTAATGTGAGTGCTATAGAAGAGTGGACACAAGTTTTTATACTTTAAAGAAATCCCATCCCCGGTCATATTGTATGTATGATCATTTACTGAATAAACTATTCTAATTTATTTTTATTTACCATCATTATTGTATTTCATAACTACACAACTACAGTCAAGTCTGGCAACTTAACCAATGGAAGTTAACTTTGCCATTAGGGGTGTACTGGTACAAATTACGATTAACACGGAAAACTTAACGCTTTTTGGATGAAAATACAATAACTAATTTGTTAAAATAACACGGCCTACAAAGCACGTGCGTACAAGTGCAATCACGCAAACACACAAAAACGCACGCACGCACACACACACACACACACACACATTTTTTTTAATTAATTTATAAAATGGAAATGAATTTTATGTTATTCTTGTAACTACAAGTATTGTATGTTAATTATGGAAGAGCGAGTTTTCCTGTCACAAGTATTGAAAAATACTTAAAAGGAGAACTCTGTGTACTGCTGATGATGTAAATTTATTGTTACAGAATAAACATTTTTGATTTTTTTTTTAATTGACAGCATTGCTTTCGAAATGACAACATGAGAGTTAATTTTGGCACTTTATATTAACGCTGATTTGTGCCGACGAAATAACCTCTTTATTCAGTGCTCCAGAACTTTTGTTGACTTTGTTTGAAATACTGAATTCTAAATCTATATCTATCTAATATATAATCTATATCTGTGTAGTAACGTAATATTAATGGTTATCAAATTTAATATATCCTTTTTAACATGTTGGTCATAATAGTTATCTATAAAACTATCTTGGCAAAATTACCATACCAGTGATGCCACGATGTAACGGTTACTTTACCATGTTTTGCTACAACCAAGGTTTGTCACTTTCAGCCTATATTTTAACCGATGACGACTTTTTTAAAGCAAGGGTTCTGTACTTGACATTCTATGTATGTATGTATCGATGTTTTTTTATAGAATATTGGTGACAAACGAGCACACAGTCCACCTGATGGTAAGTGGATGCCCATAGACGTAAGAATCAAAATGCTGACGCGTTTTCACCCCTGAGAACTAAGATGGAATGCCTCATTTCCAGTAAAAAGGGTCTCCGGTTCTCTACACTCATCATACGAAACACAGCAACATTAAGCTGCTATTTTACGCTGGTATACTGTGAGAGCGTGGTCCTACCCCGGTCAAGCCGACCCATTGGTACTACAATCATAATATCTCTTAATTAAGCTGTCAATCAATCCATCTTTATCAAAAGTGAAAGAAAAAAAGGGAAAACCATATTATCTATATTATCGGGCATTAATAATATTATTACTGCTAAGTATTTTTCATTAATTCGCACCCAAAAAACTGTAATTTTTATTAATGACGAATGTTTTGCTATTGTGGAAAATCAATATTTAGATCATATATCATTTGATGATGATGACTACTAAAAAACGAATACTTTTCCAAGCTTTATGTACCTATACTTTGCACCAATTTGTTTTTAAATTTTAGATGATAGAATTTTTGTTTGATTGTGACAAGACTTAAATAAAAAATTAAGTAAAATACGTAATAATTTTTGACAACCCTGACACTTTATATGAAAAATTGAAAAATGGGAGGGCAACTTTGCCACAAGCGTAAACTTTGCTATTTGCAGCACAATTTTTTATTTTATTTTATCTAACATAATTATTTAAATTTCCACTATTAAAGTTTTACAGTCTGCCAAACTGCTCAGCAATTGTTGGCAGAAAAGGAAAGTTAAAGGAGCAAATCATAACTCTGAGTGTTGTGTATTATATTAAGACGTAAGCCTTAGATTATTAATAATCTAAGAGGTAAGGTTACCTTTAACTTTGAAGTCAAATCCTATTATTAAGTGGCGAAGCTTGCGAAGACACTTATTGATTTCACGATGTCTGTCCGTCTGTCCCACGATTATCTCGAGAACGGTTTCTAACTTTCAAATTCTGTTTACAGCAATCGATTACTGATCACCCAGGCATCTGAACCTCCTATTTTGAAACTGATTGCTCAACGGCAACCGTTAGAAACTGCTACAAAGCTGATTGCTTCGCCACTTTGCTATGCTGTTAGCTTGCTAGGTTTATTTTCATTATAAACTCTGACGGCAAAGTTGCCACAAAGTCAGGTAAACGTTGCCATTTTCTGTTTTTGAGTATTTTGTCTATTTAATGTTAGTACTTCTTTAAATCATTAATAAATACCAAATCTATGAAGAATATAATGTCACATTTAACATTGACGCTCAGTCTGATAGTACATTTTTTGTTGGAAAATTGGTCCTAAACTTTTAATTCCTTCGAAAAATGGCAAAGTTGCCAGGTTTCACGGTACAAAAAGTTATTTTCCATCACAATTAGTAATCATAATTTATTTATGTGAACTTAAAAAAAATTAAAACCATTAAGAGTTTTTTTTTATAATAAAAATAAATTCTTTGTTTGCCATAAAAAACGGGTCTTCCCCTATTAGTGGTACAATTACAATAGATTCTGGCGAATTAAGAATAAGTGGAATTCGGTTAACAATTAAAATGCATGTAGTAAACGAAAATCAAGGAATGAGAAAAGTGTTGTGTGGATAGAAGTCGTGTGCGTGCTTGCCACAAATACACACGTATGTGGTGTATTTGTTTGCGCGTGCGCGCGTGTTTGTGTGTGTTTGAATGAGTCCTACTTACAAGTATTAAGTATATATATATATATATATATATATATATATATATATATATATATATATATATATATATATGTGTGTGTGTGTATTATCATTCGTGTACTATACAGTTAGAGTAAATTTTCAGCTTCAGAAACGGGATTGAAGCGAGTAAGTTGCAATTAAGGGAAAAGTGAAAATAAACAGATCCCGGCTTACAAATTTAACTTTTCGTTATAGTTTTCTTTTTTGAAAATAATATTTTAAATGGTTTTGCTACGGTAACGATAAGAATTTTTTTTCTGTATTTTAACATTTTATTGAAATGCTTATACTGTAAAACTTAAGTCCTCTTTGTGTAGATTGTAATCATCGCAACGTGCTGCTTTTGTTATTTAAAATCACCTCAGAAGCATGAATAAAGCAGAACTGAATTTTTCCTGACATCTTATTGTTTGATTTTTAATGTAATACTTTTAGTACTTTACTCCAAAACTGAAATAAACTGAACTAAAAATAAAACAAACTTAGATACTAACTGTGAATGTCATATATTTTACAAGGCGCAAGAGAAATGGGAGCAAACTGCTAACAATCTGTGATGTTCGCACGAAACTTTTAATTGCAGTATTAATTGCTAAGTGACTGATATTTGACAGAGATGTAGGATATTATGAAAATTTTAAAATATAGAAACAAAATTATAATATAACTTTCTTTGGTTTCGATAAGGATTGAACTTTGGTTCTTTGCACGTTATCCGTGCACTTATCGCCCGAGCTACCACTGAAATCCTTACGTTATTAATCTTAAAATTTCATACATATGCACTGCATTATTGGAAATCTTTGATTATCCTAATGATCTAATAGTTCTTTTACATAATGTTGCGTCAAAAGTTTTGTCATTTAAGAACATTCATAAATGGTAAAATTCTGGTGATCATAGCGCCATCTCTTTTTGATGGATGTCTGATGTGATTTTTTATGTTTAATTACTAATAATCGATTTTTACTGTTGTAGAATTTTTTTACAAATCGTCCAGTTCCGAATTTAAAAATCTGACTGAATTGAACTCCAATTTCAAATATTTTTATATTGCATACAATAAACTAACTAGAGGAAATAATTGTGAAAATGTGGTTTTTGGAAGAGTATAATACATACATTCGTAGAACGGTAATTGTACTATACCTTCGCGCAAGTGCAAGCAATAACTTGACCAGTGTTACCAACTCGAATTTTAACAAATCCGTAGATTGTTATAAAAATTTCCGTAGAATTCTGTAGATGCTATTTCAAAATATCCGTAGATCTGCAGACCTTAAGAGGATCGAAAATTTTTGTTTTTGTCATAGAATACATAATTTTTTGGAGAAATTCTTTCTGTCATGTAATATTCTTGTTGTAAGTTCAATAGTAGTATAACAACGAATGAAGCTACACATGGTATAAGAAAAAAGTACCATAGAAATTTATTAAAAATTAATGTTTGTCTTTTAATTCAATTATTATTCGTAGAAAAAAAACCAATAAAATAATTAACACTTAAATATTTCTGGATAATTATACTAAAAAAAAATTCGATTGTCGGTTGTCGGCTAAGTTCGCACTCACGATAAAAAATGTTCTTTTTTTGGTAAAATTTTTAAAATTTAATTATTCTAAAAGAACTGTGAAATTAAAAAAAAATTAACTAACATGAAATCAAATTCGGTAGATTTCTATTCAAATTTCGTAGTTCCATAGACGATGAAAAATTTCCGTAGATCCACGGAAAAATCCGTAGATTTGACAACGCTGAACTTGACAAAGTTTTATCGCAATATGATAAATGGTATGGCAGTGCGAAAAATACGGACAAACAAAAATTAATTTTTTATATTAGATTGACTTTAATTATATAATTGTATAAACAAAGTTTGTTATTTAATAACTTTTCAAATGGTACATATATAAAGTAAATTGTTACAAAAAAGGACTTTATTAATGAAAATTGTTATTTGGTAAAGGAAATTCAAAAAGCAGACAAAAACAAAAGTTTTTAACACATATTATATATTTTATATATCATCATCATCATCATTACAGCCCTTCACAAGTCCACTGCTGAACATAGGCCTCCCCGAAAGAATGCCACAAAGCACGGTCCTGAGCCACCTGCATCCATCGATTTCCTGAATGTCTTACCAGGTCGTCACTCCATCTTGTGGGGGGACGCCCTACACTTCGCCTACCGGTACGAGGCTGCCACTCGAGAACCTTTCTTCCCCATCGGTTGTCGGTTCTTCGAGCTATATGGCCGGCCCACTGCCACTTCAGCTTACTAATCCGTTGGGCTATGTCGGTTACTCTGGTTCTACTGCGGATATCCTCATTCCTAAGTTTATCACGCAGTGAAACTCCGAGCATAGCCCTCTCCATAGCTCGCTGAGCGACCTTGAGCTTCCTCATACGGCCAGCAGTGAAGGACCACGTCTCAGTTCCGTAAGTCATCACTGGCAACACGCACTGGTTGTACAATTTTGTTTTAAGGTTTTGAGGTATTTCTGACGAGAAGATGTGTCGTAGCTTCCCGAACGCTGCCCAGCCGAGTTGAATCCGTCGATTGACCTCTCGGTCGAAGTTGGACTTACCTAGTCGGACTATTTGTCCCAGGTAAACATACTCGTCAACAACTTCGAGCTTAGTGCTCCCAACAACTACCGGCATAAGTGTGACATGGACATTAAACATAATCTTTGTTTTGTCCATGTTCATCTTAAGACCTATCCGTTGGGAGACACTATTGAGGTCATTGAGCATAGTGCTTAGTTCCTCCAGCGATTCTGCCATGAGGACTATATCGTCGGCAAATCGAAGGTGAGTGATGTACTCGCCCTTGATGTTAATTCCGTATCCTTTCCAGTCCAGAAGCTTGAAAACGTCTTCCAACGCAGCGGTGAAGAGTTTCGGGGATATAACGTCACCCTGTCTTACACCTCTCTGCAATTGGATAGGTTTCGTACTCTGGTTCTGTACTCGGATAGCCATCGTAGCTCTACTGTACAAACACTTCAGCACTTCGATATACCGACAGTCAACTTGGCACCGCTGAAGGGACTGCAGCACCGCCCAAATTTCGACGGAATCAAAGGCTTTCTCATAGTCCACATACGCCAGACATAGTGGCAAAGTTTATATATATATATATATATATATATATATATATATATATATATATATATATATATAAATATAAATATCGCGTACGAAATATCGTTTATATGGATAGATTTAAATGTGCAAAAGTATCGATAATTGTATAGTTCATTTTGACATTGCAATGTTACGAGTAAATTTGCGTCTAGCTTAGGTTCCCAAACTTTTTCAGTTCGGTGCGCACTTACAGATTTAGTATTTTGTCTCGGCGCCCTTGATGAAATAGAGTACATTGTAGATCAGCCCAAAAATAAAACTTCCACGATACTAAGCTGACATTTTATATTTATAATGACACACAAGAATGCATTTATTATAGAAAGATACAAAATAAAATACACTGGCAACCGAGTCAATCTGACGTGTGAGCTTCGTGATTAACACATATGTTTTTAAAGCGTGAGATAAGTCTTGACACCGTTACTCCCAGTTCTTGCTCCATATTGATCTTTGAGCGACATTTGCTCTTTATTTACAGCTACAGCTAAAAACCCGGTTTATTTTGTATCCACGAATACATAAGTTTAGTTTCCGTAAGTTTAGTCTGCAGTCTTCACGTTCTGCAAGCCATCTAGCTTTACAAAGGTTCATCTCAGCACTGGAAAATAATAATGCTTCCTGTTCCTACAAGCTACTCTCTGCGCTACAGTGTTCGGCACGGCTCTGAGCCTTACTGCTCGCCTCTGCTTCACGGCACTCTCGCAGAACAAATGCCTTCTTCTCGACTCACCGCAGACTATAACAGAATTAACAGTGGTAGAGCCACGCGGCAGCTTTTGTTGTCGCACGGATAGGCCAGCTCGAACCGGGGTGGTATCACGACCTCACAGAAAACCTGCGTGAAGTAGAGGTTTACCTCTGTGTTTCGCTTGGTGAGTGCAGGTGGCCGGAGGCCCTTTTTACTGGAAATGAGGCATTCCATCTTAGTCCTCACGGGTGACAACGCAGCTGCATTTTGATTAGCAAACGAGGATAGATGTAGATGTCTATGGGCCGCAGCAACCACTTACCATCAGGTGGACTGTTTGCTCGTTTGTCACCCTTATCCTATAAAAAAAAACTTACAAGGCAATTCCCTGGCACTTTCAAATTCGTCGACATCTAGACTGCACTATCGACTTCCGGTCTGAGCAGGGGGGTGATGTGGCAAAGCTGTCGTCGCGCCATAAGCGAAACACATCGAAGCCTTAATCGCACTAACAAAGTTCCGAAGTTAAAGCAGCATATATAGAATAGCTCCGAACTACCAATCGGAGCGTTGCCCGCTCTCCGGGCAGAACACCTTGCCCGGCGGGAGGTCTCCCCTTTTCCTTCCATCCGCTTCATATTTAAATATAATATTGAACGGACACGACATTATCGGTGTTGAAATCATCCATGCACTTGATCGCTTTCATGATGAAATTTCTTCGTATAAGTAAAAACAATATCGATACTATTACTCTTTGAGTTGTAACAGTGATGTAGTTTATAAAATGTAATCAATAGTCCCAAGAAATAAAACTTCAAAGCAAGTAAGACATTCTATGCGAAAGAAGTCGCGGACACAGCTAGACAAAAGATGAACGCTTTAACAAAATTCTTCAACGCCGCAGGTTAATAATAGAATATTGATTAAATCTTAAGCTTTGTAACCGTAGTGTCTATTGTTCCGTCACAAGCTACAGAAAAATGAACAGTGGTCCAATTTTAGTAGAGCTATCTTAAGTTGCGCTTTGCATAATTTCTAACAAAAAATACATTTTTACTTTACAAACAAATTATTCGATTGCTGCTATCTATTTTTCGATGGTCGAGGATTTATACGTCTTGCGTCAACGAGATGATTCTACCGCCTATGTTTATAAGCCATAACATTTTCCTGGGATTTAAAATATACTGGCCATGTAATGAAATAAGGTCATTGTTTTATGAGTACGTTAATTTTTCTTTATTTCGTCAGTTATTTTATATGGTTAAGGTTTATGTGGTAAGGATATGAAAACACATTAAAATCCTAAACATATTAAGTTTTATAAAAAAAAACATTAAAATAATAAAATGGAAGAAAATTATTCAATGTTATAAGAGAAACTAATTCAATTACAATTTGCAAGGGGAGTAAAAGACGCTCCCCCCCCCCCCCCCTCTAGATGACGCCCCCCACGACCTGCAGGAGGTCGATAAATGGCAATGGCTCTAGATCGTGCTTTGTGCTATCCCCAAACTTGGGGTAGGCCTTTGTACTACAGACGATTTTTGAAAGCCTATGATGATGATGAATAATCTATATTACCTAAGAATATTCTACTCCATTATATTTAAATAAAAATCCTACAAATCTTGCAGATTTCTACACGATGAATAGCTCATCAGAATTTTAATGTAAAATTCCGCAATTTACCATACAGAAGTATTTGCTGTGAAGTACTTGAAGAGTTTTCGACTTATCGAGTCGCCTACTTGGCCTTCATTTCATACGGACGCTTTGTGAATTTAAATCAGCTAAAAGTTTAAAAAAAATATTTTTGAGTATGTCAAGTTTGGCATATAGGTAGATGAATAAAAGTTGGCGCGATTATCTGAATAATTTGTATAGATTCACCGGTTTGAAGAAGGAAGAGAGCCCTGAGAAAAAATTGTTGTGAAAATATTACATAAAACATTTATCATCACACTTTACTGAATATCGAAAGCCACTAAAAAGCTAAAAAGACAGATCTTTGCTAATAAGGAAAAAAAAACTAAAAATGAGCCCATAACAATAAACATAAAACAAAGAAATTCGCGAAACATCTAAAAGAATTAATGTGTTCCTAATGAAGAAGATATGACTCATCCAAAATGGAATAATACCACAGGAGTTAATAAAGGCAAACGAATCAAGTCGTGGGTATATATTGTAGCATTTGATAGATTTACTAGGTAAATTTCATGAAGAAAAAAAACAATATCAATTTTGTTCTAATTTAACACATACATAATTTTCAGATGTTTTAATAAATGTTATAAATTTACTAGCTGATGCCCGTCGAATTGCTGCCACAGAAGAAATAATCGTGGAAATGTCGTTTTAACTTTTGGAGGGATTATATTGTTTAATAAGGAATGATAATACATTTACTGAAATTTAATTATATATATGACTTTCAAATAAATTTGTTGATACGATATGCGCGCTACAAATTAAGTTAATTGTACCTTCGTTAAAGCAATAAGTTGATAAAGTTTTAGCACAATCTGATTAACGGTATGGCAATCCCCACACTAGGATTTTCTCCTGTATCCTTAAGGAAATTTATAAACATAAATTGCACGAGGACAAATATCCAGACCCGGAACAATTATTTGTAGACCGTACAAAATACTTGTTCCGTGCGGGATTCAAACCCACGGCCCCAGCGTGACAACTCATTGCTAAGCAATTTAAGTACAATTTAAGTTATAAATCGCCCGTACGGTTCTTTTTTGCAAAATTAATATGACTTTAATATCATTCGTATTACCCCATAGCAAAATTCCATAAGATATTACGCTATGAAAGTATCTAATATAAACTAAACTAGTTGTCTCAACATTGATGACAATTCTAATTTTTCTTACAGCATATCATGTAGAACTAAGTCTTGCTGCTAATTTAGATATATTAAGGCCCTTTTAAAGCTTCGTGTCAAAATTAATTGAAAACATAAACGACAGGTTTGAGTTTGAAAATTAAAGAGGTATCGTCAGCAAATAATACTATATCGTGATTGTCTCCTACAAGATAAGGCAAGTCATTAATATAGACTATGAACAGGAATGGACAAAGAATCGAGCCCAAAGGAACGCCTATTGATACTACTGATGCTGAGGATCCTTTACCATTGATAACGAATTTTTAAGTTTTGTTATTTAAATATGAAATAATAAATCTAAGCGCAATATTTTTGACCGTAATGTTGTAGTTTCCTAATTAATATCTCATGATGAACACAATCAAAAGCCTTGGAAAGATCACAAAAAATACCTCAGACATCCTTTGAACACTTCTGGGCATTTAAAATATATTTCATAAGGTCAACCCCTGTCTGAGTCCTCGAGAGACCCCTTGTGAAACCAAATTAATTAATATGGAGTAATTTATTTTAACTTTTGGGTAACACACTAGTAGTATAGACTAGTATTAAAAATAATAGCAAGATGAGGTGCAATTAAATCTATTATGGACGTAATAACTGTAACGGAAATCTCCCATAAATATGCGGTTTTTTTTTTACATCAAGAGTTTTGAAATATTTTACAACATCTTGTGGTAATACTTTTTTTAATCTTAATTCTTTTAAAAAGGTATTAGAATTCTGTTTGAGTAATGAATCGGCGACAGTTGGAGAAGTATTCAATAACTTTGTTGTCAAAATAGGAATATCAGTGAAATATTTCTCAAACACCGCTGCAACTTCTTGATTTGATATAGTCAATTCATTGATAATTTGTGTTACGAGATTTTTCTTTACCGCTTTGGCTATTAATTATACTCTACGTCATTTTAATTTTATTTTAGCGGTCTTAATTTTGTTGTATATGTAAATATTTTTCTGTGAAGCACACTCTTTTAAACATTTTAGAATAGTTTTTGACATATTTTCTCAAAACATCGGAAATATTATAATATGATCTTTCATGGTAAAGTTCATATAATCTTCGTCTGTTCTTATGAATTCCTACTGTCGCCCACTCCTAAAATACCTTGCGACTGTTACTGGAGAATGTTTTATTAAATTCATTGCTTACGAGGGTAAATAATACTCCATATAAATAGTCTGAATTTTTCTCGTAAGAAAGCGATAGAAAGTTTCTTACCATATTACTTCTAAATCTCTACAGGCGTTTTGCATTATTTGGAACAAACATAATTTTTTCATTTTCCTGTTTTATGTGCATATATGATAATGAAATCAGTTGTCCACAGAGAAGATTAACGGGTGTTACTATCTGCTTGAGATCTTATAATTAATAAAATTAAATCCCAACCCAAACATACAACTGCAAGACTACAAGATACTATAAGTTCATACTGCGTAGATCGGAACAAAAGTTAATAATTTTAATTTAGAGGTAGCCATGGTTAACTATGACATAGGAACTTCAAACACCTCATTCCCCCCGTTACCATGGGTGCTGTAGATTGCTCGAAATGTCGGGAATATAAAATAAATTAATATACGCGATAGAATCCGTAGAAAGCAGTTTTATTCAAATGTGTAGTGTTTGCGTAAATATAAGTAAATATAAGTAATCATTATACAGGCATTTGTCGGAACCATGCGATTGTTCTGCTGATTATTCCCAATAACCCCTCTTACGACACCAACGCGACGAATGGGGTTAATAGTTTCACTTACGCCGTCACCACTTATCTGCTTATTTTTACTTATAAATGTATTTTCTTATAATTGTTACTTGTGTATTTACCTAGAAGTGGCGATGGTGTCAACACTCTAATGAAACAAATTTTTTTATAGCTATAAACGGAGAAGCATCTAGCTAGATGCTTCTCCGTTTGATTTCACGATTAAAAAAACTTTGTCATCAAAGATTTTTTAATAGCCTCTCTATGGATTTGGGTACGGAGTTATTGAATGGAAATACTATTTTTTGTCGGTCACTTGTTAGCCTCGTTCATTATTTACAAAGTGCACCTTAAGTCATCACGAGAAAATGAAGCCGAGTACCCAGTCTATCTGTAAGTGTATGCCTGTGGTTTATAGATACCTACATCTATCTACGATTAAGAATCGAAATGTAGATGCGTTGTCACCCCTTTAAGGTATTATAATATTAAGAGGGTTATTATAATATTAAGGAATATATGAATGAAAATAACCTCTGGGAATGATGTAATCGCTGTCATGCTGGTTCTATTTAAATTCATAATACAAATAATTGCAAAATTTTGAAAAAAACTAATCGTGCCGTGTTTTTCCTAGTTCTTTCAGAGGCAATATTTTACGAACCAGTAGTAAATTAAAAAAATACATTTAATAAGTATTATGTTATAATCTTCGTCTATATTGAAAGAATAATTCTATTCTATTCTCCTGAGATCTACAGTCGGTATTCAGAGATAATTCCAGTTTAAAATGTAAAATTATTCACGCCTATTACGCAGAGGGTTAGGCAAAGACTATGGACTACCATTTGGCACGATCGTGACACACGTGTCTGGCTTCTTTCACATCCATATATCCATATATTATACTAAACCGACGAGTAATTATGCTTGTATCTTTCATATCACTAACTTGATCGATAAACTTTCTTCTAGCCCTTCCCTTACTGATTCTGTAACTCACTTCTGCAGTATTTTGCTTTTTCTCTCTTATGTTATTCATTAATTCTACGTGTCTAAACTATCGAAGCATTTCTTTCTTAATCTCAGTCACAATATCTTCTTTTCTCCTATCACACAATTTCTCACCCTGTCGTTTAGAGTCAGTCCTAACATAATTCTATATGACTGCATTTCCACAGCACTAACTTTACTTTAATGCTTCTGCTGCCGCACCCAAGTTTCACTACTATACATTAAGGTAGGTAGAGGCATACAGTAAGGTAGGTACCAACACAGCGCTGCATCTAATAATTTCGTTAGTGGCGGTGTGAATCGAATTTGTTTTACTTGCTTTTGTAATATTAAGGCGAGCGTTTATTCCCTGCTGAGCTACCATGGCTCGCTGCAAAGTATATCTAATCAATAATTTCGATAGCGAATAACTTTACATAATGATTTTCATATACGCGGATTTCTTATATTCGGATATGATAATTTTTTTATGGGATAAGGGTGACAAACGAGCACACAGTCCACCTGCTGGTAAGTGGTTGCTGCGGCCCATAGACATCTACATCTATCCTCTATTACTAATCAAAGTGTAGATGCGTTGTCACCCGTGAGGACTAAGATGGAATGCCTCATTTCCAGTAAAAAGGGCCTCCGGCCACCTGCACTCACCGAGCGAAACGCAGAGGTAAACCTCTACTTCACGCTGGTTTTCTGTGAGGTCGTGGTACCACCCCAGTTCGAGCCGGCCCATCCGTGCGACAGCAAAAGCTGCCGCGTGGCTCTACCACTGTTATATAGATAAACTGAATTAAAACAATAACCCTTGCATATGAATAGTTATAAATTAAAAATAAGTTAGCATTTTACACCATAAAACCTAGAAATACATCCACATTTTTATTACGCGAAAGTTATAGAGATAATTCAGTGACGTCTGATATTTCCAGCTTGATATCTGTTTGCAAATTACTATTTGTGTACCTACGAATTTGCATAGCTACGACAAGTTCCAAGTATTTTCCTCTCTCTCTTTTCGCTTTTCAAAGTACTGAAGCTAAAATGTAATGTTAACAATACTCGCTGTGCGAACGTACACTGCAAGCTAAATAAAAAGAACGATCTGATACAAAACAACACTACCTACTAACACTAATGATGAATCGAAAAAGGTACATTTTTATGTATGAAGTACACATAAGCGCTATAGAGGGATATCTGCTATAATTGGCAACCGCAGTTTTTTATTTTTAGTCGTTATTAAGGGGACGCTGCTGCCTGTCTCCTTATTTGTTTCCCTCTGTCGCCTCTTACGACAACCACGGAATGATATAGGATAGTAGGATTAGACCGTTAGAGTCATTCGGGTCAAGTGTGCGCACTTTGTTAAATATTAGTTCACTACGCATAAAATAAAAAAGTTAGGAATATAAAAGTCGGCTCTGAGATAAACCACATATTAGCCTCTAAATTGAAATAGAAATAAGAATAGAAAACTTGGTGGTTTTTTTTTCTGTAAGCATTTAATTACATAAAATCGGAATGCGCTCACTTGACCCACGATGCGGGTAACTGTGCGCACCCGTACGGGGTAAGTATACGCATATGGGATAAGTAGCGCATTCCTTGGATTAATCAAAATATACACAATATTCAAGAATAAAGATTCTTTATTGTAATGCCACTTAGAAAATATTTTTATTAGTTATTAGTCTGCATAAAAATAACAATTATCTCACAAAATTAAATTAACTTAACATTTATATAAATTAAATTATAGAAATTTTTAATTATTAATATTTAGAGATTAACATATTTTACTTGGGATTGTCTAATGTATTAGAAACAATATTAATTTGGGGATCATCAATTCAATTATCACAAACAAAAACACCTCTCTCATATGCAGTGCATCCTCATCAGATGGCATCCTCATGTCATCAGTCTTTGCATACATGCACTGACTCCATTCTTCAGTATTAGGCTCTGTATATTTTTGCTTACATAGAGGACAACAGTATTCTACTGTTGTAGTGGTCGAGGCCATAGAAAACTGTTCGTCCTCTTCAAGACGATGATTTCGATTTGGAATAATTACAACGAATACAATACTCACTAATATATACCAATGGCGCTTGCAGCAGCTATTTTGCTCATGCTCAATGAGTGCTTTGGCTCTAGAGATTTATTCTTCAGTGACCGATGCAACTTCAGGTCTTTTTCTTATATAATTTCACGGTATGGTGATGAGAAACTGAAAATAACATCGAAGGGGCAAGTGTACGCATGCGCACACTTACCCGCGCATACTTTCCCCAGAACACCAAATTGCAATTGAAAGCTCATAAAATAAATTGAAAATAAATAAAACATGATTTTTTTATATAAAATGTAGCGTAAACATATTATTATTCAAAGAAAATACAACTTACCGTTGTGAAATCGATAACGCCGATGATACATTGTTTTCCATTAAACAAAAAAATTCGAATTTAAACACCATATACTGTTTTTTATGAAAAAAAAAGTTATTTCTCAACCGCCGCCACAGAGACAAGTCGCGACTAGCAGGGCACTCTGGCATCACTTTTCGACCTTAACAAAAACCTCCCCCCCGTTCCCCGTTCGGGAGATACACTCACTGCGCTCACTTACCCACTGCGCTCAGTTACCCCGAATGACTCTACACCGCCACTACACGGCATCATTATATTATTGGCGATTAAATAAAAGAAACGTGTGGAGAAATCAATAACTTATTTTTTTAGGTACATACGTACATATATTCACCACTATTGACATTTAAACATAATTTGAACAAGGCACATTAATTCAGAATGTGCCTGTGGCTAGTAATACCCCTTTTATGTTCATGCCCTTTGTCGCCATAGTATTTAATACAACTACAAGTGCACGTGTACGCTTCGGTGCAGTACATAATTACACTTAAATTAAAACCAGCAACCTGTAACGTTTTCAATTTACTCTTCTAAGCAATAAACATGTTTCATTTTGTAGTCGGGCTACATTTTTTTATAATGGCATCACACTGCAATAATAATAAAGAACTTATTAGAATATTATATTTTGCAAAAAAACCACAATAAAATTTGACAAGAAAGATTTTGTAATATTTTTATTTTTGAATAAAATTTAATTTAATTTAAACTCATCTCTATCTCCAGTTACCGCTTGTATCATGTTTTTTTTTATAACTTTTTTTGAAGAAAGCACTTCCACGCCGCACTATTTTTGATCTGGCGCGTCATTTAATTGCGCCTTGTAGTGCCAATTTAAGAACATCCACTACCCCATATCAGACCGTGGGTGTCGTAAGAAGAGATAGAAGGAAACAAATCAGTAGATGGGTAGTAGTAGTAGCAGCATATTCCTCATAACGACTAAAAATAAAAGAAAAACTGCGGTTGCCAACCCGCTTGCCAAACGTGGTAACTATGGCAAATATCCCTATCATGGAGGCCTCTGTTCAGAGGTGGACTTTAATAAGTTGTAACGGTAACGGTAACGATAACGGTATTTAACGATAACGATAACTGTAACGGTTACGGTAATGGTAACGATAACGGTAACGGTAACCGCGTCATTTAAGTATGTCTCATTATCATGTTCAATTCGAAACCCGAGAATACGAGTAAATATCAAAATCTCTAGATCTCTAGTACAGCGTGCCCGATCGATTTAATCCTCTTCTCATAGCAAAATTATTGTACCTGTGGGCATTCAGTGTACAATTTTCAATACAGATTATTTCCATACAACTTCCATAGCAGATTCCTGTCTAAAACATTACCCCTAATATAGAGTTCGATTTATCGTAAACATGCCTCTGCAAAGCTTTTTTTAGGGTTCCGTGTTTACACAACAGGGAACCCTTATAGTTTCGCCATGTTCGTCCGTCCGTCCGCGGTTTTACTCAGAGACCCTAGGTGCTGCCAAGTCTTATGAACCGTAAATAGATTAACGTTTAACCACCGAGATAGGTAAGCCCTGGCCGAGTTGGCCACCTCCTCAGCTTTTTAGGAACGAAAGTGTCCGCCTTGGTGTTTGTCTTTTCGATTAGCGTTATAATTTTGGCAGTCGTTATCTTTTTATCCTCTATTATACAGCACGAAGACTCGCAAGAATATATAGATGAAAAAATCCTAATTTCAATAGAGAAGATGGCTTGGTGCTACCATCTGCTAGGTATCCTATAATTAATAAAATTAAATCCTAATCCAAGCATACAACTGCAAGACTTCAAGATACTATAAGTTTATCCTGCGTAGTATGGACCAAAAACTAATAAATTTAATCTAAAGGTAGCCGTGGTTAATTGGGACGTCGAACAATTTACTTTCCCCCGTAACCATGGCACCCAAAGAGAATAATAAGTATATACAGGAAATAGGTACTGTAAAGTGCTCAAAATATCCTAAATATAAAATAAGTTAATATACACAATAAATTCCGTAAAAACTAGTTTTGTTTACAATTATAGAGTTCGCGTAAACATAAGAAATTTACAATTGCACGTATGAAATAGTTCAATTGTTTCATATATAAGTTAATGGTTCAGTTCAGTCAAGTTATATTGAGTTTTGATGGACAACTTTTATTAGACGATTGAAAAATCATTAAGAAAAAGGTTTTGTCAGATACAAATATCCTTATTTTAAAAATGTGTTATTTGAATTTGGAATCCTTCATAATATGCCAGTAATATTTTCTTTTGATATATTTTTTTAAATATTAATATTTTTAGGGCAACGTAGCGTACTATGGTTAGATAATATGTCGTTGTTAAAAATTTACTTGTGCGGTACTTACTTGTAATTTACTTTATAGCCGAACAAAACTCAGTCAGGGATAGGCATTTTATTGGCTGTCAAAAGCACGACTGCTGGTGGTGTCAGGTCAAAATTACTTATTGGGTTTCTCACGAGAATATTATATATGCATTTGCGATAGAACTCTGGGAATCTCGTCTCTACAAAGTCTATCAAAGCATTTTGTCCCTTTCCTAATCAAAAATATTTTCTTGCAGTAAATTGTCCAAATTACGAAAAAAAAACAAACGTCAGTATTCGGTTGGGGCTAGGTCTGATGGAGTACAAAGGATGACGTGTGGTTTTAACTGCATGTCTTGTAATGATGAATAAAAGATACTTTACCAACATTACTCTTTGCAGTAGATCGATAGTTAGTTAAGTTTATTCTGGTATCCTAAATCATTTGGGTTGGTCATCAATTGTTATTCACGTTTTAGCTAAAATGATAATATGCAGAAAATTTGTCAAAGTCTAACAATGCACAAAGGCTCTATTCTTAATCTCATTGGCTAATTTTTAAGAAATGCTTGTTGTTGTGGTATTTGATCCGAATATCCCTTTAAATCAGCACGCGATAATGATTTCTCTTTCGTCAGATATTTTTGAATATCCTCGCAAATTTAAAAGAAACTTTTTGTACTGTATTTTCCAAAACGCATGGTTATTTCCAGTTTCGGACAATGTGGTCATATTTTCTTTAGTACTTACATAACTTCTCTTTTATCTATTTCGTTTTATCCTAATTCCGTTTTGATAGTGCTTTTGGAATCTGTGCGATAATAAGATTTATTATCTTTTTCTTTTATTTATTCGTAAATTATAGCTACAGTTGCATTTCCCACAGAACAGCAGAACCAACTGCCTCTTCTTCAAAATCTGTGATTATGAAAAAGCTGTTCTGATTTTATTGCATTCTGCTGTATGATAACGTTGTTGGTGATAGATATAATGTTGTTAATTTGTTCTTTCCCAACAAATAAAAAAGTAATCTTTTAACTATCTGATAACTCGGGAGGTGTATAACGATTTGTTAAATTTGGCCTTAAATAAATGAGCCTCGCATTTGTTAGGTGAACGTGTTGGTTACATATTTATCTGTGCTGTTTTCTCACGTGTGGTTGCAAGGTTAACAGCTTTGTCCCAACGCCAGCGTTACTTGCGAAACGCAACGTAGTAATTAATTCACTGTTTCTACTAAAAGCCGTAATAGCTCAGGGGCTAAGCGATCGCTGTAAATTTCACAGTATGCGAGCAACCCGGGTTCGATCTCCGCTGGAGCAAATGAAATTACAAATTGCGATTTTAAGCGCCGTTTTACCGTGTGCTCGGCGGTGAAGAAAAACATCGTCATGAAACCTTCATGTTTGAGAAATAAGAAAAAAATATTTTGTAGACATGTGAAGTTCGCCAACATGCATTGGAAAAGCGCGGCGGACGTGTGCTTGCCCTAAAACCCTTACAGAAATGACAGGAGACCTGTGCCGTAATTCTCTCCTGTAATTTTAACTCCTTTTTTATTAAAAAAAAGAAGAAACAAAAAAAGAATAAAATTTTATTAAATATTTTTTTACTAATAAAATTTAATACTTTTGTTGAAGAAGGTTAAATTCCAATGAGGTTATTAATTACCAAAAATAATCTATAACTTAATTAAAATAACGTTTGTTTTTTTGATTACTTTATTTTTGGCATTTTACTTTACTTCACTTCCTAATACAGGTACCTAGCGGGTAATGTTCAAAGAAAAGAAAAAGAGATTTTCACTTTAACATTTTCCATGAAACAGCAAATGATAATTTTGTATCATAGAATAGACTAATGAGGCCATTCTATTTCCTATATTTTATACAGTCCTACCTGTATCACCAAATGTGGTTTTCCACATTTGGTGATACAGGTAGGACTGACCCGCATGTTTATTCAGACCAAATGATATAGCAACCGTTCAATCTCACTTAAAATAATATTTCCATTCGGATTGTTCTGGGTTATTGCATTTCCTATCTTTGATGTAACTATAAATTTAGGAAAGAATAGATAAGGATACTTTTTATTTGATATAGATTTAAAATAATAAGGAAAAAGGTAGAAGTTTGCAATTTGGCTGTATGTTGTTTTCTACCGACTTGAAATAGAAGAGGTACTCAATTCGAGTGTATGTATGAGTGTATTTACAACAGTGGTAGAGCCACGCGGCAGCTTTTGCTGTCGCACGGATGGGTCGGCTCAAACCGGGATTACCACGACTTTACAGAAAACCAGCGTGAAGTAGAGGTTTACCTCTGCGTTTCGCTTGGTGAGTGCAGGTGGCCGGAGGCCCTTTTTACTGGAAATGAGGCATTCCATCTTAGTCCTCACGGGTGACAACGCATCTACATTTTGATTCGCAAACGAGGATAGATGTCTACGGGCCGCAGCAACCACTTACCATCAGGTGGACTGTGTGCTCGTTTGTCACCCTTATCCTATAAAAAAAATGTTCTTTTTTTATGTGAGCTACGCCATAATTATTTTCTGTGTGAACCGATTTTAATGATTCTTTTTTTTTATTTAAAAGCTGGTGCTTCTCATGTGTTCTCATATTAATTTCTGTCTGTAAAGTCTGACCAATAGTTTTAAGTTATTCTTATTCATTTATACTGATGTCGGTTGTACAAAAATTTTAATTTTAAATTATTTTAGGTATGTCACACGATATCTTCGTTATTTTTAAACAAATTTTGATGATATTTTTTTTAATTAAATAGGTTATAACTTCATAAATAATAGATAAAAATACAAACCTAAAATACAAAAACTTCAAATAATTAAAAACAATTCTGAGTACCGAATGTAAAATTAACTCTTTTATCATTCCAGGAAATCGGCTTCTGCTTTTTATTAATTTTTTTTTCTTATTGAAAGTCATTTTTACTCTTACTACTAGTTTGGAAAAAATATCTGTTCTTGGAAAAACTAGCAAGAAACCCAACGAGACTTTTCCCGAATTATGCAATAAGAAATAAGTTAAGCAGTTATTTAAATAAATAAATAAAATAAATAAATAAAATAAATAAATAAAATAAAATAAAATAAAATAGCCTTTATTTCTACTACAATGCAAACTTGACATATGATTAATCTAGGTTATAATAGTATACTATAATTAATATGTATTTTTGTTATATGTATAATTATGTCATTACGAATCGTCTCGCGCGCAGACTTGACGACTTCCAGCCTCCCGAACAAGCCGGTTTCCGAAAGGGCTTTAGCACCATAGACCACATACATACCCTACGGCAAATTGTACAGAAGTCCGAAGAGTACAATTTGCCACTATGTCTGGCGTATGTGGACTATGAGAAAGCCTTTGATTCCGTCGAAATTTGGGCGGTGCTGCAGTCCCTTCAGCGGTGCCAAGTTGACTGTCGGTATATCGAAGTGCTGAAGTGTTTGTACAGTAGAGCTACGATGGCTATCCGAGTACAGAACCAGAGTACGAAACCTATCCAATTGCAGAAAGTTGTAAGACAGGGTGACGTTATATCCCCGAAACTCTTCACCGCTGCATTGGAAGACGTTTTCAAGCTTCTGGACTGGAAAGGATACGGAATTAACATCAATGGCGAGTACATCACTCACCTTCGATTTGCCGACGATATAGTCCTCATGGCAGAATCGCTGGAGGAACTAAGCACTATGCTCAATGACCTCAATAGTGTCTCCCAACGGATAGGTCTTAAGATGAACATGGACAAAACAAAGATTATGTTTAATGTCCATGTCACACCTATGCCGGTAGTTGTTGGGAGCACTAAGCTCGAAGTTGTTGACGAGTATGTTTACCTGGGACAAATAGTCCGACTAGGTAAGTCCAACTTCGACCGAGAGGTCAATCGACGGATTCAACTCGGCTGGGCAGCGTTCGGGAAGCTACGACACATCTTCTCGTCAGAAATACCTCAAAACCTTAAAACAAAATTGTACAACCAGTGCGTGTTGCCAGTGATGACTTACGGAACTGAGACGTGGTCCTTCACTGCTGGCCCTATGAGGAAGCTTAAGGTCGCTCAGCGAGCTATGGAGAGGGCTATGCTCGGAGTTTCACTGCGTGATAAACTTAGGAATGAGGATATCCGCAGTAGAACCAGAGTAACCGACATAGCCCAACGGATTAGTAAGCTGAAGTGGCAGTGGGCCGGCCATATAGCTCGAAGAACCGACAACCGATGGGGAAGAAAGGTTCTCGAGTGGCAGCCTCGTACCGGTAGGCGAAGTGTAGGGCGTCCCCCCACAAGATGGAGTGACGACCTGGTAAGACATGCAGGAAGTCGATGGATGCAGGTGGCTCAGGACCGTGCTTTGTGGCACTCTTTGGGGGAAGCCTATGTTCAGCAGTGGACTTGTGAAGGGCTGTAATGATGATGATGATGATAATTATGTATGTATATAGATGACTTAATTAATATTAGTTGTAGTCGCCTCTGCGGCGTAGGTCTCTCCTAAACCTTTCCACATATCTCTTTCCCGAGCCACTCGCATCCATAGGGGTCCACATCTCTGATTAAAAATGTCTCTCCACCTTTTACTTGGTCTCCCTTTTTTTCTCTTCCTGTCTCTTGGTATCCATTCTGTTAGACGTTTGGTCCATCTGTTATTTTTCATTCTACAGATGTGTCCTGCCCAGTACCACTTGAGTAGTCTTGTTCTTTTTCTTACATCTATTATTTTTGTTTTTTTCCTGATGTTGACGTTGTTAACCTTATCTGATAGTTTTAGACCAAGCATGCTTCTTTCCATTTTGCGTTGACAGATAGCAATTCTTTCTTCGTCTTCTTTTCTCAATGACCACGTCTGGCAACCATATGTCAGGCGTGGCAATATCGCTATTTCATAGAGTTTTTTCTTTATATTTATATTGATATCCTTATTTTTCATTATTTCCCTCAATCCCCAATATTTGTTCCAGGCTAGACTTATTCTTCTTTCTATTTCTTTTTCTGTATTGTTTACAAATGATACTAGCTGTCCTAAGTATACATATTCTTTTACATATTCAATTTTTTCATTTGCTATTATAATGTCCCGAGGTACTCCGTTGGTTAGAATCTTGGTTTTCATCGTGTTCATTGACAGTCCCACCTTTTTACTTTCCATTGCTAGTTCGAACACCATACTCTCCAATTCGGTAGCACTTTCTGCGAAGACTACTATGTCGTCCGCGAAGCGCAAGTGGTTCAGTAGTTCTCCATCTACCCGTATTCCTGTCTTTTCCCAATTTAGACGTCTGAAAATAGATTCGAGCACCGCTGAAAACAACTTCGGAGAGAGAGGGTCTCCCTGCCTTACTCCTTTTTGTATAGGGAATTCTGTACCTTCACGTTCTAGGCGCACTTTTGCTAGACATTTTGAATATATACTCTTGATTATGTTAATATATTTCTGATTGACTCCTTGTTGTGTAAGTGATGTCCATATAGCTTTGAAGTGTAAAGAATCGAATGCTTTTGTGTAGTCTATAAAACACATATATAACGTCTTCCCATATTCCTTTGCTTTTTCAATTAGTTGTGTTATAACTTGTATGTGATCTACAGTCGAGTAGCTTTTGCGGAAACCTGCTTGTTCCCGCGGTTGGTTTTCATCTAGACTCTTTGTTATCCTATTTAATATGATCTTTGAAAAATTTTTATATAAATTTGACATGAGACTGATTGGTCTATAGTTCCCTAGATCTCTTCTATCTCCTTTTTTGAAAAGCAGTATGATTGTAGATTTTGACCATTGATCAGGTGTGGTTTCGGTTCTGAGTATGTTATTGAACAATGTTTGAAGAGGTTCCAAAAGTGCAGCGGTTAGCGCTTTAAGAACTTCGTTAGCAATGTTGTCACTTCCTGGGGTCCTGTCGTCTTTTTGAGATTTTATTGCGTGTTCGATTTCTGATCTGAGAATGATTGGTATTTCTATGTTTGCATTCACTCTATTATACTCGCCTGGTTTTTCACATAAGAGGGAGCAACTGCCATCTGTGGTAGTATAAAGCTTTTTATAGAATTGTGTGGCTTCGTTTATGATATCAGGACGTCTTGATTGTACAATTCCCTGTTTGTTACGCAGTTTTTCTGTCCACTTTGCCTTGTCGCTCAATTCTTTATAAGCTTTACGTAGAGCCCCTGTTTTAACTATGAATTTTTCAAATGTTCTTTGTCGTATTCTTCTTTTTTGTTGGGTAATATTTCTGTTAATTTTTTTGCTTATTCTTGTTATTTCACATTTTAATTCTTTTGTTCTTTTCTTCATGTATAACTCTTTTCTCTGTTCTAAGAGATCTTTTGTTTCTTCGTTTATATATCTGTTTACATGTTTCTTTTTCCGTGGCAGCTGTTTCAGAAACTCTTGCAACTCTTGTTCTAGGTTGTCATATTGGTTTTGTACCTCTGCCTGCAGCTATTTACAAAAGTTCTAATATAAGAAAAACCTTGTAAGCGTCACTAGACATGTCGACACCGAGGATTCCGATACTGGCTGAGGCATCAAAGGGAGTGCCTTGAAAGTGAGGAGATACGACAAATAGGTTCTTTTTAGCGGTAAATGTGCAAACTTGTGTCTTCTGGGGATTGAACTGGACTAGATTTATTCACCCCCAGTCTGAGACATTGATCAACAAAGTCTCGACTTCAGACACAAGTTTATTCTGGTATTCGGCGACGTTTTTCGGAGAAATATTGGCACGGCCGGTATATAAAGCATCGCCAGTGCTGTCGTCTGCATTTTTTTCGCTGTGATTTTTTTAAATTATTTATTACTTCTCATTTCTTAAAATTGAGATAGATTTTTATGGAAGATTTACCGTCGTGAAAAATATCTATACATGAAAAGTTTTATAGCAGTTAAGTTTACGACTAATGACGGAATTTTGAGCATATTTAGAGCGATTTTATTAGTGTGTCTGGTACGCTTCGCTTCGAAGGAGTACATATTAAATTGTAGGAATTGAAATGTCAATTCAGGACTATCAATTTTATTACTATAGACGTCGTGTAGAAACAAAATTTGTAATGTACGTCGGTCCTTTAACTGTTATAAGTTATGATGATAGTGAGATTCCTTGTAACTTTTTTATGTTGTGTTCGATGATTTGATGCTTTAATAAATTTACTTTGTATTTACTTTATATTCTCTATGTAAAACAAGTAATTTGGATTCCAGACATTACAACAATACTCCAAACACTTCGTACATAAGAATAATACATAACTTTATTACATTCAAAATCTGAGAATGGACGGCACACTCTTTAAAACAGATCCTAAGTTTTTATACGCTTTTGCAACCATCGACGTGACATGATTAGACATGAACATTTAGGAATCAAAAATAACACCAAGATCCTTGATTTGGTAGATGCGTTACAAAGATATGTTATCTAATTTATATCGATATTCAATTTGAAAATATTCAATGTGAAGCTAATTTGATATCACTTTGAAACATTAACACTTAGTACGGTTATCATGATAGAAGCAACAAGGCTGGTTCAAGTGGTTCAAGTCCGCATACAAGAGAAATTTGGAAAATTTAAAGCGGTCTCCTATATCGTACAAGTGTTATACATACAGACAGTAACGGACGCAATATTGAGCCTTGACATTCGTGAAGTCAAAGCAATGTCCAGCTATTACAACCGCTTGAGATCGGTCACGTTTATAGGACTCTATCCTCCTAAGAAGATTTACATGAATTCCTAGCTCTTGAAATTTACGCAAAAGAATAACGCGATCCACGCGATCAAATACCTTCTCGAAGTCCATATAAATGGCATCAATCTGAAAACCATTATCCATACCAGAACATCATTAGAAAAACGTAATAAATTACTCCTGGTTGAGCGACCACGAACGAATCCATGCTGTTGCGCAAGAATGTGACGAACAGTCAGAGAATATAAATCTTTAAAAAAATACCTTGGTAATGATTACTAATTGGTAACCTTGGTAATAATTACCTTGGAAATAAAAACTTTTCATTATTTTATTATTACTACTACTATTGCATGTTTAATTACAATATCATTGAATCACAACTTATTGGCATTTAAATGCGTAAATAACTTTTATTTGTCTTTCATTTCACAATTTGTACATTATTTTTCATTTTTAAAACTTTCGTCTGATACTTAATGATAATAATATTATAAAAGCAGTATATTTTTTGACATGCTGCAGCTTCATCATGCTTGCGGTGCTAATGGGTCAGCTCGACCGGGGGACGCCCTGACTGTTGTGTTTCATATGGTTAGAGTAGAGAACTGAAGGCTCTTTTTACTGGATTCGAGGCATTCTATTTAATTCTAGGAAGTTTTTTATAATTATTGCTTGGCGTGATCATTTTAGTAGGATCTTTATAAAGTTTTATTTGTTTATTAAAACAGCGCACAGCTCCCTCAGGCCAATGCCGAGTGCAGTGAGTGCCAACCCAATCAACGCACTTCTCCTGAAGAGGGACGAGAAGTTGAGGACTGATGCGAAGTACACAGCAAAATAATTGGTAAATCAGTAAAATAAGGCTTGACCAACTGAAATCTCTGTTTGTCAATGCGTTATCGAGTTCATGTTTACGGCGGATTCAGTCCCGGTAAGGAAGTCTAAGCGACACTATTATAATCCTTATCTAGGCTTATTTCTTTTATAAAAATGCTTTTAGTTACCAGAGATCTTCCGCGTAATTGCTTTATTACTTAGACCTTAATTTCATATTATATTTATTGTATAAATGGGACTTCGAGGCCCAACTTTATTATTAACAATGCTTAATCTACTTAGACTTACTTAGACCTTAGTCCAGAGTATGGAATTTTTATCATTGTGTACTCGTATTTCGTGTCTTTCGTGCAGTCGTGGCTGACCACTTTATCGATCTCGAATAGTGTATAGAAAAATCGACCCCTTAGATTCAGTTCAAACTTTGCATGAAGGTTCTACACGTTCAATCTTTAAGCAGACGGTTAGTATTTAAGAATAGTTTCATAAATCTTTATATATAAAAATTACGTGTCACATTGTTTGTCCGCGATGAACTCCTAAACTACTGAACTGATTTCAATGAAATTTTGCACACTTCGAGCAGTTTGGTCAAACTTGAGAGATAGGATAGTTTTTATCTCGATAAGTGACCTCTAACATTTTAAATTAGGAATTTAAGATTTTTTTCCATGGAGAAAGCGTCATCACAGGAAAGGGCATAACGACGTCTGCCTGGTTAGCTAGTATTAATATATAATGTAAACATAGCCTCACAAACTCCACTGATGAACATAGGCCTCCTCCATTGGTTGCCTCTTAGGGGAGACCGCAGATTTTTTTTAATTACAATTAAGTTGTTATCACGAAAATGCCACTGCTTATCTCCTGTTTCAGTTTCTTTTTATCGCTTCTTACGACACCCCCGGGATAACTAGTGCATTACCTAACGCCATTATTACATGGCACACATTAATCTCCTTCTTAAGAATTAGGAAGATAGCTGCAGTTTCATCATCATCACGATAATGCTGATGAATGAGTATGATGAAACGATGTAAGAGGATTCGAATGCGTAATTGTTTATTTTTTAATGTTTTTCAAAGTTGTAAATTACTACCATTTATGTTTTGCACCTTCAAAAATTAGAATTACATCGGTCATCGGTGTATATCTGTTACAGAGGTTTTACTAAGAGAGTGTTTCATGTATGAACGTAATTAAAAGTCGAACTTTTGACATAATAGGTTAGTTTAACCGAATACCTTTTTTTTAAATGCATAATTCATCATTTTGTATATATTGCTACATATTTTTCCACTGTAAAATCGTCATTAAGAAAATTTAAAAAAAATGATGGAAATAGGTCTGGCAAATTAGACCAACGTTATTTTAATCATATAGGGTAAACAGTATAATGATAGGCACTTTAAGCTGACTTCTACTTGTAAGTGGTTAATTCTCGTAAATAAACAAATTTGTTGTATTTTTGATTGCTTTATTGGATTTTAGTTTACATAGCCAAAAATAAAATAACGCATTATGTTTAAAAATATATGTTTAAAAAATTAAAAATCTAGTTAAATTTTTTCTAGGGAATGTTACAATCATTGGTACTTTAGTATAGTGAATGGCACTGCAAATTGAGTATAATCAATGGCACTATTGGAAGTCTTAAAATGTTATACCCAGATTTTTCTAAACTCCATCTTATTGTTATAAGACTTATTTTGAACAAATATTCTTCAATATTTTCCTTAGATCTTTATCTGAAAGTGGTTTCGTTGGTCTACCATGTTTTTTCTTTCTTCGGATATTACGGATACATTTTTGATGTGCCTTTTTTAGTAAAACCTTTCGTGTTTTCTCGCTATTTTGTTGAAATAGACCTTTATTTCGATTTTTTAGATTAAACATTTAGCAGATATTATAAGGTCAGAGTTTTTGGCTTTGTTCGTCTTGTTTTATTTGTCAGTTTGTTTCTATATTTGGCTAATTCAATACTGATTTTTCCATTTATGCGCAATTCTTTCATTGTTTTTTTGGTTCCGCTGCTTCCGAATCTTCACTTGTTAGCACAAAATAACGGTGTTATATACCTGCTATTTGCTTTTTGATACGTATTTGGCAATGAAAAAAAAACTCTATAAATATTTTTAAGGCTTTCTAAAAGATTTTTGATTGCTTCGACATCCACGATCACCCATCTGCCTAGTTGATGAAAAACATAAGGGTTAGTTTTCTTTCTGATACTCAACAATAATCTTCCCAGTTTGTATACGCTCTGGTACTAATAAATGATTATTAAGTGAAAGGATACAATGCAAATTTGATGATACAGGTATTTCTGATTCAGTCGTTATTCTTAAAATATTTGGTAATTTATATGCACGGAACGGTGATCATCTAAAATAGCTTGCTGTGACTTTGAGGGCATCAGACACTTTGTGTGATCCACTTTGACTGGACTAAATGGGCACAACCCACATGTCTCAAAACCACTTCATAACGTAGATTTATTTCAATACGGTAAATGTGTTGCCAATATAGGCCCGCATCGGTTTTAGTAGCCTTTTTGTCAAATTGTTTTGTACGCTATTCGAAGACATGTTAATGCCACATGTCTTTGCAAAACCGAAATGCAGTGATATCAGCTGGTTGCAATAGTCGCGTTGCATACAGGTTAAGTATTAGTATTATGGTGAGACTTGGGCAAAGTTACGCCAGCTCTAGATAAGTGTGTGTACGAAAATAATCAAAGAAAAATGACATTCTTTATTGCAGGACTAATGAAAAACGTTTTATTCGTAATGGATAAAAAGTTGTCGTGAAGCGACAATTAAAAAAAAAGGAACCTAACCTAACAACAACGAAACAACAAAAATAGAACAAGAAAATAAAATATTTAAAATTTAAAAAAGATATTTACAATTTTATATAAAAAATGAAGTATGATGATGGTGATGGGTGACGTGAATTACAATTAAATAGAAAATAAAGATAAATGAATATTGAAGCGGAGCCTGAAGGTCAAAGTGGCACACGCTGCGCTTGGAGTTGGAGTAGGCACACGCTGAGCTTGGAGTCTCGCAGCGCCTGGAGCAAGCACGC
Source organism: Parnassius glacialis (assembly GCA_033319125.1). Lineage (NCBI taxonomy): Eukaryota > Metazoa > Arthropoda > Insecta > Lepidoptera > Papilionidae > Parnassius > Parnassius glacialis. The sequence continues at coordinate 19,543,193 of JAVANC010000013.1, read as the reverse complement.
ACAGTGGCTATAGACAGCACGGGCACTAGTAGGTGGAGGCGCAGGCGACGACTCCAGATGAAGGCAAAGGCTTGCAGGATCCCGGAGTAGTGCGGCCCCGCACTTGGAGTAGACTAGGCGAAGACTTCGGGTGAAGACAGAGGCTTGCAGGATCCCGGAGCAGTGCGGCCCCGTGCTTGGAGTAGGCTACGCCGACGACTTCAGGTGAAGACAGAGGCTTGCAGGATCCCGGAGCAGTGCGGCCCCGTGCTTGGAGTAGGCTACGCCGACGACTTCAGGTGAAGACAGAGGCTTGCAGGATCCCGGAGCAGTGTGGCCCCGCGCTTGGAGTAGACTAGGCGACGACTTCAGGTGAAGGACCGAGGCTTACAGGATCCCGGGGCAGTGCGGCCCCGCGCTTGGAGTAGACTAGGCGACGACTTCAGGTGAAGACCGAGGCTTGCAGGATCTCGGGGCCGCACTGCCCCGGCCTAATAAGGCTTTTAGGAGATGCTTCAAGTTTGGAAGCTGAAGCGAGACTGTCTGTATTGACCGATGATTCGGCTTTTATACCTTTTTAGAGAGAACGGGAAATTATTTAAATTAAAAGCAAATTTTTGTAAATGGCCCAGAGCAAAAGAGTATTTATGTGGAAATATTGAAATAAAAACATCAGACCGGTAACGAATTTGAATAAATAAAAATTGCCATGACAACCAGATAAATAACGATGTCAAAACATGTCAATTTTTGGTTTTAGGCTCGTTATTAAGAAACGGCAAGTTTTAAGTAAGAAATGAGATATTATTGATATTGGAAAAAAGGTAGCGCAACAGCGCGCACGAAACCCGAAATTGCAGAGTTACGGAGAACTAAATAAAAGATCGAAAAAGATAGACATTGACAGCGTGAAAATACGAAGTGAAAATAATTTGTTATGGTCTAAAAACGTTACAGGATCCTATGGAAATAAAGGTGATGCAAAAAGAAAATCAAAAACAGAAGGGAAAAATAAATTTAAAACAGTGTAAAATGATATGGAAGTACCATAACACTACATTTCCCCACCGACGCTGGAAAATTTTTGACTCAGCAAAAATTTTGACATGTACATTCTAAAATAAACCATAAAAACACAGCTTTGCAGAAACAGACATCAACAGGCAAAATCAGATATACTATCTCTTACATTCATCATTCGCATTCAGGTAAGGGTGGAGTTCACATTCAATGACTACCACTCTAAAAGTGTGTTTTCGAAAGGACATTCAGGCTTATTTAAGGAGTAGTCATCCGCTCCTGCGTGGAAAAAAAAATTAGTCGAAGAGACACCACTCTAAAAGTGTGTTTTCGAAAGGACATTCAGGCTTATTTAAGGAGTTGTCATCCACTCCTGCGTGGAAAAAAAAATATTTAAGGGAGTAGTCAGCCGTTCCCAAGTGAAGATAAAGATAAAGAACTTAATCTTAAACAAGCATTAGTCGCTATGACTTATGCAACATCACCAACGAGATGTGTCTGAAACAAAAATAAAAAGTGAAGATTAATCCAACCAAAATTCGAGGTCTTAAAGCAAGATGTGTTGAAGAACACTGGATCACCAGACAAACAAACAAATTAAAAGAAATAAAAATAATAAGGTGAAAATGATGGTGATATTTATACATATATACAAATTAACAGTTAATAAAAGTTAAGAAAATTTATGATTTTACATCTTTGATGTGCCACTTGCCTCTAACTCCATTAGGGTCTTCAAGCACATAGACTAGTGGTGACAGTTTAGCTATCACTTTGCACTTGATGAACTTAGGGGCAAGTTTAGCATTAAAGTATGCGCCGGCATCACTTAAAACATTGTTTTTACGCCAAACAGTGTCTCCCACATTAAATTCTTTAAAAGACCGGCGAAGATCATAGCGAGCGCAATTTTTAGCGTGAGCTATGTGAAGTTTAGTTTGAACTTTGTGAAAGATAGATGAGAGGAGACCAGCATTAGACGCGTAAATATCACGAGGCATAAATATCAATTCCTCGAGGTTCTGAGTTGGAGTATAGAAGGAACCACAAGGTATTGTTTCCCTACCAAAGACTAAAAAGTTTGGAGTAAAACCAGTAGCTACATTTGTAGCGCTGTTCATTGCGTACTGAATCTTAGCAAGATGGTTGTCCCAGGATCTATGATCGTCTCCTACTAGAGATGCTAGAGCTGTAATAATTGTACTATTAAACTTCTCCGTAGGATTAACCTGAGGACAATATAAAGCTGTGTGAAAAATACAAGGAACATTATAAGAATTTAAAAATGAGTGGAATTCTCGCAACTGAAATTAAACAGCGTTGTCCATTATAATAGTTTGGGGAATGCCATGAACTAGAAAAACTGAATATTCCAAAACATTAATAATATTAGCTGAAGTAGCACGTTTAAGGGGGAAAATCATAGTATATTTAGTAAAATTTCAGTTAATTACTAGAATATACTGATTTCGTCTTCGAGTCATAGGCAATGGACCCATAAGATCTAAGGATATAGTTTGAAAAGGTCTGGAGCAAAGTTTGGGTTTACCCATAAGACCATAGGGAGAATGATTAGGGTGTTTGTAGGTTAAGCAGGTTTCACAAGTCGAGATTAATTCGGCAATGTCCTTAAACATACCAGGCCAATAGTATTTTAAAGATATTTTCTTGAATGTCTTGAAGATACCAAGATGGAGTTCTGAAGGGGAACCATGGTTAGCTTCAATAAGTGCATGTCTATCTTGAGGTAGTGGAACTTCTTTCCAAATAAAGTCATCGTTTAGACGATCGAGAGAATGGATGCAGCGGTAAAGTTTGTTATCCCTGATAGTGTAGTTGGGATATGCGTCTGGGTTGTTGGAGCATCCGAGAAAAATCTTGTTGTAGTGCTCAAGTCTACGATCAGGTGGTTCTTCAATCGTAATAGGATGTACGCCTTGAGGTGAAGTTTCTCGTGTATCAGGACGTTCTTGATTCTTATGTCTTAATAATAAATCTGGAACAACGTTATCCTTTCCTTTTTTATGTTTTAGGACAAAGTTAAAGCATGATAAGCGTAAAGTCCAGCGGGCAAGTCTTCCTGATGGATTTGATAAGTTCTGAAACCATTTAAGTGCAGCATGATCAGTATATATTGTAAATTCTTTACCATTGTCTAGGTAACATCGCCAATGTTCGAACGCAGTTATTACAGCCAATGTTTCTCTTTCAGTAGTTGAGTAGTTCAGTTGGTTTTTGTTTAGTGCTTTACTCATGTCAGCAATCACGACTTCTTTGTCATCTTGATGTTGAGTAAGCATTGCTCCTATGCCATAATTTCATGCATCACAATGTACAGAGAAGGGTAGTTCAAAGTTAGGGCAAGCAAGGACAGGAGCAGTTACCAAAGCTTCTTTAAGTTTCTGGAAAGCAGCTGCAGCTTGTGGATTCCATAAAAATTTAGGAGCGTTCTTCCCGGAACAGGTTAGTTGGTTGAGTGGAGAGGCAATAGTGCTAAAGTTTGGAATGAATCTTCTGAACCAGCTGCAGGTGCCAATGAATCTTCGTACTTCTTTTCTGCAAGTAGGTACAGGATCCTATGGAAATAAAGGTGATGCAAAAAGAAAATCAAAAAGAGAATGGAAAAATAAATTTAAAACAGTGTAAAATGATATGTAAGTACCATAACACAAAGTTCTGCCTTTATATACCTATTTTTTGATAAGTAAAAAATGTTTTTAATATAGTAAATACCCCTCTCTCTAGGCATTAACTTTTGAACGTCTGCTCGCATTTTCTATAGGGGGAAAATAGTCGTAGGTTTTACCGTCTACTCCAAAGAACAGTGATGCGAGACTTCGATTAGGCATGACCCACCTCATAGACGTTTTATTCTCCTTCTATAAAACGGATCAGTATCGGGTTTTTATTCAAAAACCCCACACCATTGACATTTTTATAACATCCAAAACCGGGTCAGGATCTCAGGGCTTTTCAGCTTCTTAGTTTTTTTGACTTTACTTATTTAGCGGGAACTATATATGAATGTTAAATGTTTGTTCGGCAGTTACATTTCTATACCAATTTCATAGCTTCCAAAGCGCCCGTTCTTAACTATCGGTATTCTTCATCAATTCAAAATATGAATAAGGTCAGTCATAAGCATTGGCACTACTCAAAGGATTCAGTAATTGGCAGTGTCAAGAAAAGATTTTGGGCAAAAGAAAGAAAGTATAGTGATCGACATATATGCCAATGATTATGTTGTGAAATTGGCACAATTAAAAAGCCGATGCTTCGTTTTCACAACGATAAAATAACGTTTAATAAGTTTGAATGACGTAAATTGATAAAAATAGATAGAAACTTGCATACAAACTTACCTAAAAATCACTTTTTTGTCTCAAAATCTAGCCACCAAATAATGTACAATAAAAAATGTGTGTTGTTAGTATAAGTAATTATATATCCTAGCAATATCTGTGTTGCTGTGAAAAAGTAAAAATATTTTTAATATTCAAATTAAAATTGCAAATTGCCAATTATTGAAGGAGTGCCAATATTAGTACTGTTTACACTATTTTTTTTTTCGAAAAACGACAAACTATAATGATATGTTCTTTATTATTATTTCCGTGGAATTCTTGCTGCTGCTTGACACTGCAGTCGGAAAGTAATATTACAATATTGATTAAATCTCTAGCTTTGTAGCATAAGTGTCTATTGTTTCCTCACGAGTCACGGAGAAGTAGATATATTGCTCGATTTCAATACAGCCAACATAAGTTGCGCTTTACATTGCTACCAACGTGATAACTATGTATAAAATTTGATTTTGTTATATTAGTTCAATACTAATTATTACTATAAACAAAATCAATTGCTTAATAAATAAAATAAAAAATTAAATAATTAAATAAAATAAAAATATACAGGGTTATTTTTCAGAATAGCTAAATTTTAAAGTAAAGTTCAATTATGTAAATAATGATATACAGTTATTGCTGTTTTTGAAAATACGAGTAAATAAGGCTTCTACATTTATTTGAAATTATTCCAAATTGAATGTGATTTATGGGCAACAACGTTTTTGCATACCGATCGATGATTGTACGTGTTGACATAGAGGCACTCGTTTGTCTTCCTCAATGTTAGTAACTCAGTTATGGGTAAGAACAGTTGCGTTATGTAGTGGCGTGAAGTCAACATTACATAAGTTGTCGAGATCAGAAACGAATAAGGATTTTTCGATTTCGGCTAGGATTTAAATCTAGAACCCGTAAAGTTAACCAGGACCGGTGTCAAAGCTATCTAGTACACCAGTACAGTACCCGAAGTTATCTATTACACCCTTTGTCACATTTGTCACATTGATATTAGGACGATGTCTTCTTTCAGTTTCCCTCTGTCACCGCTTACGATATTTACGGAACGATTTGGTCTAGTAGACACCGTCTATATACGGTGGAGCATTGGCTGCTCCCCGAGGTGATCACCGTGCCTGGCGAGAGATCTCCCCTGTTGCCCATGGCCAAAATGGTAATAGATTCTCTTACTCTAATGGAAGTCATCATTAGATGGGACTTAATGGAGATTTACAGCACCAACACTTTGCTTGTGATCAGGTTTTAAGGTATCAACTTTAAAAAAATCAAGCAGCCTGGGCTAGTAAACCAGATAATCGTGAAAGCTAGTTACTTTGACTAATAGCACTTCTGTTTTAATCCGCTTATAATATTTTTTAAAGAATAAGGGTGACAAACAAGCAGTTTACCTGATGGTAAGTGGATGCTGTGGCCCATAGACATCTACATTTATCCTAATTTAAGAATCGAAATGCAGATCCGTTGTCACCTCTGAGAATTAAGATGGAATGCCTTATTTCCAGTAAAAGAAGTCTCCGGCTCTCTACACTCATACTTTAGGCCGGCAACGCATCTGCAATTCCCTCCCTGGTGTTGCAGTTGTTCATGGGCGGCGGTAGTCACTTACCATCAGGTGAGCCGCATGCCCGTTTGCCCCTCTCCTATAAAAAAAAACACTCACCATGCGAAACACGTCTGCTATTTTTACGCTGATATTCTGTGAAAGCGTGGTCATTCTTCGGTCAAGCTGACCCATTCGTGACACAACCATGATATAGCTAAAGCATAGCTCTACCACGTAATTTGATATAAGGTAAAAAATATTGTAAATTTAAATAAAACTAATTTTACGGATTCTATCGCGTATATTAACTTATTTTTATCTTCCCGACGTTTCGGGTGCTTTCCAGCACCCGTGGTCACGGGGGACTAAGGTGTTTGACGTTCTGCTGTCATAGTTAGCCCGGCTACCTTCAGTTTTTTAATATTAATTTTTGGTTCGATTTACGCAGAATGAGCTTACAGTATCTTGAGGTCTAGCAGTGGTATACTTGGATTTGGATTTTATTATATTGATTATGGGATCCCAAGCAGATGGCAGCACCCATCCATCTTCTCTTTTGAAATTAGGATGTTTTTTAATTTCAATAGCCTCACGAATCATCCTTGGGAGGAATCGGTGTTCTTTTGCGAGGATTTGTGGTCTATCAAATCTAATGTAATGGCGGGGACGATCTTGAACATGTTCACAAACTGCAGACTTCCCGATACGTCGGTGCTTCACGTCAGCTATATGTTCTTTAACGCGGGTTTTTATAGATCTTTTTGTTTGTCCTATGTACGAGAGACCACATTCACAATCCCGCTTGTACACTCCTGCATCTTGTAGAGGGATATGACACTTGACGGATGGTAAAAATTGACCAATCTTCTTCAGCGGCTTGAAGTATGTTTTAATGGAAGCTCGCTTCAAGATGTAGCCAACCTTGTCTGTGACTCCTCTGACATAGGGTAGTACAGCAGGCACACGCTCGACTGTGGCTGGCTTCACTCGGTCACTGTGACGTAGGCGCGGGACCCGAAGGTTGTTGTCTTGCAATACTTGCTTGACGTGCTGAAGCTCGGCGGCGGATGGATGGGTGCTGCCATCTGCTTGGGATCCCATAATCAATATAATAAAATCCAAACCCAAGTATACCACTGCTAGACCTCAAGATACTTTAAGCTCATTCTGCGTAAATCGAACCAAAAATTAATATTAAAAAACTGAAGGTAGCCGGGCTAACTATGACAGCAGGACGTCAAACACCTTAGTCCCCCGTGACCACGGGTGCTGGAAAGCACCCGAAACGTCGGGAAGATAAAAATAAGTTAATATACGCGATAGAATCCGTAAAATTAGTTTTATTTAAATGTGTAGTGTTCGCGTAAATATAAGAAATCATTAAATATTGTAAATTTAATATTTTTGTTAAGTGTACTTAAAAAATACGACTCGTAAGGATTAATAATTATCATGTTTAATTTACTTTGCAGGCAAATTGACAACTAAAGTAGAGACCCCACGGTGTTCTCGTTATCGTTACAGCGTGTAAGAAATTATATTTTATGAAAATTCCAGCATATCTCTAAAACTTTTTAGTATTAAATTTATTAAAGATGAAATATGCCATCTTAACAAGTAAAATGTTAGAAATTCCAAGTAATATGAGTATCTTTTTTTTATAGGATAAGGGTGACAAACGAGCACACAGTCCACCTGATGGTAAGTGGTTGCTGCGGCCCATAGACATCTACATCTATCCTCTATTACAAATCAAAATGTAGATGCGTTGTCACCCGTGAGGACTAAGATGGAATGCCTCATTTCCAGTAAAAAGGGCCTCCGGACACCTGCACTCACCAAGCGATTCACAGAGGTAAACCTCTACTTCACGCTGGTTTTCTGTGAGGTCGTGGTACCACCCCGGTTCGAGCCGGCCCATCCATGCGACAGCAAAAGCTGCCGCGTGGCTCTACCACTTTTAACTTTTAATCTACAGTTGGCTCAACAAGTACGACAATAACAACAATTTTTTTATTGAATTCAATGATTTCGTATATTTACGCGAACACTGCACATTAAATTAAACTATTTTTTACGGATTCTATCGCGTTTTAACTTTGTAACTCCCGACGTTGCGGGTGCTTTACAGTATATATTTTAAGTATTGCACTTCGGGTAAGCGCCTACGTCACAGTGACCAAGTGAAGCCGGCCACAGTCGAGCGTGTGCCTGCTGCCTAATTTCAATACAGAAGATGGATGGGTGCTGCCATCTGCTTGGGATCCTATAGTTAATAAAATTAAATCCAAAACCAAGCATAACACTACAATATGTCAAGATACTATAAGCTCATTCTGCATAGATTGGACCAAATATTAATATTCCAATACTAAAGATAGTCGGGCTAACTATGAAATCGGGATATCAAACACCTCAGTCCCCCCCCCCCCCCGTGACCATGGGTGCTTTAAAGCACCCGAAACTTCGGGAATTAAAAAGTTAAATCAAATGTGATAGAATTGAGAGTAAAAATGAGTTTCATTTAACGACTGAATTTATTTCAATGAATGCTTCCTACGATATTTTCGCTGTCAGTTATTGAGTTTTTTCATCAAGAAATTCTCAGTAGCTGCCCGGAGTCGGAAAATTGGCGGCGTTTCACCCCTGTGCCTCGGAAAGCACGTAAAGCCGTTGGTCCTGTGCCTGATCTCTCTCCGATCGTGTCGGTTTACCGTCCCATCGGGCTATGAGAGTGAGGGAATAGAGAGTGCACCTGTGCTTGCGCATACACTTGGGCACTATAATCCTGTCCTGCGCCGATGGCTAGTCTTCGTTGAGACTGGCCGCCGTGGCCGAAATTCGGTCTGGACGACATTATTTTCGCTGTCTATCTTTATTTACAAGTGCTTTCAAATACTTTTTAGTTATGATGTGTAACTTTTTAAGGTGATAAATACTAAAATACAATAACGTTGCCATCGTTATCAACTACGTGCATAATTATAAGTAGTAAAGTTAAAAACTTAGTACAACCAACTTCAATATAAATAAAATAATTTAGTATTGATTTTTTTAAAAACTGCTCGACCGATTGCTATAAAATTTAAATGAGACCACCTGGGAAGAACAAAAAAGAATTTTCCAAATCGGTTCAGGCGCCTTCGAGTGAATCGGTAAATCGGTGAATGTACATAAAAAAAAGATTCCGACGAATCGTAAGACTCCTCCTTTTTAAAGTCTGTTGAAAATACAATCTTATATTTCATAAAAAAACGATAACCTTGTCACAGTAGGTAGTTCTCCTATATTGTAGAAACAATTTATATATAATATGCACATGGACAAACACAACCTTTTTAAAGTGGTACGTAGAGATATTCTATTTGAGTCCTCAGTAGACAATGTCCCTGCATTTGATTTTTAATCGAGGATAGATGTAGGCATCTGTTGAATACAGCGTCCCGGTGGTCCACTGATGTCCATCACAGGTAACTATCAGGTGAACTATGTGCTAGTTCGTCACTCCTACTTCTACAAAAAAGACATATTTACATAAGAAAAGTATTATTATAAAATATATTACGAATGGGTCTATTCCAAGTTGTTACGATTTCCCATAAACTCCGCCTTTCACACCGCGAAACGAGAGATTTAGCTTTGTGATTACTGGTAATTTTTATTGTACTACTGGTAAAATTCTATTCCATCCCGAGATATTTCTGTCACTTTACCTCACTATGAAACAACAGACAAAATTGGAAAGATGTATATTCTTATGCCCCTCTCTGCTTCCTATGCATTTTCAATTTTACTGAAGATTTACTATAATCGCCTCGCTCTTCAGTGGTTGGCGATAGTTACGTCTGAAATCTCGCACGGTTGGAGCTTCTTGCCGTCGCCGATCCGAGTATTTTTCGTCTACGATATGGTTAGAGCAGTTTATGTTAGGAGCTATGAAGACATGAACGGGTTATTTACATGGTTAATACAAAAGTTTTTTGTAGATAGTTTAAATTTTCTACGTAGTGAGCGATGTTATATTAATTTGCCGCCCCGTTTAATGCTTTTATTTTAAATACAAATTATTAAAAGTATTTTTTGTAATACTTGAAATATGTTACTATTATATTTTATTATATACAGAAAGTTTTAGTGACTTCACATTCCAAATATGAAAAACATAATCCTATTCGTGTAGTGGCGGGCAAGAATATCCACTACCCCATATCCTCCCTTGGGTGTCGTAAAAGGTGACAAAGGGAAACAGGCAGGAGATGGGCAGCAGCATCTTCCTGATAATAGCCAAAATTTCAATAAAAAAACTGCGGTTGCCAACCCGCTCGCCAAGTGTGGCAACTATGGCAAATACCCCCCAATGACTAAAGCAACAAACAGACGGCCCCCAGTCCCCGGCGGCCCCGCTATTCCTGGCTACGGTGGCAACCATGGTAACGGCGGGGCAGGGGGTGCTAAGAATCTCCGGTGGAGGTTCGGTTGCCACCTTAGACGACTCGACCTGGCAACGTACAACGCACGCACCCTGAGGACTGACGAGAAGATCGTGGAGCTGGAAGAAGAGATAGACAAGTTGCGCTGGCATATTATAGAATTATCCGAAGTCCGAAGAAAGGGGGAGGACACGGTAATCCTCGAATCCGGCAACTTGTTCTATCACCGGGAGGGCGACCATCTGTCCCAAAGAAGTATCGGATTTATCGTCCACAAGTCTCTCGTTAACAACGTTGTAAAGATCGGGAGTGTGTCGACGAGTGTTGCGTACCTTATACTCAGAATCACCAAACGGTATTCGCTGAAGGTCATACAGGTTTACGCACCAACCTCGGCACACCCCGATGAGGAGGTGGAGGAAATGTATGAGGATATCTCTAGAGCCATGCATTCCTCCAAAACCCAATATACGGTGTTAATGGGAGACTTCAATGCAAAACTAGGCACAAGAGAGAACGGTGAGCTGAAAGTAGGGAAATTTGGAATAGGGCAACGGAACCCAAGGGGCCAGCAGCTGGCCGACTTCATGGAGAAAGAGGGACTCTTTATGATGAACTCTTTCTTCCAGAAGCGGCCCCACAGGAAGTGGACCTGGTCGAGCCCCGACGGTTCGACAAAAAATGAGATTGACTTCATTATGACGACCAGACGTCAACTGTTCAGTGATGTCTCCGTGATCGCGAGGGTGAGAACTGGTAGCGATCACCGAATGGTTAGAGGCACACTGACCTAAACGTTAAGTTGGAGAGGTCTCATCTCATGAAGTCAACGCTCCGTCCCCCTCGTGCTCTGTTCCAAAGTCCCGAAATCATTCAGCTCGATTTACAAAACCGTTTTCAGTTCCTAGAAGACTGCAATGAAGTAGACGATATGAATGACAAGCTCGTGGAAACTGTCCATGCGGTCGGAGCTAAGTTCTGCAAGGCCCGCCGCAGAAGAACACAAAAACTATCCGATCACACTCTTAATCTCATGGCTGTTAGACGGGAGATGAAGCTACATTCTTCAACAGACTTGACAGCATACAGGTAACTGAACAGACAGATCTCCAAATGCATGCGGCGGGACTTACGCAACTTCAACACAGCTCGTATTGAAGAAGCGATCGAGCGGAACCAAGGCTCCAAAGTCTTTGCCAGAGATCTGTCTGCCAGAAAAAGCCAACTGTCAAAGCTGAAGACCGACTGTGGCAGCATCGTTTCCGGGGCACCTGAGATTTTGAGTGAGATTGAGAGGTTCTATGGGCAGCTGTACACGTCATCGTTGGAGCCACACGCAAGTGTGAGTAACGATCCAAGAGCGAGTCTTATCCAACACTATTCCGAAGATATCCCGGACGTCAGTCTGAGCGAGATTAGAATGGCTCTCCAGCACCTTAAAAACGGCAAGGCCCCAGGCGAGGATTGAATTACAGCGTAGTTTCTGAAAGCGGGTGGAAGACCGGTACTTGAAGTCCTTCAGAAGCTCTTTAATTCCGTCCTCCATGGTGGCATTACACCGGAGGCGTGGAGCAGAAGTGCGGTGGTCTTGTTCTTCAAGAAAGGTGACAACGCTCTCTTGAAGAACTACAGACCGATTTCCCTTCTGAGCCGCGTCTACGTGCTGTTTTCGAGAGTCATTACGAATCGTCTCGCGCGCAGACTCGACGACTTCCAGCCTCCCGAACAAGCCGGTTTCCGAAAGGGCTTTAGCACCATAGACCACATACATACCCTTCAGCAAATTGTACAGGAGTCCGAGGAGTACAATTTGCCACTATGTCTGGCGTATGTAGACTATGAGAAAGCCTTTGATTCCGTCGAAATTTGGGCGGTGCTTCAGTCCCTTCAGCGGAGCCAAGTTGACTGTAGGTATATCGAAGTGTTGAAGTGCTTGTACAGTAGGGCTACGATGGCTATCCGAGTACAGAATCAGAGTACGAAACCTATCCAATTGCAGAGAGGTGTAAGACAGGGTGACGTCATATCTCCGAAACTCTTCACCGCTGCATTGGAAGACGTTTTCAAGCTTCTGGACTGGAAAGGATACGGTATCAACATCAATGGCGAGTACATCACTCACCTACGGGTTGCCGACGATATAGTCCTTATGGCAGAATCGCTGGAGGACCTAAGCACTATGCTCAATGACCTCAATAGTGTTTCGCAACGGATAGGTCTTAAGATGAACATGGACAAAACAAAGATCATGTTTAATGTCCATGTCACACCTATGCCGGTAGTTGTTGAAAACACTAAGCTCGAAGTTGTTGACGAGTATGTTTACCTGGGACAAATAGTCCGACTAGGTTAGTCCAACTTCGACCGAGGGGTCAATCGACGGATTCAACTCGATTGGGCAGCGTTCGGGAAATTACGCCACATCTTCTCGTCAGGTATACCTCAAAACTTGAAAACGAGACTGTACACCCAGTGCGTGTTGCCAGTGGTGACATACGGAACTGAGACGTGGTCCTTCACTGCTGGCCGTATGAGGAAGCTCAAGGTCGCTTAGCGAGCTATGGAGAGGGCTATGCTCGGAGTTTCCCTGCGTGATAAACTCAGAAATGAGGATATCCGCAGTAGAACCAGAGTGACCGACATAGCCCAACGGATTAGTAAACTGAAGTGGCAATGGGCCGGCCATATAGCTCGAAGAACGAGATGGGGAAGAAAGGTTCTCGAGTGGCAGCCTCGTACCGGCAGGCGAAGTGTAGGGCGTCCCCCCACTAGATGGAATGACGACCTGGTAAGTTATGCAGGAAGTCGATAGATGCAGGTGGCTCAGGACCGTGCTTTGTGGCATTCTTTGGGGGAGGCCTATGTTCAGCAGTGGACTTGTGAAGGTCTGTAATGATGATGAATGATGATGGTTCGTATTCGGTAGTAGTATGACGAATATTGTAAAAGTAAAGCAGTGCCCTCATTCATATAAAGAATGTTATGCCGATACGCCTGATCACTAAAGTCTAGATTATCGAATTTATACTTCTTTTACATAGGGAAACGACCACACATACCCGCATCGCGAAAGCAAGAACTAGTTATGTCAGATTCGCAGTGACTAAAACTCCATAGGATAACAGCTTCGCCGCATATCGGCATGTCCACGAGAGCGCTTTCGCACACATCCGTGGCATCTCATGCGCCGGTCACCCCTTGGCGCAGTCTCTCCTCGGTAAAGGCAAACTCCTCTCCCTTTTTCTTATCAGGAAAGGTGCATCAGAACACGGGGCGCTATCCTCCGCGACCTCCAATAATCTACCTGCGCAACGAACCCCGCGAGACCGATGTGCGGATGCCACGGAACCAGGAAACACTGGCACTTAGAAGGATCAGCCTTCCTAACCCCAGCAGCGGATCTGGTCCATGGCTGCGGCCAATTTCTTACGACTAATATTAATTTTAATTTAATTAAATAGTGCTTGTAGCTTAGAGGTTAAGCACTCGCTGTAAAATTACACAGTATAGAATAAAAAGATTTTGATCATATCATAGTGAAGTCCGCTAATTGATTCATAACTATCTTAGAAATAAGAGGGTACCCTTGACCAATCGTGGGAAGCTTAAAGGCTGTTTGGACTTTAGTTTTTATTGAGCGGTTAGATTTCGTACTCCTTGAAATATGAAAGCCTTTTACGTAAATTGTTGAATTAAATATTTCTTTATAGGATAACAAGCAGTGCTGTAAGCTTCTTGACAAATTTTAAATAACGAATCACATTTCGCTGCAATTCATAATGGCGTACTCACTACAAAGCCTCTTACAATTTTCCGCTCTTATTGTTTACAGTTTACTAAGGTCAAGATAAGAAAGTAGGAAATTCAATATTTTCTATCAAAGTAAATGTTGAACAATGTACAGCATGCACGATAATTGAAGGTAAGTTATTATTTTCTACCGACTTCAAAACAAAGTAGGAGGTACTCAATTTGACTGTTTTTTAAGGTAAATTTGAAATAATCAACCAAAAATATAAGGGAAGCACGTACATTTTATGTAATCACTCTATTATACTAAAGGGTGACAGGGACCAATGCCTTTTCTGCTGACTTCCAAAAAGGAGACGGTACTCGATTCGACTGTATGTTTTTTTATGTGTGTTACTTTATAACTTTTTAACTGGGTGAACTGATTTCGATGATTCTTTTTTTATTTGAAAGCTGGTACTTCTCGTGTGGTCTCTATGAATTTCATCAAGGTCGGACCAATGGTATTTGAGTTATTATTAATAACTTATATTGAAGTCGGCTGTACAACATTTTTAATTTTAAATTATACGAACACAACATCACTTTAGAATAGTTTATACACTTTCGACAATCGGATTCTAGTTCTAGGTTCCTAATGTAAGAGTTATTCTCTTTTTTGGGAGTACAGTGTCGTATAACTTTACCATAAGAAGTGAGACGTTCGATATTTACTATACTCTAATTACTTTACTCTTCTTTTATCAGTCTTATGAATCTATAGCTAGATATAGGCCATTCTATTTATGCGCAATGAGTCGCTTTCTACCGACTTCAAAAAGGAGACGGGACTTAATTCGACTGTATATGTTTTTAATGTGTGTTACCTTATATCTTTTTAATGGGTGAACCGATTTCGATGATTCTTTTTTTATTTGAAAGCTGGTGCTTCACATGTGGTCCCATTTGATCTAGGTCTGACTAATAGCTTTTGAGTTATTTATAACAATTTATATTGAAGTCGGTTGTACAAAATTTTCAATTTAAAATTATTTTTAAATGTTTCTTTAAAGATTTGTTCATACTCACCACGCTGAATGGGCGGAATATTGAGCACAGTGACTAAGTATTCCTTAACACTATTAGTACGTGTATGTGGATGTTAGGATAATTAGCAAATTAGTCAGTAATAGTGCCTCCTTTTCAGCTGGTATTCTGAGCGAGCGTAGTCCTTCCCCGGTTGAGCCGATCCACTTGTGCTGCAACCATACTTTATTTATAAAGTGACTGTACTAAGTGAGCAAAGACATAATAACGAACAAAAAATGAAACGCCTGAATAAAAAACACAGCAAATATACTTCGAACATGTGTTAAACATGTGTTGCAATAAACATTCACAAATAAGAATTTTTAACGTGGTAGAGTCATGCTGCAGCTATATTAGTAGTATATTAGTAACAGGAATGCGCACATACTTATTCTATGAAATAAATCATAATCCTGCTAATTATATTATCTTTCGTTATGTGCCCGGGTGGAACATGTACTTTAAAGGTTAAAAGACTTTTCTAGGTTCAGTGTAGTTTAATTTTTCATTAGGTTGCAGTTAAGTTTTATTAGTTAGATCTAAGTGTGACCTAATTGCATTAAAAAAGCATTTAATTTGCTTTTTTAGTGCAATTAGGTACTTAAGGTAATTTCTTAATTTTAGGTAAGCATTGAATTGTAGTTTTTATTTTATTTATTTTGTAAATATTAATAACAATATGGCATATTTTTATCAACGCCTCATACCGTAGTACCAATAATTGGTTATAGAGTTTGCTTATTTAGGGCAATCTCTTATCTGTTGTGTAGGAAGGTTATTGTTGTCATTTATTTGTATAATTATTATACGAAACAAAAGAGTATAGTTTGCTTAATGCGTTTCTTTGTTTGTTTGAGGGTCTGTCCGTTGGTTCGTTTGTGGGCCCGTCTATCTGTTTATTCGTTAGTTTGTCTGGTAGACTAACTAACGGAAAGTTTTTATCCAGCTTAGTGTAAAAGTACAAAAAAATCATTACCAAAACTACTAATTCCACGTGAACAAAGTCACGGGCAATGCTAGTTGTAATAAAAATTACTACTATGGTTGTTTGATGAAGGCCAATTTGTTATTGTAATTTATAATAATATTATTAAAATAAGCACGAGTGTACGGAGAATGGATACAATTGCCCTTGAAATATTCACGAAATCATCGGTCGTTTAAGGGTCATTACACACAGAAACGCGACGTTACGTGACGTGACGCGAGTAACATCAGGCGGCTTTATGAGGCACAGCGCCGCTCTTACGGGGCATCTGGAGACACAGCGAGCCGTAGCGCAACGCCGCTGGACATTTTCAAATTATCTCAATAAAATGTGTACCTTTTTGTGTAGTAAATAAAGTTATGTTTTGTATCACCATCTTAATAATGCACGCCGCGTCGTGTCGCGTAACGTCTTGGTGTGAACTGACCCTTACACACAGCCATTATACAAACGACATCGTCTGCTTGCAAACGCTCGCTGGTTTGTGAAATGCAAATGGCAAAAAGTGCATCCTAGTCCAATTGTTGAATTGGGTAGATTATGTTCTGACTGGGCATTTGATGATACGTCGGTATTTCATGATTTGATTGATAATTTTTCTCACATCACCTAGTGCTTAACTTATCTGTACTAATATAATAAAGCGGAAGAGTTTTTTGTTTTTTTTGTTTGTTTAAACGCACTAATCTCTGGAACTACCAGTCCGATTTGAAAAATTATTTTTGTATATTATAGCCAGATTCATGTGGAATAGTATAGGCTATCTAGCATTAAGCTATATTACTCAGCTAGCCTTAAATATGGATATTTGTTAAGCAAGTCAGAAGAAAAAGCACTCCCGAAAAGATTTATCCGCGTACGCTGGTGTTATCGTTAGGGATACGTAAATACAATATTCTAAAAAAATATAGACCTTTACTTAGTCTAAAAAAAAGTCCGTGATACCATATGTCTATTTCTTATACATAAGCCATAATTTGGTATTTTGTGACAAAAATATATTAAAAATTTAAAAGTGATTTATGAGCGTTATTATTAGGCATGGCCTATTTACCCTTACGAACGAAAGTTACTTCATCATCAAGACAATTTTATGAAGATAAACTTTGTTCTTTATACCATGTTATTTGGACGCATAGTTTAAGAGATAATGTAAAATTAAATAATTCAATACTTGGCTGGGCGCGCGAACGACGCTTAAGCCACAGTATAAATATGAACAGTATGGAAACTAAGCCTAGTTGAGGATATAATTACCTACGCTCCATTGAAGCAATAAGGTTGTAACTTTTAATGTTTCGATATTGCTTTTTTTTATCAATCAATCGAATTTAAATAACTAGCTTACAATTTAAATAGGTAATCTCAGCAAAAAACGATAGTTTAAACACGGAAAACAATTTAATATTAACTATGGTTTGGGAATTCCCGACAATTTCAAAATTCCGGGACACGGGACAGCCTATAATCAAAGTCCCGGGAATTCCCGGGACTTCGAGACTTTTAAGAAAAAGCTTTCTTGTTTTTTTAAGATGGGTAAGCCTTTTTTGAAGAATTTAATTTGAGTTAATTTCTGGTGAAACGTATTAAAAAGAGGCAATTTTTTGTAAAAATCAACATTTATTAAACAACTAAATAGCTGACCCGACAAACGTTGTTTTGCGATATACATTAATTCTAGGAAATATTTTTTACTTTTAAAAATTGCGATTAAAAAACAAGGGTTGATCGTAGAAGGATAAAAATTTTAAGTTTTATGTATTTTTTATTGCTATATTATAATAAAGAAAAATTAAAATTTTTTTTAAAAAAAATAAATTAAAAGGTATTTAGGGGTGGGTCAGCCTTATCATTTAGGGGTTTGAAAAATAGATGTTGGCCGAATAGAATAGAATAGAATAGAATAGAATAATTTTTTATTCAATATAGATCACATGTGTAATACTTATTGAAAGTCATTTTTTACTTTACCACTGGTTCGAAAAATAAAACCTCTGTCCTGGGAAGAACCAGCAAGAAACCCAGCGGGACTTTTTTTTTAAAGCAAATTTTACAATAATGGTTATACTAACTATATAAGTACAAAATTTATTTTAGAAACAGCTTGGAAGCGATCACCTCATTCCCAGGGGTTATTATCAACCATGTATTCATTTATACTATAATAACCCTTTTTATACAGTTTCAACTTAACAAAACATTTAAACTTGCTAATAGAGAGAGCCTGTACACTTTCCGGGACCTTGTTGTAATAGCGTATACATTGCCCCAAGAATGAATTACTGACTCTGTGGAGTCGAGAAATTGGTATCACTAGCTTGTGTTTGTTCCTAGTGTTTACAGAATGCACATCACTTTTTTTACTAAAACTACCTTTGTTTTTGTGAACATACATTAAATTTTCGTAAATATACTGAGAGGCCAAAGTTAATATATTTATTTCTTTAAATTTATCTCTAAGAGACTCTCTCAGTTTTAGGTTGTAAATAGCTCTAATGGCCCTCTTCTGTAAAACAAAAATAGTTTCTGAATCAGCCGCATGTCCCCATAACAAAATCC
The DNA here is from genome assembly GCA_033319125.1 of Parnassius glacialis. NCBI lineage: Eukaryota > Metazoa > Arthropoda > Insecta > Lepidoptera > Papilionidae > Parnassius > Parnassius glacialis. Next base: position 19,524,491 of record JAVANC010000013.1, on the reverse strand, counting down.
CATAAGACATTATGCTATGGAAATAACTGAAATAAACTAATCTAGCTGTCTCGACACTAGTGAGACCTCTAATCTTTTTTACAGCATAGGCTGCAGAACTTAGTCTGCTTGCTAGTTTGGATATATGGGGGCCCCACTGAAGCTTTGCGTCGAGAGTGATGCCAAGAAAAACAGTGGATTCAACAGGGCTCAGTTCTTCCCCATTTAAAAACACATTGGTACTCAGATTTCTATCATTCGTTGTTGTAAATTTAATACATTTAGTTTTATTTCCGTTTAAATGTAAATTATTAACGTTAAACCAATGCACTAATTTTGATATAGCATTATTCACTTCGTCACATTTAAATGATTTACGTTTAAGTTTAAAAATCAAAGAAGTATCATCAGCAAATAATACTATATCATGATTATCCTCTACAATAGAAGGTAAGTCATTAATATACACTAGAAACAAGAATGGGCCGAGAATTGAGCCCTGAGGGACACCCATTAGTACAGGTGAGCCGGAAGAACTTTTACCATTAATAATAACTTTCTGCATTCTATTACTTAAATATGAAATTATAAGTTTAAGCGCTGTGTTCTTGACACCATAGTACTGTAGCTTCCTGATTAATGTCTCATGGTGAACGCAGTCGAAGGCCTTGGAAAGGTCACAAAATATACCCAAAGCATCCTCTGAATTCTCCCATGCACAAAAAATATGTTTAATAAGCTCAACTCCAGCGTCAGTTGTTGAGCGACCCCTTGTAAAACCGAATTGATTTCTATGTAGCAATTTATTAATATTAAAGAAACTTAACATTTGATCTAAAATTATTTTTTCAAAAATTTTACTAAATGTTGGTAGTACAGAAATTGGTCTAAAATTGGCGGGGTCTAATGTACTACCAGATTTATATAAAGGTATGACTTTACTAAGTTTCATTAAATCAGGAAACACACCAGATTCGACGCTTGTATTAAATATAGTGGCTAGATAAGGTGCTATTATATCTATTATAGATAAAATAACTTTAACGGAAATCCCCCATAAATCTGCCGTTTTCTTAACATCAATAGTTTTAAAATATTTAACGATATCTTTTGGCAGTACTCTATGGAATTTAAAAGTATTTGAACAAGCCTTTACATTTTGTTTAAGCAATGATTCGGCGACAGTAGGAGAAGAGTTTAATGATTTAGTTGTCAAAAAAGGAACATCAGTAAAATGTTTCTCAAAAGATATAGCAACTTCTTGATCAGATCGGGTTAAATTATTGTTAATATTCAATTGAAAATCCGAGTTGCGCGGTTTGACCTTGCCCGTTTCACTATTTATTATTCTCCAGGTCATTTTCATCCATCGACTTCCTGCATGTCTTACCAGGTCGTCACTCCATCTTGTGGGGGGACGCCCTACACTTCGCCTACCGGTACGAGGCTGCCACTCGAGAACCTTTCTTCGCCATCGGTTGTCGGTTCTTCGAGCTATATGGCCGGCCCACTGCCACTTCAGCTTACTAATCCGTTGGGCTATGTCGGTTACTCTGGTTCTACTGCGGATATCCTCATTCCTAAGTTTATCACGCAGTGAAACTCCGAGCATAGCCCTCTCCATAGCTCGCTGAGCTACCTTGAGCTTCCTCATACGGCCAGCAGTGAAGGACCACGTCTCAGTTCCGTAAGTCATCACTGGCAACACGCACTGGTTGTACAATTTTGTTTTAAGGTTTTGAGGTATTTCTGACGAGAAGATGTGTCGTAGCTTCCCGAACGCTGCCCAGCCGAGTTGAATCCGTCGATTGACCTCTCGGTCGAAGTTGGACTTACCTAGTCGGACTATTTGTCCCAGGTAAACATACTCGTCAACAACTTCGAGCTTAGTGCTCCCAACAACTACCGGCATAGGTGTGACATGGACATTAAACATAATCTTTGTTTTGTCCATGTTCATCTTAAGACCTATCCGTTGGGAGACACTATTGAGGTCATTGAGCATAGTGCTTAGTTCCTCCAGCGATTCTGCCATGAGGACTATATCGTCGGCAAATCGAAGGTGAGTGATGTACTCGCCATTGATGTTAATTCCGTATCCTTTCCAGTCCAGAAGCTTGAAAACGTCTTCCAATGCAGCGGTGAAGAGTTTCGGGGATATAACGTCACCCTGTCTTACACCTCTCTGCAATTGGATAGGTTTCGTACTCTGGTTCTGTACTCGGATAGCCATCGTAGCTCTACTGTACAAACACTTCAGCACTTCAATATACCGACAGTCAACTTGGCACCGCTGAAGGGATTGCAGCACCGCCCAAATTTCGACGGAATCAAAGGCTTTCTCATAGTCCACATACGCCAGACATAGTGGCAAATTGTACTCTTCGGACTTCTGTACAATTTGCCGTAGGGTATGTATGTGGTCTATGGTGCTAAAGCCCTTTCGGAAACCGGCTTGTTCGGGAGGCTGGAAGTCGTCAAGTCTGCGCGCGAGACGATTCGTAATGACTCTCGAAAACAGCACGTAGACGCGGCTCAGAAGGGAAATTGGTCTGTAGTTCTTCAAGAGAGCGTTGTCACCTTTCTTGAAGAACAAGACCACCGCACTTCTGCTCCACGCCTCCGGTGTAATGCCACTATGGAGGACGGAATTAAAGAGCCTCTGAAGGACTTCAAGTACCGGTCTTCCACCCGCTTTCAGAAGCTCCGCTGTAATTCCATCCTCGCCTGGGGCCTTACCGTTTTTAAGGTCCTGGAGAGCCATTCTAATCTCGCTCAGACTGACGTCCGGGATATCTTCGGAATTGTGTCGAATAAGAATCGCTCTTGGATCGTTACTCACACTTGCGTGTGGCTCCAACGATGACGTGTGAATAATGATATACCGTTATTGCTGTTTTTGAAAATACGAGTAAATAAGGCTTCTACATTTATTTGAAATTATTCCAAATTTAATGTGATTTATGGGCAACAACGTTTTTGTATACCGATCGATGATTGTACGTGTTGACATAGAGGCAGTCGTTTGTCTTCCTCAATGTAAGTAACTCAGTTATGGGTAAGAACAGTTGCGTTACGTAGTGGCGTGAAGTCAACATTACATAAGTTATCGAGATCAGAAACGAATAAGGATTTTTCGATTTCGGCTAGGATTTAAATCTAGAACCCGTAAAGTTAACCAGGACCGGTGTCAAAGCTATCTAGTACACCAGTACAGTACCCGAAGTTATCTATTACACCCTTTGTCACATTTGTCACATTGATATTAGGACGATGTCTTCTTTCAGTTTCCCTCTGTCACCGCTTACGATATTTACGGAACGATTTGGTCTAGTAGACACCGTCTATATACGGTGGAGCATTGGCTGCTCCCCGAGGTGATCACCGTGCCTGGCGAGAGATCTCCCCTGTTGCCCATGGCCAAATTGGTAATAGATTCTCTTACTCTAATGGAAGTCATCATTAGATGGGACTTAATGGAGATTTACAGCACCAACACTTTGCTTGTGATCAGGTTTTAAGGTATCAACTTTAAAAAAATCAAGCAGCCTGGGCTAGTAAACCAGATAATCGTGAAAGCTAGTTACTTTGACTAATAGCACTTCTGTTTTAATCCGCTTATAATATTTTTTAAAGAATAAGGGTGACAAACAAGCAGTTTACCTGATGGTAAGTGGATGCTGTGGCCCATAGACATCTACATTTATCCTAATTTAAGAATCGAAATGCAGATCCGTTGTCACCTCTGAGAATTAAGATGGAATGCCTTATTTCCAGTAAAAGAAGTCTCCGGCTCTCTACACTCATACTTTAGGCCGGCAACGCATCTGCAATTCCCTCCCTGGTGTTGCAGTTGTTCATGGGCGGCGGTAGTCACTTACGATCAGGTGAGCCGCATGCCCGTTTGCCCCTCTCCTATAAAAAAAAAACACTCACCATGCGAAACACGTCTGCTATTTTTACGCTGATATTCTGTGAAAGCGTGGTCATTCTTCGGTCAAGCTGACCCATTCGTGACACAACCATGATATAGCTAAAGCATAGCTCTACCACGTAATTTGATATAAGGTAAAAAATATTGTAAATTTAAATAAAACTAATTTTACGGATTCTATCGCGTATATTAACTTATTTTTATCTTCCCGACGTTTCGGGTGCTTTCCAGCACCCGTGGTCACGGGGGACTAAGGTGTTTGACGTTCTGCTGTCATAGTTAGCCCGGCTACCTTCAGTTTTTTAATATTAATTTTTGGTTCGATTTACGCAGAATGAGCTTACAGTATCTTGAGGTCTAGCAGTGGTATACTTGGATTTGGATTTTATTATATTGATTATGGGATCCCAAGCAGATGGCAGCACCCATCCATCTTCTCTTTTGAAATTAGGATGTTTTTTAATTTCAATAGCCTCACGAATCATCCTTGGGAGGAATCGGTGTTCTTTTGCGAGGATTTGTGGTCTATCAAATCTAATGTAATGGCGGGGACGATCTTGAACATGTTCACAAACTGCAGACTTCCCGATACGTCGGTGCTTCACGTCAGCTATATGTTCTTTAACGCGGGTTTTTATAGATCTTTTTGTTTGTCCTATGTACGAGAGACCACATTCACAATCCCGCTTGTACACTCCTGCATCTTGTAGAGGGATATGACACTTGACGGATGGTAAAAATTGACCAATCTTCTTCAGCGGCTTGAAGTATGTTTTAATGGAAGCTCGCTTCAAGATGTAGCCAACCTTGTCTGTGACTCCTCTGACATAGGGTAGTACAGCAGGCACACGCTCGACTGTGGCTGGCTTCACTCGGTCACTGTGACGTAGGCGCGGGACCCGAAGGTTGTTGTCTTGCAATACTTGCTTGACGTGCTGAAGCTCGGCGGCGGATGGATGGGTGCTGCCATCTGCTTGGGATCCCATAATCAATATAATAAAATCCAAACCCAAGTATACCACTGCTAGACCTCAAGATACTTTAAGCTCATTCTGCGTAAATCGAACCAAAAATTAATATTAAAAAACTGAAGGTAGCCGGGCTAACTATGACAGCAGGACGTCAAACACCTTAGTCCCCCGTGACCACGGGTGCTGGAAAGCACCCGAAACGTCGGGAAGATAAAAATAAGTTAATATACGCGATAGAATCCGTAAAATTAGTTTTATTTAAATGTGTAGTGTTCGCGTAAATATAAGAAATCATTAAATATTGTAAATTTAATATTTTTGTTAAGTGTACTTAAAAAATACGACTCGTAAGGATTAATAATTATCATGTTTAATTTACTTTGCAGGCAAATTGACAACTAAAGTAGAGACCCCACGGTGTTCTCGTTATCGTTACAGCGTGTAAGAAATTATATTTTATGAAAATTCCAGCATATCTCTAAAACTTTTTAGTATTAAATTTATTAAAGATGAAATATGCCATCTTAACAAGTAAAATGTTAGAAATTCCAAGTAATATGAGTATCTTTTTTTTATAGGATAAGGGTGACAAACGAGCACACAGTCCACCTGATGGTAAGTGGTTGCTGCGGCCCATAGACATCTACATCTATCCTCTATTACAAATCAAAATGTAGATGCGTTGTCACCCGTGAGGACTAAGATGGAATGCCTCATTTCCAGTAAAAAGGGCCTCCGGACACCTGCACTCACCAAGCGATTCACAGAGGTAAACCTCTACTTCACGCTGGTTTTCTGTGAGGTCGTGGTACCACCCCGGTTCGAGCCGGCCCATCCATGCGACAGCAAAAGCTGCCGCGTGGCTCTACCACTTTTAACTTTTAATCTACAGTTGGCTCAACAAGTACGACAATAACAACAATTTTTTTATTGAATTCAATGATTTCGTATATTTACGCGAACACTGCACATTAAATTAAACTATTTTTTACGGATTCTATCGCGTTTTAACTTTGTAACTCCCGACGTTGCGGGTGCTTTACAGTATATATTTTAAGTATTGCACTTCGGGTAAGCGCCTACGTCACAGTGACCAAGTGAAGCCGGCCACAGTCGAGCGTGTGCCTGCTGCCTAATTTCAATACAGAAGATGGATGGGTGCTGCCATCTGCTTGGGATCCTATAGTTAATAAAATTAAATCCAAAACCAAGCATAACACTACAATATGTCAAGATACTATAAGCTCATTCTGCATAGATTGGACCAAATATTAATATTCCAATACTAAAGATAGTCGGGCTAACTATGAAATCGGGATATCAAACACCTCAGTCCCCCCCCCCCCCCGTGACCATGGGTGCTTTAAAGCACCCGAAACTTCGGGAATTAAAAAGTTAAATCAAATGTGATAGAATTGAGAGTAAAAATGAGTTTCATTTAACGACTGAATTTATTTCAATGAATGCTTCCTACGATATTTTCGCTGTCAGTTATTGAGTTTTTTCATCAAGAAATTCTCAGTAGCTGCCCGGAGTCGGAAAATTGGCGGCGTTTCACCCCTGTGCCTCGGAAAGCACGTAAAGCCGTTGGTCCTGTGCCTGATCTCTCTCCGATCGTGTCGGTTTACCGTCCCATCGGGCTATGAGAGTGAGGGAATAGAGAGTGCACCTGTGCTTGCGCATACACTTGGGCACTATAATCCTGTCCTGCGCCGATGGCTAGTCTTCGTTGAGACTGGCCGCCGTGGCCGAAATTCGGTCTGGACGACATTATTTTCGCTGTCTATCTTTATTTACAAGTGCTTTCAAATACTTTTTAGTTATGATGTGTAACTTTTTAAGGTGATAAATACTAAAATACAATAACGTTGCCATCGTTATCAACTACGTGCATAATTATAAGTAGTAAAGTTAAAAACTTAGTACAACCAACTTCAATATAAATAAAATAATTTAGTATTGATTTTTTTAAAAACTGCTCGACCGATTGCTATAAAATTTAAATGAGACCACCTGGGAAGAACAAAAAAGAATTTTCCAAATCGGTTCAGGCGCCTTCGAGTGAATCGGTAAATCGGTGAATGTACATAAAAAAAAGATTCCGACGAATCGTAAGACTCCTCCTTTTTAAAGTCTGTTGAAAATACAATCTTATATTTCATAAAAAAACGATAACCTTGTCACAGTAGGTAGTTCTATATTGTAGAAACAATTTATATATAATATGCACATGGACAAACACAACCTTTTTAAAGTGGTACGTAGAGATATTCTATTTGAGTCCTCAGTAGACAATGTCCCTGCATTTGATTTTTAATCGAGGATAGATGTAGGCATCTGTTGAATACAGCGTCCCGGTGGTCCACTGATGTCCATCACAGGTAACTATCAGGTGAACTATGTGCTAGTTCGTCACTCCTACTTCTACAAAAAAGACATATTTACATAAGAAAAGTATTATTATAAAATATATTACGAATGGGTCTATTCCAAGTTGTTACGATTTCCCATAAACTCCGCCTTTCACACCGCGAAACGAGAGATTTAGCTTTGTGATTACTGGTAATTTTTATTGTACTACTGGTAAAATTCTATTCCATCCCGAGATATTTCTGTCACTTTACCTCACTATGAAACAACAGACAAAATTGGAAAGATGTATATTCTTATGCCCCTCTCTGCTTCCTATGCATTTTCAATTTTACTGAAGATTTACTATAATCGCCTCGCTCTTCAGTGGTTGGCGATAGTTACGTCTGAAATCTCGCACGGTTGGAGCTTCTTGCCGTCGCCGATCCGAGTATTTTTCGTCTACGATATGGTTAGAGCAGTTTATGTTAGGAGCTATGAAGACATGAACGGGTTATTTACATGGTTAATACAAAAGTTTTTTGTAGATAGTTTAAATTTTCTACGTAGTGAGCGATGTTATATTAATTTGCCGCCCCGTTTAATGCTTTTATTTTAAATACAAATTATTAAAAGTATTTTTTGTAATACTTGAAATATGTTACTATTATATTTTATTATATACAGAAAGTTTTAGTGACTTCACATTCCAAATATGAAAAACATAATCCTATTCGTGTAGTGGCGGGCAAGAATATCCACTACCCCATATCCTCCCTTGGGTGTCGTAAAAGGTGACAAAGGGAAACAGGCAGGAGATGGGCAGCAGCATCTTCCTGATAATAGCCAAAATTTCAATAAAAAAACTGCGGTTGCCAACCCGCTCGCCAAGTGTGGCAACTATGGCAAATACCCCCCAATGACTAAAGCAACAAACAGACGGCCCCCAGTCCCCGGCGGCCCCGCTATTCCTGGCTACGGTGGCAACCATGGTAACGGCGGGGCAGGGGGTGCTAAGAATCTCCGGTGGAGGTTCGGTTGCCACCTTAGACGACTCGACCTGGCAACGTACAACGCACGCACCCTGAGGACTGACGAGAAGATCGTGGAGCTGGAAGAAGAGATAGACAAGTTGCGCTGGCATATTATAGAATTATCCGAAGTCCGAAGAAAGGGGGAGGACACGGTAATCCTCGAATCCGGCAACTTGTTCTATCACCGGGAGGGCGACCATCTGTCCCAAAGAAGTATCGGATTTATCGTCCACAAGTCTCTCGTTAACAACGTTGTAAAGATCGGGAGTGTGTCGACGAGTGTTGCGTACCTTATACTCAGAATCACCAAACGGTATTCGCTGAAGGTCATACAGGTTTACGCACCAACCTCGGCACACCCCGATGAGGAGGTGGAGGAAATGTATGAGGATATCTCTAGAGCCATGCATTCCTCCAAAACCCAATATACGGTGTTAATGGGAGACTTCAATGCAAAACTAGGCACAAGAGAGAACGGTGAGCTGAAAGTAGGGAAATTTGGAATAGGGCAACGGAACCCAAGGGGCCAGCAGCTGGCCGACTTCATGGAGAAAGAGGGACTCTTTATGATGAACTCTTTCTTCCAGAAGCGGCCCCACAGGAAGTGGACCTGGTCGAGCCCCGACGGTTCGACAAAAAATGAGATTGACTTCATTATGACGACCAGACGTCAACTGTTCAGTGATGTCTCCGTGATCGCGAGGGTGAGAACTGGTAGCGATCACCGAATGGTTAGAGGCACACTGACCTAAACGTTAAGTTGGAGAGGTCTCATCTCATGAAGTCAACGCTCCGTCCCCCTCGTGCTCTGTTCCAAAGTCCCGAAATCATTCAGCTCGATTTACAAAACCGTTTTCAGTTCCTAGAAGACTGCAATGAAGTAGACGATATGAATGACAAGCTCGTGGAAACTGTCCATGCGGTCGGAGCTAAGTTCTGCAAGGCCCGCCGCAGAAGAACACAAAAACTATCCGATCACACTCTTAATCTCATGGCTGTTAGACGGGAGATGAAGCTACATTCTTCAACAGACTTGACAGCATACAGGTAACTGAACAGACAGATCTCCAAATGCATGCGGCGGGACTTACGCAACTTCAACACAGCTCGTATTGAAGAAGCGATCGAGCGGAACCAAGGCTCCAAAGTCTTTGCCAGAGATCTGTCTGCCAGAAAAAGCCAACTGTCAAAGCTGAAGACCGACTGTGGCAGCATCGTTTCCGGGGCACCTGAGATTTTGAGTGAGATTGAGAGGTTCTATGGGCAGCTGTACACGTCATCGTTGGAGCCACACGCAAGTGTGAGTAACGATCCAAGAGCGAGTCTTATCCAACACTATTCCGAAGATATCCCGGACGTCAGTCTGAGCGAGATTAGAATGGCTCTCCAGCACCTTAAAAACGGCAAGGCCCCAGGCGAGGATTGAATTACAGCGTAGTTTCTGAAAGCGGGTGGAAGACCGGTACTTGAAGTCCTTCAGAAGCTCTTTAATTCCGTCCTCCATGGTGGCATTACACCGGAGGCGTGGAGCAGAAGTGCGGTGGTCTTGTTCTTCAAGAAAGGTGACAACGCTCTCTTGAAGAACTACAGACCGATTTCCCTTCTGAGCCGCGTCTACGTGCTGTTTTCGAGAGTCATTACGAATCGTCTCGCGCGCAGACTCGACGACTTCCAGCCTCCCGAACAAGCCGGTTTCCGAAAGGGCTTTAGCACCATAGACCACATACATACCCTTCAGCAAATTGTACAGGAGTCCGAGGAGTACAATTTGCCACTATGTCTGGCGTATGTAGACTATGAGAAAGCCTTTGATTCCGTCGAAATTTGGGCGGTGCTTCAGTCCCTTCAGCGGAGCCAAGTTGACTGTAGGTATATCGAAGTGTTGAAGTGCTTGTACAGTAGGGCTACGATGGCTATCCGAGTACAGAATCAGAGTACGAAACCTATCCAATTGCAGAGAGGTGTAAGACAGGGTGACGTCATATCTCCGAAACTCTTCACCGCTGCATTGGAAGACGTTTTCAAGCTTCTGGACTGGAAAGGATACGGTATCAACATCAATGGCGAGTACATCACTCACCTACGGGTTGCCGACGATATAGTCCTTATGGCAGAATCGCTGGAGGACCTAAGCACTATGCTCAATGACCTCAATAGTGTTTCGCAACGGATAGGTCTTAAGATGAACATGGACAAAACAAAGATCATGTTTAATGTCCATGTCACACCTATGCCGGTAGTTGTTGAAAACACTAAGCTCGAAGTTGTTGACGAGTATGTTTACCTGGGACAAATAGTCCGACTAGGTTAGTCCAACTTCGACCGAGGGGTCAATCGACGGATTCAACTCGATTGGGCAGCGTTCGGGAAATTACGCCACATCTTCTCGTCAGGTATACCTCAAAACTTGAAAACGAGACTGTACACCCAGTGCGTGTTGCCAGTGGTGACATACGGAACTGAGACGTGGTCCTTCACTGCTGGCCGTATGAGGAAGCTCAAGGTCGCTTAGCGAGCTATGGAGAGGGCTATGCTCGGAGTTTCCCTGCGTGATAAACTCAGAAATGAGGATATCCGCAGTAGAACCAGAGTGACCGACATAGCCCAACGGATTAGTAAACTGAAGTGGCAATGGGCCGGCCATATAGCTCGAAGAACGAGATGGGGAAGAAAGGTTCTCGAGTGGCAGCCTCGTACCGGCAGGCGAAGTGTAGGGCGTCCCCCCACTAGATGGAATGACGACCTGGTAAGTTATGCAGGAAGTCGATAGATGCAGGTGGCTCAGGACCGTGCTTTGTGGCATTCTTTGGGGGAGGCCTATGTTCAGCAGTGGACTTGTGAAGGTCTGTAATGATGATGAATGATGATGGTTCGTATTCGGTAGTAGTATGACGAATATTGTAAAAGTAAAGCAGTGCCCTCATTCATATAAAGAATGTTATGCCGATACGCCTGATCACTAAAGTCTAGATTATCGAATTTATACTTCTTTTACATAGGGAAACGACCACACATACCCGCATCGCGAAAGCAAGAACTAGTTATGTCAGATTCGCAGTGACTAAAACTCCATAGGATAACAGCTTCGCCGCATATCGGCAGGTCCACGAGAGCGCTTTCGCACACATCCGTGGCATCTCATGCGCCGGTCACCCCTTGGCGCAGTCTCTCCTCGGTAAAGGCAAACTCCTCTCCCTTTTTCTTATCAGGAAAGGTGCATCAGAACACGGGGCGCTATCCTCCGCGACCTCCAATAATCTACCTGCGCAACGAACCCCGCGAGACCGATGTGCGGATGCCACGGAACCAGGAAACACTGGCACTTAGAAGGATCAGCCTTCCTAACCCCAGCAGCGGATCTGGTCCATGGCTGCGGCCAATTTCTTACGACTAATATTAATTTTAATTTAATTAAATAGTGCTTGTAGCTTAGAGGTTAAGCACTCGCTGTAAAATTACACAGTATAGAATAAAAAGATTTTGATCATATCATAGTGAAGTCCGCTAATTGATTCATAACTATCTTAGAAATAAGAGGGTACCCTTGACCAATCGTGGGAAGCTTAAAGGCTGTTTGGACTTTAGTTTTTATTGAGCGGTTAGATTTCGTACTCCTTGAAATATGAAAGCCTTTTACGTAAATTGTTGAATTAAATATTTCTTTATAGGATAACAAGCAGTGCTGTAAGCTTCTTGACAAATTTTAAATAACGAATCACATTTCGCTGCAATTCATAATGGCGTACTCACTACAAAGCCTCTTACAATTTTCCGCTCTTATTGTTTACAGTTTACTAAGGTCAAGATAAGAAAGTAGGAAATTCAATATTTTCTATCAAAGTAAATGTTGAACAATGTACAGCATGCACGATAATTGAAGGTAAGTTATTATTTTCTACCGACTTCAAAACAAAGTAGGAGGTACTCAATTTGACTGTTTTTTAAGGTAAATTTGAAATAATCAACCAAAAATATAAGGGAAGCACGTACATTTTATGTAATCACTCTATTATACTAAAGGGTGACAGGGACCAATGCCTTTTCTGCTGACTTCCAAAAAGGAGACGGTACTCGATTCGACTGTATGTTTTTTTATGTGTGTTACTTTATAACTTTTTAACTGGGTGAACTGATTTCGATGATTCTTTTTTTATTTGAAAGCTGGTACTTCTCGTGTGGTCTCTATGAATTTCATCAAGGTCGGACCAATGGTATTTGAGTTATTATTAATAACTTATATTGAAGTCGGCTGTACAACATTTTTAATTTTAAATTATACGAACACAACATCACTTTAGAATAGTTTATACACTTTCGACAATCGGATTCTAGTTCTAGGTTCCTAATGTAAGAGTTATTCTCTTTTTTGGGAGTACAGTGTCGTATAACTTTACCATAAGAAGTGAGACGTTCGATATTTACTATACTCTAATTACTTTACTCTTCTTTTATCAGTCTTATGAATCTATAGCTAGATATAGGCCATTCTATTTATGCGCAATGAGTCGCTTTCTACCGACTTCAAAAAGGAGACGGGACTTAATTCGACTGTATATGTTTTTAATGTGTGTTACCTTATATCTTTTTAATGGGTGAACCGATTTCGATGATTCTTTTTTTATTTGAAAGCTGGTGCTTCACATGTGGTCCCATTTGATCTAGGTCTGACTAATAGCTTTTGAGTTATTTATAACAATTTATATTGAAGTCGGTTGTACAAAATTTTCAATTTAAAATTATTTTTAAATGTTTCTTTAAAGATTTGTTCATACTCACCACGCTGAATGGGCGGAATATTGAGCACAGTGACTAAGTATTCCTTAACACTATTAGTACGTGTATGTGGATGTTAGGATAATTAGCAAATTAGTCAGTAATAGTGCCTCCTTTTCAGCTGGTATTCTGAGCGAGCGTAGTCCTTCCCCGGTTGAGCCGATCCACTTGTGCTGCAACCATACTTTATTTATAAAGTGACTGTACTAAGTGAGCAAAGACATAATAACGAACAAAAAATGAAACGCCTGAATAAAAAACACAGCAAATATACTTCGAACATGTGTTAAACATGTGTTGCAATAAACATTCACAAATAAGAATTTTTAACGTGGTAGAGTCATGCTGCAGCTATATTAGTAGTATATTAGTAACAGGAATGCGCACATACTTATTCTATGAAATAAATCATAATCCTGCTAATTATATTATCTTTCGTTATGTGCCCGGGTGGAACATGTACTTTAAAGGTTAAAAGACTTTTCTAGGTTCAGTGTAGTTTAATTTTTCATTAGGTTGCAGTTAAGTTTTATTAGTTAGATCTAAGTGTGACCTAATTGCATTAAAAAAGCATTTAATTTGCTTTTTTAGTGCAATTAGGTACTTAAGGTAATTTCTTAATTTTAGGTAAGCATTGAATTGTAGTTTTTATTTTATTTATTTTGTAAATATTAATAACAATATGGCATATTTTTATCAACGCCTCATACCGTAGTACCAATAATTGGTTATAGAGTTTGCTTATTTAGGGCAATCTCTTATCTGTTGTGTAGGAAGGTTATTGTTGTCATTTATTTGTATAATTATTATACGAAACAAAAGAGTATAGTTTGCTTAATGCGTTTCTTTGTTTGTTTGAGGGTCTGTCCGTTGGTTCGTTTGTGGGCCCGTCTATCTGTTTATTCGTTAGTTTGTCTGGTAGACTAACTAACGGAAAGTTTTTATCCAGCTTAGTGTAAAAGTACAAAAAAATCATTACCAAAACTACTAATTCCACGTGAACAAAGTCACGGGCAATGCTAGTTGTAATAAAAATTACTACTATGGTTGTTTGATGAAGGCCAATTTGTTATTGTAATTTATAATAATATTATTAAAATAAGCACGAGTGTACGGAGAATGGATACAATTGCCCTTGAAATATTCACGAAATCATCGGTCGTTTAAGGGTCATTACACACAGAAACGCGACGTTACGTGACGTGACGCGAGTAACATCAGGCGGCTTTATGAGGCACAGCGCCGCTCTTACGGGGCATCTGGAGACACAGCGAGCCGTAGCGCAACGCCGCTGGACATTTTCAAATTATCTCAATAAAATGTGTACCTTTTTGTGTAGTAAATAAAGTTATGTTTTGTATCACCATCTTAATAATGCACGCCGCGTCGTGTCGCGTAACGTCTTGGTGTGAACTGACCCTTACACACAGCCATTATACAAACGACATCGTCTGCTTGCAAACGCTCGCTGGTTTGTGAAATGCAAATGGCAAAAAGTGCATCCTAGTCCAATTGTTGAATTGGGTAGATTATGTTCTGACTGGGCATTTGATGATACGTCGGTATTTCATGATTTGATTGATAATTTTTCTCACATCACCTAGTGCTTAACTTATCTGTACTAATATAATAAAGCGGAAGAGTTTTTTGTTTTTTTTGTTTGTTTAAACGCACTAATCTCTGGAACTACCAGTCCGATTTGAAAAATTATTTTTGTATATTATAGCCAGATTCATGTGAAATAGTATAGGCTATCTAGCATTAAGCTATATTACTCAGCTAGCCTTAAATATGGATATTTGTTAAGCAAGTCAGAAGAAAAAGCACTCCCGAAAAGATTTATCCGCGTACGCTGGTGTTATCGTTAGGGATACGTAAATACAATGTTCTAAAAAAATATAGACCTTTACTTAGTCTAAAAAAAAGTCCGTGATACCATATGTCTATTTCTTATACATAAGCCATAATTTGGTATTTTGTGACAAAAATATATTAAAAATTTAAAAGTGATTTATGAGCGTTATTATTAGGCATGGCCTATTTACCCTTACGAACGAAAGTTACTTCATCATCAAGACAATTTTATGAAGATAAACTTTGTTCTTTATACCATGTTATTTGGACGCATAGTTTAAGAGATAATGTAAAATTAAATAATTCAATACTTGGCTGGGCGCGCGAACGACGCTTAAGCCACAGTATAAATATGAACAGTATGGAAACTAAGCCTAGTTGAGGATATAATTACCTACGCTCCATTGAAGCAATAAGGTTGTAACTTTTAATGTTTCGATATTGCTTTTTTTTATCAATCAATCGAATTTAAATAACTAGCTTACAATTTAAATAGGTAATCTCAGCAAAAAACGATAGTTTAAACACGGAAAACAATTTAATATTAACTATGGTTTGGGAATTCCCGACAATTTCAAAATTCCGGGACACGGGACAGCCTATAATCAAAGTCCCGGGAATTCCCGGGACTTCGAGACTTTTAAGAAAAAGCTTTCTTGTTTTTTTAAGATGGGTAAGCCTTTTTTGAAGAATTTAATTTGAGTTAATTTCTGGTGAAACGTATTAAAAAGAGGCAATTTTTTGTAAAAATCAACATTTATTAAACAACTAAATAGCTGACCCGACAAACGTTGTTTTGCGATATACATTAATTCTAGGAAATATTTTTTACTTTTAAAAATTGCGATTAAAAAACAAGGGTTGATCGTAGAAGGATAAAAATTTTAAGTTTTATGTATTTTTTACTGCTATATTATAATAAAGAAAAATTAAAATTTTTTTAAAAAAAAATAAATTAAAAGGTATTTAGGGGTGGGTCAGCCTTATCATTTAGGGGTTTGAAAAATAGATGTTGGCCGAATAGAATAGAATAGAATAGAATAGAATAATTTTTTATTCAATATAGATCACATGTGTAATACTTATTGAAAGTCATTTTTTACTTTACCACTGGTTCGAAAAATAAAACCTCTGTCCTGGGAAGAACCAGCAAGAAACCCAGCGGGACTTTTTTTTTAAAGCAAATTTTACAATAATGGTTATACTAACTATATAAGTACAAAATTTATTTTAGAAACAGCTTGGAAGCGATCACCTCATTCCCAGGGGTTATTATCAACCATGTATTCATTTATACTATAATAACCCTTTTTATACAGTTTCAACTTAACAAAACATTTAAACTTGCTAATAGAGAGAGCCTGTACACTTTCCGGGACCTTGTTGTAATAGCGTATACATTGCCCCAAGAATGAATTACTGACTCTGTGGAGTCGAGAAATTGGTATCACTAGCTTGTGTTTGTTCCTAGTGTTTACAGAATGCACATCACTTTTTTTACTAAAACTACCTTTGTTTTTGTGAACATACATTAAATTTTCGTAAATATACTGAGAGGCCAAAGTTAATATATTTATTTCTTTAAATTTATCTCTAAGAGACTCTCTCAGTTTTAGGTTGTAAATAGCTCTAATGGCCCTCTTCTGTAAAACAAAAATAGTTTCTGAATCAGCCGCATGTCCCCATAACAAAATCCCATAAGACATTATGCTATGGAAATAACTGAAATAAACTAATCTAGCTGTCTCGACACTAGTGAGACCTCTAATCTTTTTTACAGCATAGGCTGCAGAACTTAGTCTGCTTGCTAGTTTGGATATATGGGGGCCCCACTGAAGCTTTGCGTCGAGAGTGATGCCAAGAAAAACAGTGGATTCAACAGGGCTCAGTTCTTCCCCATTTAAAAACACATTGGTACTCAGATTTCTATCATTCGTTGTTGTAAATTTAATACATTTAGTTTTATTTCCGTTTAAATGTAAATTATTAACGTTAAACCAATGCACTAATTTTGATATAGCATTATTCACTTCGTCACATTTAAATGATTTACGTTTAAGTTTAAAAATCAAAGAAGTATCATCAGCAAATAATACTATATCATGATTATCCTCTACAATAGAAGGTAAGTCATTAATATACACTAGAAACAAGAATGGGCCGAGAATTGAGCCCTGAGGGACACCCATTAGTACAGGTGAGCCGGAAGAACTTTTACCATTAATAATAACTTTCTGCATTCTATTACTTAAATATGAAATTATAAGTTTAAGCGCTGTGTTCTTGACACCATAGTACTGTAGCTTCCTGATTAATGTCTCATGGTGAACGCAGTCGAAGGCCTTGGAAAGGTCACAAAATATACCCAAAGCATCCTCTGAATTCTCCCATGCACAAAAAATATGTTTAATAAGCTCAACTCCAGCGTCAGTTGTTGAGCGACCCCTTGTAAAACCGAATTGATTTCTATGTAGCAATTTATTAATATTAAAGAAACTTAACATTTGATCTAAAATTATTTTTTCAAAAATTTTACTAAATGTTGGTAGTACAGAAATTGGTCTAAAATTGGCGGGGTCTAATGTACTACCAGATTTATATAAAGGTATGACTTTACTAAGTTTCATTAAATCAGGAAACACACCAGATTCGACGCTTGTATTAAATATAGTGGCTAGATAAGGTGCTATTATATCTATTATAGATAAAATAACTTTAACGGAAATCCCCCATAAATCTGCCGTTTTCTTAACATCAATAGTTTTAAAATATTTAACGATATCTTTTGGCAGTACTCTATGGAATTTAAAAGTATTTGAACAAGCCTTTACATTTTGTTTAAGCAATGATTCGGCGACAGTAGGAGAAGAGTTTAATGATTTAGTTGTCAAAAAAGGAACATCAGTAAAATGTTTCTCAAAAGATATAGCAACTTCTTGATCAGATCGGGTTAAATTATTGTTAATATTCAATTGAAAATCCGAGTTGCGCGGTTTGACCTTGCCCGTTTCACTATTTATTATTCTCCAGGTCATTTTAATTTTGTTTGATGCAGTTTTAATTTTGTTACTTAAATGTAAAGCCTTAGCTGTGGCGCACACTTTTTTAAATATTTTAGAATATGTTTTTACATAATCTCTAAATATAACACTACTATTATATGATCTTTCATTATAAAGCTCGTATAACTTTCGCCTACTCTTATAAATTCCTACTGTCGCCCATTCATTAAATGATTTGCGACTGTTAAAAGAGAAAGTTTTAGAAGTAAATATCCTACTAAATTCACAAGTTATAATTTTAAATAACGTACCATACAAATAATTAGCACTGTTTTTAAATGAAAGTGATGGAAGTCTTTTTATTATATTACTTCTAAACCTCTCCAAGCGATGTTCATTTATTGGAACAAACACAACTTTCTTATTTTTCTGTTTCTTGTGTATGTAAGGTAATGATACCAACTGTCCACAGTGATCTGAACTTAAATTTTGAATAATTGATTTATGCAAGGGCTTAACATCTGTAAAAATATTATCTATACAGGTCGCACTAGGCCCAGCAATACGTGTTGGTTCTAAGAATAAATTAACAAGATTATACGATTTAAACAATGAGCTAAACTTAATACTAATGGAAGAAGTTTCAAGGAGATTGATGTTAAAGTCTCCACATATTACAACAGACTTGTTCTGTTTACTAAGTTTGAGCAAAACTTCTTCCACAATCCTTTCAAAATAGTCATAAGTAGCACATGGGGGTCTGTAAACACTCACAACAATGAGGTGCTCGAGCTCGACACAAGCCATTTCTACAGTTCGCTCAACAGAGAGGCTCACTATATCCTTACGTTCTTTATATAATAATGATTTATCTGCTAGTATTAAGGAGCCACCACGTAAACTTTTTTCTCTATTGAAGGAACTGACCACCTGGTGATTTCTGAAATTAAACATGAAATTATAATCTTTTAGCCAATGTTCAGTAATACAGAGGATATGTATGTTGTTACTATTTAAAAACAATTCAACTTCTAATTCTTTGCCCATCATGCCTTGTATATTTTGATGCACCAGGTGTAAACAATTTTTATTACTTATTTGTGGGCTACATTCAAAGTTAATTAAACTCTCATTATTGCTAGAGATTGCCTCTATTGTCGCATTTACTAATTTAAATAAGTTGGAACTGATTCCAAATTCCGATTCTCAGACCTACCTGATATGCACACAAAATTTCATACAAATCGGTTCAGCCGTTTCAGAGGAGTTTGGTAACAAACACCGCGACACGAGAATTCTATATATTAAGATTAAACAGAAAATTAAATAACTTTAACGTTAATTTCAGCCTTAATAATTGCTTTGTTTATTTCTTTTAGTCACACACAGATGCACTTCTAAACAGTTAAATCTTACAGTTATGAAACTAACTTAGTTAAAAATCATACTAATTCTTAATAAAGTTATTAAGAGTTAGTATGATTTTTAACTAAGTTAGTTTATCTAGTAATTCTAGTATCTAATCATAATTCATTATCTCATTGTTAATTCTCATAATCACATATTTAATTCATTAATTGTGTTGCGTACTCAGTAGCTACGTAGTAGACCCAGTAACTTTTCATTAAACTTACACATGGTGCTAGGCTCCTTCAATTATTTGAAAATAAAAATGATTACATAACAATTTCGACAATCTTGTCTTGTCTCGAGTCTCGACCCGAAAGTCCCGGGACTCGAGACAACTAAAATTACGAAAAGTCCCGGGACTTCGAGACACGAGACGTCCCGGGACCCAAACACTAATATTAACACAACAACTTGTAGAACTATAGATCTTTAACTTTGTCATTATGGCGTAACCCTTTGAAAGTTTCGGCGGGAACGTACGGGACGAAAACGTACCTTTATTCTTCACTAGTTGTTCTCTGCGACTTCGCTCGCGTATTAGGGTTTTTATTTTTTAGCGCGGAACCCTAATTCTTTTTCTAAAATAAAAGTAGCCAAAGTTACTCCTTATGACATCAGCTATCTGCCAGTGAAAGTGCCGTCAAAATCCGTCCAGCCGTTTCGTAGATTAGCCGGGACAAACAGACGGACAGACAGAGAAAAATTTTAAAAATTGTTATTTAGTTATAAGTACCGTATTTACTTTCATATGCATTTAGTAAAAAGCTGTTATTTTGACATTACAATCAGACACTTAAATTTTATTTATTTGTATAGATTATTACAAATTATTTACAGAAAAATATTTTCGTCTGCTACGACAAGTTCGGAATTCTTTATTATTGAATTTAACTGTGTAAAAAATATCATTCTTATGAACAGGATTTTTTAATAAACTGTTGGGAAACAAGGACAGGGTACTATGAAACCGATTTTGTTTATTTTTTTGTAAATTAGATCAGCTACTTTGCAGTTTATGTGTTCTTTTTTAAAGCAACAACGAAAAATCGGTTTCAACACCCTCAAAAACCATGAAAATGACACCCATGACGAAAAAATTAATACCTGTTGCAGCCGTCATCTTAGATTTACATTTCAACAGCACTATCGGCTTCAACATACTCAAAAACTATGAAAATGACACCCATGACGAAAAAATTGATACCTATTGCAGCCGCCACCTTGGATTTACATTTCAACAGCACTATCAGCTTCAACATACTCTAAAACTATGAAAATGACACCCATGATCAAAAAATTTATACCTATTGAAGCCGCCATCTTGGATTTACATTTCAACAGCACTATCGACTTCAACATACTCAAAAACTATGAAAATGACACCCATGACGAAAAAATTGATACCTATTGCAGCCGTCATCTTGGATTTATATTTCGACAGCACTATCGGCTTCAACACCTTCGAAAACCATGAAAATGACACCCATGTTTTTTATTAGTGATCGATGCACTCATGACGAAAAAATTGATACCTATTGCAGCCACCATCTTGGATTTACATTTCAACAGCACTATCGGCTTCAACATACTCAAAAACTATGAAAATGACACCCATAACGAAAAAGTTGATACCTATTGCAGCCGCCATCTTGGATTTACATTTCGACAGCACTATCGGCTTCAACATACTCAAAAACTATGAAAATGACACCCATGACGAAAAAATTTATACCTATTGCAGCCGCCATCTTGGATTTACATTTCGACAGCACTATCGGTTTCAACACTCTCGAAAACCATGAAAATGACACCCATGTTTTTTATTACTGATCGATGCACCCATGACGAAAAAATTGATACCTATTGCAGCCGACATCTTGGATTTACATTTCAATTAGCACTATCGGCTTCAACATACTCAAATACTATGAAAATGACACCCATAATGAAAAAAATGATACCTATTGCAGCCGCCATCTTGGATTTACATTTCGACAGCACTATCGGCTTCAACATACTCAAAATTATGGAGTGTAGAGTAGAAGGAGGACCATCTGCTTATATGAAAAGTGTCCCTAAAAACGCGTCCAATAAGGGTGGCGCTGCAGTAGCATAGGATAAATTTAAAAACAAAGCGCCAAAAGTAATTAGAATAAGATGGAGAAATAAACAAGGACCGACCAATCCGCTTGGTTTCGTACTACGTAAATAGTTGAGGTTTTGTATACTGGCATTTTACTAACTCTCTAGTTATGAAATTTTTCAAATATTTGAATACAGCTGACTTCATTTCGTCTACAGCAGCTATATTCATATCATAGTTTATCAGACGCCAGCGCTGTTGTGGTAGGTTTTGCAACCTCTATTTTCAGTAAATAGTAGGACACTTTTTCAACTCTCGCCCCTTATAAGATGGCTCAAAATCTATGAAAATGACACCCATGTTTTTTATTACTGATCGATGCACCCATGACGAAAAAATTGATACCTATTGCAGCCGCCATCTTGGATTTATATTTCGACAGCACTATCGGCCTTAACACCCTCGAAACCCATGAAAATGGCACCAATGACGAAAAAAATGATACCTATTGCAGCCGCCATCTTGGATTTACTTTTTGTTACCACTATTGCACTATCAGCTTTAAATAGCCTCAAAATCGCCGCATTCTGGATGTACAAATAAGTTCACGAATTCATTATGATCAATCACACGGACTTATAATTCGATAACGATTATAACAATGACAATAAAAATCATTCTTACCTTTCAAAATCAGCAGGAAGCTTAAAATAAGATAGCACCGGTTTTGATGAAGCCGAGTTCAAACAGCCGTATACTACGCAATACATTCGTGGCATTTTTAAAGTCTTAAGGCGACACTCGCTACTGAGAGCACCGCGACGAGCGCTTAGAAGTCTCGTCGTTGCGCATGTTTGTGTGAGTGTGCCGTTTCGAGCGTTTGTAGGAAGTTTCCATACTGTTTCTACTATATATTTACTGTGCTTAAGCCCTAGCCGTTATAAAATGTTTGAACTAGGTCATGTCGCGCACCTCGAACACGTGATGACGCGGGTGAAACCGCGGGGCACAGCTAGTCTATTATATAAATGTATGCGGCTTTAGGCAGGCCCAAGGGTTATCCTAGCCGCACCCTAACCTGCTCTTACTGATACTAGATAAGTGTTTTCGTATATACGATAATGATAATAAAATAGAGTTGTAAATTATCAACCAAACCATGGAATGGCGGCGTGTCATAAAATGCCCAGGCAGATCACGACCTCCCCAATTCTAAGATGTGTTATTATCTATCAATCATTTTTGTTTCATAAATGGACGTCGCCCTTTGTAAACGAATGAGTTTTAGAATTTGTCTAAGTACATATATCTATATACATAAAATCTCTTTAAATATTCATTTGCGTGTTATTAATACATGTATACCCATTTTCTGTCGCCTTCCAAAAAGCTGACGGTAATCAATGTTCAAAACGGACTATGTTTTTATGTGTGTTATCTCATAATTTTTTACTGGGTGAACCGATTTCGATGGTTCTTTCTTTATTTGAAAGCTGATACTTCTCGTGTGGTCCCATATGAATTTGATCAAGGCCAGACCAATAGTTTTTGAGTTATTCTTAATAACTTATATTGAAGTCGGCTATACGAAATTTTTAATTTTAAATAATTTATTTAATTTTGGTCTCTCTGTCTGGCCGGACTAATCTTCGTAATAACTGAACCGATTGTGGTCAAACGTCTCGAACAGATAAATAGCAACGCCAGGAATGATCTAGGCCTTATTTCATCTAAAAAAACATGCAAGTTTTTTTTGCGAAATCGAAAAATCTAAAAAATATTTTTATAATCATCTCATAAACTATTTGAGATAGAAAAGCTTTCACCTTACGTTTTATCTTCTATCTCTTAAAGTTTTGATGCAAAATCGATTTTTAACATTTTATTTACTTGAATGCCATCTCACAACAAGTGGTAAGATGATAAAAGCTTTTTATGTGAAATAATTAGATTCGGTTTCGGGATATAGCAAAACAAGTGGTTTTTCGATATTTGAACTACTTGCCCTAAGATCGTAAAAGTTAGTAATTTATTTAACAAGTGGCAGTAATACAGAAGGACGACTTGGTCCTTCACTGCTGGCCGGATGAGGAAGCTCAAGGTCGCTCAGCGAGCTATGGAGAGGGCTATGCTCAGAGATTCCCTGCGTGATAAACTCAGAAATGAGGATATCCGCAGTAGAACCAGAGTGATCGACATAGCCCAACGGATTAGTAAACTGAAGTGGCAATGGGCCGGCCATATAGCTCGAAGAACCGACAACCGATGGGGAAGAAATGTTCTCGAGTGGCAGCCTCGTACCGGCAGGCGAAGTGTAGGGCGTCCCCCCACTAGATGGAGTGACGACCTGGTAAGATATGCAGGAAGTCGATGGATGCAGGTGGCTCAGGACCGTGCTTTGTGGCATTCTTTGGGGGAGGCCTATGTTCAGTAGTGGACTTGTGAAGGGCTGTAATGATGATGATGATGATGAGTTATACAGAATTTTATTTGTGATACAAACTAAAAAAAAATATGTTATTAAAACTTTATTGAAAGTTAATACTTAATATTATTTATACTCAATATTATTTATATTGTTTATACTCACAACTTGTACTTACAATTGTACTTACTAAAATTGTTTGTCCCGTGTTGATAAAAACATTTACTTTTTTATTATTAGTGATTTATTTATGGTTCATGCATTTTAAATATCAATTGTTCAAAATTAGTGCCTGTATATTTGACAAAAAAAATAAAGTAGTTTTTTTTACACTTAAAACAGTTATAGATCGAGGACTCCGTGGCGCAGTCACTTAGCAATAAGTGCGGCACTGAGGCAACTGATGGTCGAGGTTTCGAATCCCGCACGGAACTAGTATTCGTATGGCCCACAAGTAATTGTTCCAGGTCTGGATCTATGTCCTTGTGCAATTTATATCTGTAAACTGCCTCCACTATATAGGAGAAAATCCTAGAGTCGGGGTCACGTTTTAAAAAAAAAGAAAAAAGATAGATCTACATAAACTTCTGAATAAAATCACCATATAAGAAGAAATATATATGTACGATTGCAAACAGGTCGGCAGTGGACATCGTACCGTACTATTTGTACTGCTAGTTCATGACACTATTTAAGGGGCGAATTCAGAACTACAATTTTAAGTTACGTAGTTACGTTAATCAAGTAATTTGATTGATACTAATAGGATCTCACACTTTATTATACCAATTAGTGACTCATTGTTATTAGACGTCCAATTGTAACATTGCATCCTCACAATAGAATAGACCCATGTTTAGACTAATAAGTTGAGAATTTTGGATGAAAATAATAAAACTTTTACCATAAAGAAACCAACTAAACTATTCGTATAATAAAAATTGCCGGTGTCTGTACATTGTGTAATTTTGTGACAAAAATGATTGAAAGGGACTAAAGTAAGTAATAAAATACATTTCTATCATTTTTAGAAATGTCCGTCTGTTTGTTTGTTTATGAACGCATCACGTTAAAGTTCCAATTTTTGCAAGAGTCAATCGTCAAGAAAATCATAAAGCGCATCTTCAAGTAAAATTTAGTGCCCGTTTTAATAAAATCGGTCCATCTTATCAAAAGATATAATAATTTTATTGTAGTGTTAAGTGAAGGCACGAATTTTTTCAATGTTGAATCATTTCAATCTGTATTTCAATCTAAACTTCTACAATCTAAAATCTTCTTTAAATAATGTAAAATAAAGTCCTATAATGATATACTCATATTTAAAACATTGCAAACAAAAAAAAAACATAGTGTGTTCTCAAGAAGAATAATATAATAACAACTTCGAAAAACTACAATAGGTTTTTTTTTATAGGATAAGGGTGACAAACGAGCACACAGTCCACCTGATGGTAAGTGGTTGCTGCGGCCCATAGACATCTACATCTATCCTCTATTACAAATCAAAATGTAGATGCGTTGTCACCCGTGAGGACTAAGATGGAATGCCTCATTTCCAGTAAAAAGGGCCTCCGGCCACCTGCACTCACCAAGCGAAACGCAGAGTTAAACCTCTACTTCACGCTGGTTTTCTGTGAGGTCGTGGTACCACCCTGGTTCGAGCCGGCCCATCCGTGCGGCAGCAAAAGCTGCCGCGTGGCTCTACCACTGTTTAGGTCTGCCCTGCTTGTTAAAAAGGGCGACTTTTCGATAAATACTACTAAGTAAAATTGAAAAAAAAATTGTGACGATTGGCTAAAAAAATTTTTTTACACATTATAAGGCGTTATAACAGCTATCTACTTGTATATAAATAAGAACGTTATTCGTTATATTTTTTATTAAATTAGATCTATCCTTCTTACGTAATTTATTGGTTGAATATTTTCTTCTAAACAAAAAGCCACAAATTACTATTTCACGGCATTATTACCAATTAATAATTGTTTGTTTATACTTTGAAACAAAGTTTGGCTATTCGAAAACTTCTTTTATAACTAAGTAAGAATGCCGTAATTTTTGTTATACCGCCTTTGTATTAATTTCAAATTAAGTTAATAATTTTTGAATACATACTTCTCTAGATAGTGTCATTTATGAGCATTAAACGGTGGTTAAAACTAGTTAATTGTAGATGCGTTTACCAAAACAATTTATAAATAAATGAATTCAAGTAGTCCTTATCTAGAATGACGTAATATCAAAAATATTACGTCATTTGAGATAACGATTTTTAACATCGTAAAAATAATTATCTCCCTATCGAAAAGACCCATATTTGTGTCAATTTAAATGTTTATATTTAAAATTGAATTAAAAAAAATCAGTTTCAGCAAAATTAAATAAAAAACAAACTATCTAATGCGTAATTGAATGCAATAATGTCATAATATTTCAAAAAATAATATTAAAGTGCTAAGCTTTAAAACAATATTTTTAAAATCAAACTATTTCTTAGTTGTATGTACTGATATTAAATTTCTTGAAATTTTCAATAAATAATTTATATGATCAACTAAGTGAGCATAACAGTTAACAGATTATTAAAAATCAATGACATAAAACTTTTAGTAGAATGGAAAAAAAAAACAATTGAATGTCTTATGTATTGCATAAAATAATTATTATATTCAACTTTTTAAAATCAAACTGAATATTCTTCAGATTTTCTTAAACTTAAATTATCAAAAAGAAATGTTTTAGTAACGAGTACATATCGACATCATAATCATAATCGCAATATGTATCACCAAAGTTAGGTAAGTCCAAATTTTTTAAATATAATTAGTCTCGTAAAAAAATATCTGGAACTTCGATTTTTACTTATTTTGGAACTTTCTAGTTTTAACCGAGTTCATAAAGGAGGTCCTCAATTCGAGTGTATGTTTTTTTTTGCATGTTTGTTCCGCGATATCTTCGCAGATTATGAACGAATTTTCTTGACTCTTTTTTTATTTAAATAAGTTATACTTCAAGGGTTTTACCATATTAACCCTTTCACAGTCCCGTGCACTACATATAGGTGACTGCTATTGTCTTACTATTGTGTCTGAAAAGCGGACAGTGAAAGTGTTAATTTGGACAAAAAATTTCACCCCAAATGGTAGCAAATAAATAACTTCTTTTTTAGCAATTTGAAATCGGTTTTTACTTCTTGTTAAAATTTATAATTATTAAGTGGCGAAGCTTGCAAAGACACTTATTGATTTCACGATATCTGTCCGTCTGTCCGTTTGTCCGTCTGTCCGTCTGTCCGTCTGTCCGTTTGTCCCACGATTATCTCGAGAACGGTTTCGAATTTTCAAATTCTGTTTTCGGCAATCGATTACTGATCACCCAGGCATCTGAACCTCCTATTTTGAAACTGATTGCTCAACGGCAACCGTTAGAAACCGCTACAAAGCTGATTGCTTCGCCACTTTGCTATGCTGTTAGCTAGCTAGGTTTATTATTATCTTACCTGATACTTGTTTTGCACATCATTTTTAAAATAAATACGTTTTCTATTAAATTTAAAATCCAGTATGTATTTTTTGTAGAATAAGGGTGACAAACGAGCACACAGTCCACCTGATGGTAAGTGGATGCTGTGGCCCATAGACATCTATCCTCGATCAAGAATCAAAATGTAAAGGCGTTGTCACCCCTGAGGACTAAGATGGAATGCCTCGTTTCTCCCCTCGTCTCCGGCACTCACCAAACGACACACAGCAGCATTAAGCTGCTATTTTACGCTTGTATTGTGCAAGAGCGTGTTCCTGCCCCGGTCGTGCCTACCCATTCGTACTACAACCATAATATAGCTGCAGCTTGGCTCTACCACGTATTTATCAAACAAAAATAGATTGACTAATCTCGTGTTTTAGCAAGGTAAATAATGTAGAAAATGAAAAACAACATGATGGGAATAAGAAAGAAATTCTTTTTTCATATTCCCATCATTTTGTTTTTCATTTTCTACATTATTTTCAATGTTTTCTCTTTTATAACTTTTTGCGTCCTCTTTATATAGAAGATTCTGAGTTTTCTGTAGATTTTCCATTTCTAGTCTACTAGAGATTTCTAAAATTTCGCACTTTTATTTTGATGCATATGCCTTACGAATAGTCGGACAGCAAAATAAAAATAAAAATGTCGAAAAATACTGTCAAAAATGAAATCTCTACTATGTAAGAAGAGACTTGTAGGTACGACTATTAAATAAAATATACGTAAATGTTAATACAAATTTATAAGAAAAATAAATTATTATTCTTAGAAAAAAAAACCTTAGATCTCATTAATTTTACTTAAAATAAAACTTCAAAGTTTTGTAATCACCTTTACTAAGCGCTTTACTAATATTTGTTTACGCCAACTGCGGTAATGGTAGGTAATTTATGAAATTAAACACAAAAACTGTTTTTGTTTTGACGTATAATGATACTTTACTGTTCATTATCAAGCTTGTGAATTTCCATGCAATAAAAATGTTACATACTAGACAAATTCTGAATAAAAATTTACGAAAGAGTATTTCAACCTATAGATTACGAATCCGACATATTTAACAGTAAAAACTCCACATTACCAGAGTTTTGCTCGAAGGCGTCGATATATTTTTTGTTATTATTTATATATTTATTTATTATTAACTTTTATGTTTTACATGAGTTGAAGTGATTTTGTGTCAAGTAAGAATATAGTTTTATAGCAATCTAAAGGGGTGGACCATGTTCAACAGTGAATTTGTGAGGTTTAATGATAATATTATGACGAAGGAAAACACCAAATTTTTAGATTTTAATAATTTTATTCATGACGAAACGCAGTTGATTACATGATAACAAAATTCTGGAAAAGTGTTATGACACTCATCGTTGGATTTGATTCCCAACCATTACATTTTAAACTTCTGGTACCCTTTCCGGATACCGGCCAGGTATGTAGTCGGGATTATTAGGGTTATACTCCCATATGAGGTACTCTGGTTCATTAAGATACAGAGGTGGTATTTCATCGCTGGCTTCTGTTTCTTGTCCTATTAGGCCTCTATTACGTTCGAGTAATTCATTAACTTTAGCTTGGGTTACTTCTGATATGTCTTAAACAAAATAAACGAATATTTTCAAGTGCTAAAGGATAATTCAGCTATAATTTTATAATATATTTTATAAGTGATATTGAGGGCTAATAATTTTCTGTTCACCAGATGGCACTAGTTGGTAGTGAGGTAAAGTTTCTTGTTACACAATGTAATTTAATTGAGAATTTGGTATTTAATAAAAGTTTATCCGTTTCTAGAGTAGGTATTATATTAATACATAAAACAATGCGACAGTGGTTTGCTCTTAAATTTTTTGCACATTATAACTTTTTTTTCTACTTTTATGAATATGTGTGATTTGGTTTATTTATTTTTAATCTTATTAATATAAAATATAGCTAATAGTACAGAAAGCAACATAAACCTTTACATTTTCCGAACAAATTAACTTCCCTGCTATGAAATTTGTCAAATATTATACCTTACTTTCTAATGGCGCCGCCCTGGTGGCAGAAAAAGTCGTGGATGCCCATTCATGTCGTAGATGATCATTGACAGGTATGTTGATTCACAATACATTGAAATGACAAAATTAATTTAAAATCTTTCACACCCTACTTTAACAGTCTCGGCCTCATACTTTAAGCGAGCTATAAACCTATCAGGTACGAAAAAAATCTACTACACCTACGAGAATGTATCAACAATTTATTGTACCCGTATTCAAAGCGTTCAGTGACCGTATCACCCCGTTCCATATGTGCACAACTATGATGCCTGTTTTATCAATCGTAGCTCATTTTGGTCAGAAAGACGCGCACAGAGAAGTTAGGTGTTGTTATTGTGAAAATTATTTATATTCAAATACCCATATGGTGGAAAACTATATGTAAGAGAACTAGATGTGATTGGTATTATTTTGGTACGGCTTGAATTAACTATCGGTCCGGTCATGGCACGCTATGGCCGATGATGGAACGGTCCTGTTAGGGTCAGTTCAGACAGAGACGTGACGCGACGCGATGATGCGTGAAGAGACCAGTGGTCTCGCACCGTGCATCGCGCCGCCGCGGTACGTTTCGCGACGTTGCAAGGCGCATTGTGAAGTCGCTGGCAGCGCACCGCTTTAGCATGCTGCGCCTACCGACAAAGCATGGCTGCGCCGCGATACATCGCGCTACGTCACGAGCCACGAGGCATCTCGAGACGCAGCGCAGCGTAGTGCAATGCCGCGATGCATTTTCGAATTATCTCAATAAAATAATGTTTATCTTTTCGTGTAGTAAATAAAGTTATACTTTGTATTACTATCGTAAAAAGTGTGAGCGGACGCGTTGTTACTCATTTATTAATATAAATAATTTTTTTGCGTGTGTCGAAAGGGTTACGATCATAGTAGGATTATTTTAATGTGTAGAGTAGACATTTAAAAAATTCGAAAAAAAAAAGAAGGATATTCAGAAAAAATATATGAAACTAAGCTTTTGCAACCGTACTACTCGTCTTTGACGAAAAATTAATTTTTCCTTAACTAATATAAAGTACCAAAATATTGTTTTATAAGGAACCTAAGTTTAGTGCGCAACAGGAAGCGTTAAATACTTACGAGTTCTCCTCAAGTCAATGGTTAAAATCTTTTTATTCCTTTCCAATGTACGAAGCAAGGTTTCCTCAGCTTCACCTGATAAATCATTTGCTGCAATGTCCAATCTGGTCAAACCTCTATTTAAACTAAGAAGTCCAGTCATCTGTGGAAATAATCACATTTAATACCGTGTAGTGTCTAGTCATAGGCCTAATCGTTAATTATCTCTTATATTAAATATTAATTATCACCATATGTGACTCTTTCTACTGTCATTTAGTATTTCTTAGAAAAAAGAGAGCAACTTTAAAGCAATTCTTAAATTAAAGCGATTATTATGAGTAAGGCCTAATTACTTATTCTTTTTTTATTAAATTTCATAATAACTCAATGTGTAAAAACATCCGAAAGCGCCTTATATACAGTTATTAAGTATTTTATGATTTTTTACGAATAAGATGAGCGTACCTGTAAATGATTTCTGTAGATATAATATGATTTTAAAAAAGAAATCGGTGTACCTACTTATTAAGTAACTGAAATATTAGATAATCTTTTCATTTTTGCTTTCAAATTCCGTTTCAACCTATAGACGTTCGTCTTTATACTAACTCTGAAAACTCAGGGTATAAATTGCATAAACATTGATTCTCCTGCTAAACATTACGTATAGGCAATCATTTTATAATTTATGTTATTTATTGCTAATTGGCATCATATTGCCAATTATGTTACTTTTATTATAAATTTTCTTTTAACAGTGGTAGAGCCACGCGGCAGCTTTTACTGTCGCACGGATGGGCCGGCTCGAACCGGGGTGGTACCACGACCTCACAGAATACCAGCGTGAAGTAGAGGTTTACCTCTGCGTTTCGCTTGGTGAGTGCAGGTGGCCGGAGGCCCTTTTTACTGGAAATGGGGCATTCCATCTACACAACGCATCTACATTTTGAATTGTAATAAAGGATAGATGTAGATGTCTATGGGCCGCAGCAACCACTTACCATCAGGTGGACTGTGTGCTCGTTTGTCACCCTTA
This sequence comes from Parnassius glacialis, assembly GCA_033319125.1. Taxonomy (NCBI): domain Eukaryota; kingdom Metazoa; phylum Arthropoda; class Insecta; order Lepidoptera; family Papilionidae; genus Parnassius; species Parnassius glacialis. The sequence goes on along the minus strand of JAVANC010000013.1, from coordinate 19,492,985 downwards.
TCCTATAAAAAAAATTGAACACTGTTATTATTATTTATTTTAATTCTAACCTTCTCGGCTGATGCTCCTTTAAATCCACAAGAATTAACAATCAATGTCTGAGGTTTTTCTTTGCAACGTACAAATGCTGCGGCGAAAATTGTAGCGCATTCAAGTGACATAGGATTTAAACTGAAATCTGTGTATGATAAATATATTATAACAATAGCCGAAGTAAAGGTTTTCAAACAATTATATAAATATATTCGACTTCAAGTTTTCAGCAGACATTATATGGACAGAAAATTATTTGCAATTCTGCTTAGTAGTTGTCAACCGTTATCACAAAAAAAAGTTGATAATGAATTATTTACCTAATAGTTCTATTGGTGCTGCAGGGTTCATTTGTAAGGCATAAGCAATACCTTGAACACCAGTTTCATTAAATCTATTATTTGCTATTCGGACCCTTTTAACATTTTTATGCACAAATATAAAACCGCCCAATGCTTTCATTCCATAATCGCCGATTTTACAGTGGTTAAAATCCAACTCCTCAATACTTTCTTTTTTGACAAGGTTCTGTAGTATAACCTTGACTTTTGAACAATCCAAATTACTGCGATTGATACGAAATATTTTTAAATTAACCAAATCTGCTAGGCTTTTACATAAAGATTCGCAATCATTAATAGAAAATTCAAAGTATCTGGGCAGATAGCCGTCTTCGAGGTTACAAACACCAAAAACAAGAGATATCTCTTGAAGGTTATATAGCTTTTTTAAAACTGGTTCTAGTGGAATGTGATCGTATAATTTAGGAACACTAAAGGCACAAGTATCTTCAATTGAATTATCATCAGGTACAGCTGGAGTAGGCTGACGTACCATTCGCAATTGATTCAATCTTAATTCATAAATATAAGGGCTCACCTGAAATTATGCAATTAGATACAATAATAAACATTTTTTTGAATGTGAACTTAGATTTAGTAAGAATGTTAATTTATAAATTAAAAATAAATGAAACAATTATACTTCACTTTAAAATGAGTCACATGAGTCACAAAGAAAAAATGCAAGTTTTCTGTGGCACTTGATAATATGAAAAGTAAGTAATAAAAAATGTTTGAATTTGAAATTTCAATTATCCATAGATAAGAAAAACATTTTATGACCATCATAAAGATTCATAAAATATCATAAAGATATTCTGTGCTAAAATAGAAGAAAAAAAATACCAGTGCAGCCAACTCAACAGCTTCATCTTCAATAAAAAGATCAGGATTTGCATTCTCCAAGTAATCTTGCAGAGAAGTTGACAGGAACTTTCCTTTCCAGAAAGATACCCCAAGCTCTATGCGAGAAGGAAATTTAGTGTAAAATGATCTCTTCCAGTACTGTTCATCCTGAAATACAATATCCTTGATTAAAATTATTTATTTTTGATGAAATCATTTCGGAACATGTTTTCCTTTATTACTTAGTACACGTTAGCTAGCAGAATTTGGTGACGTGTGTTACATCATAAGCGACAACCATCCATCCATGTATGTGTAAGAGATCCTCCTTATAGAGAGGCCAATATACATAAATAAAAAATGCAATTATGTATAAGGCATAAAACAGATACTAAAATTGGCAACGTAATCTTCATACATTACATTACAATTACAATACTCGTTAAGCTAAACATCTTTTAATACCAATCCTAAAGAGTACATATTAAGGCAGATACGTACTATATTATTATTTATACGTGGTAGAGCCATGCTACAGCTATATAGTAGTATAATTGTAGCACCAATGGGTTGGCTCGACCGGGGCAGGACCACGCTCTCACAGAATACCAGCGTAAAGTAGTAGTCTAACGCTGCTGTGTTTCGTATGGTGAGTGTAGAGAACCGGAAACCCTTTTTACTGAAAAAGAGGCATTCCATCTTAGTCCTCACGGGTAACAACGCATCGGTATTTTTATACGTAATGGAGGATAGCTGTAGATGTCTATGGGCCACAACAAACCACTTACCATCAGGTGGACTGTGTCCTCGTCTGTCACCCTAAAGGCGGCTACTTACATGCCTGCCGCAGGGGCAATCTAGGGAGCACAGCGATCTGAGCAATATCGGAGCTGTCTCTACACACACGCCTGCCATTCAATATGAGAGCGTACGTCTCGCTGGACGCACCCGTTGAGAATGGCACCAGTTTTATCGAAATATCAATAAATCGATATATATATATATATATATATATATATATATATATATATATATATATATATATATATATATGTATAGCCTTGGCTCTTTTTTATATAGAATAAGGGTGACAAATGAGTACAGTTCACCTGATGGTAAGTGGTTGTTGTGGCCCATAGACACCCACATTTATGCTTATAAGCTGCAGCATAGCTCTGCCACGCTATTTTTAGGCTATCAAAGACAATTAAATATGACTAACTTCACTCGTCATAATTTAATATAACCAATTTATTTTGTGATATAACTTAACTAACTAGTGCTTAGTAACTATACCTTAACTAGTGTTACAAATAGCCAGGATAGTTTTCTAATGATGAGTTTTAATAAATTTAATTACTAAAATTTGTATTTTTGTTTAATTATTTAGTTAATGACATTTTATTTATATTCCAGCAATTTTAATACTATTGGAATATTTTTTTCGCATACGAGCCCTTATGATAAGTTAGGTAACAAATCCCAGTAATGTTACTTGTAAGTTACAACATTCAAATAACGTTTTTTCTGCGGTCCGGGCGAAAGTCGCAACGAACTGATTGAAATTGCCCCAATTGCGCTACACACACGACAGCGGCAGGGCCGATCTAGGGAGCAAGGATGGTCTTGCGCTCCAGCCGCCCTGCTTAAAAAATTGCCCCTGCTTAATTGTGATGTGTGTAGGCACACACATCACAATTAAGGAGGCAATTAAGGGTCATCCCCACTCCTACACCCTAGATTGTCCCTGCGGCAGACATGTCAGTAACTGCCTTTATCCTATAAAAAAAAAACTTTAAACGATACGTTATAATACAATTACTGAAATTTATTATTTTGTGTAGGAATTGGCTTCATATCATATGATGTTATTCCTGGATGTCTCGAGCATAAATACAATTCTCCATGGAGGTTTTATACGTGCTTCCCTAAGTAATTTAAGTATACTAAATATAGAAACAAACGTGAAATGTGACTATACATGTAACAAACCTTTATAGAAGGAACGCTGAATTTTAGAGGTATATCAGCCGGAAATAAATCCATTAAGATGTCTACATCCTTTCTGAGGATGTCATTAAGAGGATTGATTTTATCAAAAATCCTGGAGAGGGTGACAGCTGCAAAATAAGTAAGCGGTGCAGGAGTGACATTATCATCCCACTCAAAGTCCTCTGCTATAATTTTGCGTGTAGCTTCTCCAGTAGAAGTTTGCATAAAATTTGACGTGCGATAAGCATTTATTATGTTAGAGGATACAACGTATGGAATTTTCATGGTTATTTATTTTATATTTAAATAAGTTTTTTTGCTTATTAAGATTGTATTTTACAAAAACTTATGATATCAAAATATGTCACTGTTGCACTTGAAATTATAAATGTCAGGTAAGTGTCATATTAAAAAAATATACGTACTGTACGTAACATATACTTAGTATATACTGGCGCACAGAACACAATTATACTGGCTTAAATGAATTCTGTCTATGGTACGTAAGTACCTAAGGTATGGTACACATTGATACAATATGAACATATTGGTACTATAAAAACATATGCAATGCAAAAGAAGACTACACTTAAGCCTGCTAATATAGCCCTAATAAAATACTATTACTTGTCTATAAGGGACTAATATGTTACTCATGAAATTATTGTTGCAATATTTTTATATTTTATGAGATTGTCGAAATTTTTATAAAGTAAATACAGCCAATTTTTTGTATAGTTTATACGCCATTATTAACATTTTTGGATCACTATTCGGATTGAGTAGTTCTATTGGTGTTATATTCTAGTTGTATTTCGTGGAATGATTGACGTCATTCATTAATATCATTGCTATTTCAATTTTTATTGTTCTAGATCTTCATTTAATTTTAATTGATATTATAAGTATGTGCCAAATCGATTGAGAAAAACGGACAATGACCTTTCGGTCGTTTAACCAGGGGTTACAAACCTTCAATATATAGGCACATTTTATATGTAGTACTTTCTTTATTTATAATGATTTTTTTATAATGATTGATATAATATATATTTATTAACTATTATTAAAAAGTTATGTGAAAGATCGCTGTAGAAGAAAAATCATCTATTGTTATAAAGTACTTTATTCATTTAACAACAAAAAACATTAATTTATAACACATATAAAGATTCGAGTGATAACGACACCGAATAAGTACGTACTTATGCAAAAGATAAAACTTTATTTTTAATATTATATAAGAACTTTATTTTTATTCGGTGCAATCATCACTCGTATCTTCACTTGATGAACTATCTGTAACATTAATTATAAAGCGATCTGCAGTTTGGTCAATTCTATCATCCATGCCACGCATTTTTTGTTCAACCTTAAGGACATGCTGAACACAGTTTTTCCATTTATCTGGCGTGATTTGAGTTAAACCATCTTTAAGTAAATTTTTAACATCTTTTAACTTGAAAGTTGTATTTTTTCGTGCAACGTACCCTTTCACATCTGCCCACACAAGTTCAATGGGGTTAAGCTCACAGTGATAAGGAGGTAACCTTACCACTGTGATGCTTTTTTCTTTTGCCATCTCGTCGGTGACGTAACTTCGATAGTTATCTTTAACTGCCTTTATTTTTTCCATTAAGTGGGTCTTTGTGTCCGAGGGCACGTATGCGATCTGTTTAGATTCTAGCCATTCCTGCATATTTTGTTTCCGCCAAGACATTGTTGGGGTTTTTTCTAAACGTCTGGAGTGGTAACTAGCGTTATCCATAACTATGACATCGCCGCTTTGCAGTTTTTCTATTACTTTTCTAAACCAGTCCTCGAAATGGAGAGCGTCCATACTCTCATGGTAGTCACCAGTAGATGATGATTCAAATACCCAATCACATCCCTCCAAAAAGCCATTTTCATTGCCAACGTGTACAACTATTAATCGCTTTCCTTTACCCGAAGGGGCTTTCGCGCCAGTAGAGTAGCCTTCTAACCGTGATTGACGAGAAGATTCAATTGTGGTGTCTTCCCATACCTTTCCCATAGTATGACCTGCGTTAATCCATGTTTCGTCAAGGTAAAAAATGTTACGTCCCTCGTTTCTTAATATTTGTATTTCTCTCAAATATCTGGTACGCCACAGAACTATCTCTGGGCGATCTATTAGACCACTTTTTCTGTTTCTCTTTATATATTTGAATTTTAAATGGCGCAACACACGTCGCAGGGAAGTTTTGCTCAAGTTTGGCAACTGGTCATCTTGATTTATACTGAGCAAAATTTTGTCTAAAGTCGGTAATTCTCCTGCAAGAAAGAACTGATGCACTTTCGCTCTTATAGCCGATTTATCAAAATCGTCCAACTTGTCAATTACAGACTTTTTTCTTTTATTAATTATTCCCTTTTCTGGTATTTTATGGGAATCTCTATACACGCTTAATACGCGATATATAGTGCTCTTGCTGACTCCTGAGATCTCCGAAACCTTTTCTACCATAATAACGTTTGAAGGATACACGTCTTCGGGCCAGGTGTTTTTGACATATTTGTATACATTAATGATAATCTCTTGTTCCCCGACCGACAAAGTGGTAGGTTTTCTCTTTTTTACTGGTGACGTTAAAGGTGCTCCAGAAGATGGCCTGTAAATAAATGACAAAAATATACTACCATAGTACTACATCACATAAATACATATTGTTTTAGAAAATAAATACCACATGGTCACATAAAAAGAGCGCTTTAAGAAATAGAAAGGCTACGTCGTCGCATTTGTACCTATTTGTACGTACCTGCTACGTTTATTATGGGTCGGCGACGTCTCTTTCCACTTGATGTTGAAGGACCGGGTCCTTCACCAAATTCTCCTGAACTCATGTCGATTTAGTAACGACCGTCACAGTAAAACTAATATAACAGATTCAAAAAACAAAAACTTAACGATATAACAAATTTAACAGTAAAAACTCAACTAAAACAATGCAATGAATGCTATGAATTACCCGAGACGTACACACGCAAGCGCTATCCGAACACGAATGAAAACAAAATGGCGGACCGGCCCAAAAAAGGTGACGCATCTCTGGCTGCCATTGTCACGTTTCTTTTAGAACGAACTGACGTAACGCGCGTTTTGTTTATTTTAAAGGGATGAATTTGCAAAAGCTCAATATGGTGATTATATTGCTTCAAATATTTTTTTAATATGAAACTGTTATTAAATGAATTGCTGCGTTACTTACCATAAATTGAAATATAAAATATAACACATTTTTCGCGATGTACCGTAAGATTTTACTATGTTTATAGGAACCACAGACAATATTATTTAAGAAACAAAAAAACAAAACATATGTGCTGACCTAGAAGTGGGAATAATATCAATATTTAAATATTGTTATCACATCTAAATTGAGATTTTGTAAGTTACGCCTTTTGACACTCGGCTCATATCTGAGGTCATTGTCCGTTTTTCTCAATCGATATGGCACATACTATAAGAGCAACTGCGACGCTTAATTGGGCGAGTTATGTAATGGCTTATTTATGCTATTAAATTGCTTTTTTGTACATACAAACTAATGAATGTAGTAATTAAATAAGTTTGTATGCGCTGAATGTGAGTGTAACACCCATTAACATTATATATGACTCTTTCATGCACTCCCGGAATCAATAATACTTAATTATAATTATTGATCATCGCTTGCGCATGATATAAAAATTCCACAATAGGCAGTTAAAAATCATGGGCCAAATATACCGGGTGTCCGGTGGCAGAATTAGGATTTCAAAATTAAATAATAAAAAAACTGCAAAATATTTTTTTTTATTTCAATGACTATAACAAAGAAGGGAAGTGCGGGTTTTATTTCTTAAAAATTATTTCGTCTAAATGTTGACCATCACGTCGGACACACTCTTGGAATCTGGCTTCAGTATTGCGCGCCACTCGCTGGAGAAGGGACGTCGGGATGCCATTAACCTCGCGAACGATATTTTCTTTTAATGCTGAGATGGTCGGTGGGGCGGTTTCATAAACTTTACTTTTGAGGTACCCCCACAGAAAAAAGTCCATGGGGGTAAGATCCGGCGACCTGGGTGGCCAGGGGATGTCAGCAAAACGGCTTATCAATTTGTTAGGGAACAAATCACGAAGAAGCGCCATGGTCTCTCTAGCAGTGTGAGGCGTGGCGCCATCTTGCTGAAACCATGTCTGTGAACTGTAGGCAGGATGTTCTCTTAATATTGGCAGGAAAAAATCGTTAAGCATTCGCCGATAAGAAACGCCGGTTACAGTAATGGCTTGTCCTTGACGATTTTCAAAAAAATAGGGTCCGATTATTCCTCTGCTTGACAATGCACACCAAACCGTCACTTTGGGACTGTGAAGTGGCTGTTGATGTTTCAATCGCGGGTTCTGTCCTTTAGGTGACCAATAACGGCAGTTCTGTTTATTTACACTTCCATTTAAATGAAAATGGGCTTCATCGCTCCAAAAGATTGTGTTCACTGTACGAAATCGCTGCAACATTGTTTCGCAGAAACTTTTGCGCCAATTGTAATCATTAGGCTTAAGCGCTTGCACAATTTGAATTTTAAAGGGGTGAAGTTTAAGGTCCTTTTTCAATATTTCGTGCACAATCGTTTTTGGGAGCCCTAGAGCAGCCGCTCTCTTACGCACGGACTGTCGCGGGTTATCGCGTAAACTGTTTGCGACAAGTTCGATGTTGTCATCAGTCCTCGACGTTCTGCTGGATCCCGGCCGCGGATTATTTGCTGCTGAACTTGTTTTTCTGAACCTCCGCACCCACAATCGAATCAAATTTTCGCTTGGCGCATCACGTAACCGTCGGATATTGTACCGCGAACAAAATCTTCGACGAGCAATAGCACAGGAATCGTTTGCTTTAAAATAAGCTTCGATTGCGAACGCACGTTGTTCACCCGTCCACTGCGACATCGTGACTAAGGAACCCGCACGAATGACGAATCGAACGTGACCCCCCCGCCCGCCCCTCCGCTAACGGTTCGAAAACAGTTCGAAATTTAAATCCTAATTCTGCCACCGGACACCCGGTACCTAGTCAGGTCATAAATTCTGTCACATGTTTAATATAAAATAATTGAAACAAGTTTATTCATTATGTAACCATTTATATACCAAAATGAACTTAACACTTATAGATTCTTATGACACTAAAGTTTATTCAAAATGACCTCCGTGATTTTGAATACAGGCCTTCAATCTGCGCGGCCAGTCGTCTATCGCAGCACGAACGAGGTCCATGTCAATATCGGCGGCTGCCTTAATCAAGGATGTCTTGAGTGACTCCAAACTGGGATGAGGCTTTGAGCACGCCTTTTCCTCCAAGTATTGCCATATCTTGTTATCTAACGGATTCAAATCTGGACTGGAGGAGGGCCAGTCTTCGTGCCGGATGAAGTCGATTTCACGCGCCGCCAGTCAGTCTTGTGTGCTCTTCGCTCTATGAGCTGGCGCCGAATCTTGTTGGAATACCCAGTGCCTGTTATTGAACATGGTATGAGAAACAAGTTCTACAAGGTTCGTCAGGACTATTTTGATACACAACTGCATTCGTTTTTACACCTTTCTCACAAAAATGTACCTCTGTTAAGCCCCAATAAGAAACTCCCAACCATACCATGAGCGAGGATGGAAAATGACCTCGTTGGACACGCGGAATACGGTTGCTCGCTTCTTCACTACTGTGTGCATACACCTTATCATTTTGTTTGTTGTAGCTCTCTTCTACGGTAAAATTTTTTTTATCCGAAAAAAGAATTTCCCGATATTTTTTTCCCGCGTACCGCTTCAACAAAGCGCGGCATCTCTTCAGTCTCAGGTCCATTAGACGAGCATTCAAACGATGTCCTGTTTTTCTTCGATATGCTCGAAGCCCTAAGTCTTTATTTAACACCCTTTTCACCGTGGTTCTGCTTAACCCCATCTGAAGGGCCAACAGTTTCTGCTTACGTTTGGGATTTCTTTGAATTCGCGCCTTCACAGCTTTTATCACTGCTGGAGTCCTAACAGACCGAGGGCGACCACTTCTTGACCTGTCATCTACACTATAGTATTCATTGTATCGTTTGATGGTACGATAAACGAATCTTTTAATTATAATCAAATTTTTCAGTATGTCAAAAATTTGAATTGGCGCGTAACCGCAACGATGCAACGCAATAACTGCAACACGGTCTTCTTTAAGCGTCCACTCCATATTTAAAAATGAGTAAAATTCTAAAAAGAATACAGTTTTATTTTCATGAACAATTCGAAATTCGAAATCAATAATTTTTTTTGTGGCCAGCATTCTAAAATCATCATCATCATCATTACAGCCCTTCACAAGTCCACTGCTGAACATAGGCCTCCCCCAAAGAATGCCACAAAGCACGGTCCTGAGCCACCTGCATCCATCGACTTCCTGCATGTCTTACCAGGTCGTCACTCCATCTTGTGGGGGGACGCCCCACACTTCGCCTACCGGTACGAGGCTGCCACTCGAGAACCTTTCTTCCCTATCGGTTGTCGGTTCTTCGAGCTATATGGCCGGCCCACTGCCACTTCAGCTTACTAATCCGTTGGGCTATGTCGGTTACTCTGGTTCTACTGCGGTAAGTTTATCACGCAGAGAAACTCCGAGCATAGCCCTCTCCATAGCTCGCTGAGCGACCTTGAGCTTCATTATACGGCCAACAGTGAAGGACCACATCTCAGTTCCGTAAGTCATCACTGGCAACACGCACTGGTTGTACAATTTTGTTTTAAGGTTTTGAAGTATTTCTGACGAGAAGATGTGTCGTAAATTTCCGAACGCTGCTCAGCCGAGTTGAATCCGTCGATTGACCTCTCGGTCGAACTTGGACTTACCTAGTCGGACTATTTGTCCCAGGTAAACATACTCGTCAACAACTTCGAGCTTAGTGCTCCCAACAACTACCGGCATAGGTGTGACATGGACATTAAACATAATCTTTGTTTTGTCCATGTTCGTCTTAAGACCTATCCGTTGGGAGACACTATTGAGGTCATTCAACATAGTGCTTAGTTCCTCCAGCGATTCTGCCATGAGGACTATATCGTCGGCAAATCGAAGGTGAGTGATGTACTCGCCATTGATGTTAATGCCGTATCCTTTCCAGCCCAGAAGCTTGAAAACGTCTTCCAATGCAGCGGTGAAGAGTTTCGGGGATATAACGTCACCCTGTCTTACAACTCTCTGCAATTGGATAGGTTTCGTACTCTGGTTCTGTACTCGGATAGCCATCGTAGCTCTACTGTACAAACACTTCAGCACTTCGATATACCGACAGTCAACTTGGCACCGCTGAAGGGACTGCAGCACCGCCCAAATTTCGACGGAATCAAAGGCTTTCTCATAGTCCACATACGCCAGACATAGTGGCAAATTGTACTCCTCGGACTTCTGTACAATTTGCCGTAGGGTATGTATGTGGTCTATGGTGCTAAAGCCCTTTCGGAAACCGGCTTGTTCGGGAGGCTGGAAGTCGTCAAGTCTGCGCGCGAGACGATTCGTAATGACTCTCGAAAACAGCACGTAGACGCGGCTCAGAAGGGAATTTTTTTTTCTAAATAAATAAAATTCTAAAAGAAAAGTTTTTACTGTGTGACAATACTTATGACCTGACTGTGTATACTTTGCCATTGAACTCGTTGATCTTGCAATTAACTTATCTGTTAGATCAAGAGCTCGTGCTACTTTTTTATATTTGTTTGTCTAATAATCTTTAATCTTTAATTGGTTTTTCCTATATTTTTACTCAATTAATATATAATTATTAATACATCAAATCCAAAATTACAATGAATATGTGTCTCGCACTATACAAATATCGCATCTATACAAATAAATAAAATTAACGTGTCTATTTGTAATGTCAAAATAACATGTTTTTACGAAATGCATATGAAAGTATATACGGTACTAAAAAACTATTTAAAAAATTTTGACTGTCTGTCTGTCGGTGTGTCGGCACAACTGTCTGCCTGTTTGTTCCGGCTAATCTGCAAACTGGCTGGACCAATTTTGACAGGAATTTCACTGGCAGATAGCTGATTTTATAAGGAGTAACTTAGGCTATTTCTACATTAGAAAAATAATTAAGGTTAAATAAATAAAAACTTGCGTAAGTGTCGTGGAAAATTCGGTTGAAACGAAGTTCCTTTCGTAGAATAATATTAATGATAAACGTTTTCTATTATTGATTAACAAATACAAATAAATGAATTACTAGCGTCTATTAAAATGAAGCGTCATTTAAAATAACATAATATTTCTTTTATGGCAAGATCAGAAAAAGTGCGAGGGAGATGGATAACATTCCATCTCCCTCGCACTACGAAAAAATCTTACACATTTTCTCGCCTAGCCCCCATTCGCCAAATTCGTACCGTGCGATAAGGAACTTCGACCCAAAAACCCATAAAATGCAACCGTAATAAATCCCACGCAGTCGAAGTCGCGGGGAACAGCTAGTGTATACCCATAAATAGCAGTATACTTGCCTATTAGACAAAATCTGTTCTATTTGAAAAACTACTTGCGATCTTTATGTGTAAGTTTTCACGGTGGCCTAATCCATCACACCACCTCTTATTAAAGTAGTGAATATGTTCACGAGGTTATAATATAGCAAGATGTGTAGTCCAATGTATGGGTTTTCTGAAAACGTGGATGATGACTCTAATGTTTGCATATAATAACTTATATAGTTCCGAAGAGTTGAAAAATAAACAAATTTAAAAATATTTAATAATACTTATTACTAATTGCAACATTTATTCTTTATTTTCATAATCAATTTTAGTTTGTAATTTTTTTTGTTTCTCTTTGTGCTCTTATTTTTGTTTTTATACTTAACACTATATACTTACTATTAGTATTTATTAGGAGGAAAGTATGAACGTGCCTAATGGCCATGCTTTTCCTGGCTCGGTGGATACAGCTCCCAGTAAGGAATGTTTGATTTTGTTTTCATTCATCGCAAAAAAAATCTACTTAAGAGTAAATCTTGGAGCTGTATTTTCCAAGGCTTTTTTGGTCATTACTAAAAATCAGCGTTGCGGTTTCGCCACAAGTCATGCTGAGTAATAACTTTTTTGTCATGTCTTGGATGTACAAAGCCAAATCTATTACATTTACGTATTTTTGTTATAAATGAGTATACTGTTGTGTACGTCAACATGTTTCTTTTTTAATAACATTATGTTTTCAAAACAAAAAGTTAATTTAAGTAATTGTATACAATAAATAAAATTAATTCTATTAAATATTACTGATGCATTTTTTTTTTTTACTTTTTGCCACTACTTACTGAGATTTTGTTGATTATCAATAATAACTAATTTGTGCTGTAATTTTATGATAGATAATAATTGAAAAAAAAATGAAAAATTACCCCGTGTAGTGGCGGGTAAGAATACCCACAACCCCATATCTTCCCGTGGGTGTCGTAAAAGGTGACAGAGGGAAACTGAGGCAGAAGATGGACTGGAGCATCTTTCTGATTGTTATCAGAAAGATGCTCCAGTCCATCTTCTGCCTCAGTTTTCAGCAAAACATCAATAAAAACCTGCGGTTGCCAAACCGCTCGCCAAGCGTGGCAACTATGGCATTATACCCCCCATTGACTAAAGTTATAAAGAGACGACCCCCAGTCCCCGGTGGCTCCGTCATTCCTGGCTTCGGTGGCGACCATGGTAACGGCGGGGCAGGGGGAGCTAAGATTCTCCAGTGGAGGTTCGGTTGCCACCTAAAACGATTCGACCTGGTAACATATAACACTCGCACCCTGAGAACTGACGAAAAGATCCTGGAGCTTGAAGAAGAGATAGACAAGCTGCATTGCAACATTAAGGGATTATCTGAGGTCTGAAGAGAGGGGGAGGACATGGTAATCCTCAAATCCGGCAACTTGTTCTATTACCGGGAGGGTAACCCTCTGTCCCAAGGAGGTGTCGGATTTATCGTCCACAAGTGTCTAGTAAACAACGTTGTAAAGATTGAGAGTGTGTCGCCGAGGGTTGCGTACCTTATACACAGAATCACCAAACCGTATTCCCTGAAGGTCATACAGGTTTACGCAACAAGGTGGAGGAAATATTTGAGGATATCTCTAGAGCCATGCATTTCTCCAAAACCCACTATACGCTGTTAATGGGAGACTACATAGGAGGGGAATTTTGAATAGGGCAACGGAACCCAAGGGGCCAGCAGCTGGCCCACTACATGGAGAGATATGGAGTCTTTATGGTAAACTCTTTCCTCCAGAAGCGGCACCATAGGAAGTGGACCTGGCCGAGCCCCGACGGTTCGACAAAAATGAGATTTACTTCATTATGACGACCAGATGACAACTGTTCAGTGAAGTCTCAGTGATCGCGAGGGTGAAAACCGGCAGCGATCGCCGAACGGTGAGAGAAACACTGAAACTAAACGTTAAGTTGGAGAGGTCACGTCTAATGTCAACGCTCCGTCCCCCTCGTGCTCTAATACAGAGTCCCGAAACTTTTCAGCTCGAACTACAAAATGGTTTTCAGTGCCTAGAAGATTGCAAGGCAGTGGACGATATGAATGACAAGCTCGTGGAAATTGTCCATGCAGTCGGAGCTAAGTTTAGCAAGACCCGCCGCAGAAGAACACAAAAACTCTCCGATCACACTCTTATTCTTATGGCTGTTAGACGGAAATGAAACTGCAGTCTTCAGTAGATTTGACAGCATACAGGATCTGACAGCAAACAAATCTCCAAATGCATGCGGCGGAATTTACGCAACTTTAATACTGCTTGTATTGAAGAAGCGATCGAGCGGAACCAGGGCTCCAAAGTCTTTGCTAGAGATCTGTTTGCCAGAAAAAACTAACTGTCGAAGCTAAAGACTAAGTCTGGCAACGTAGTTTCCGGGACACCTGAGATTTTGAGTGAGATTCAGAGGTTCTATGGGCAGCTGTACACATCATAGTTGAAGCCACACGCAAATGTGAGTTACGATCCAAAAGCAAGTCTTTCCGACACTATTCCGATAATATTCTGGACGTCAGTCTGAGCCAGATTAGAATGCCTCTCCAGCACCAAAAAAACGGCAAGGCCCCAGTCGAGGATGGAATTACAGCAGAACTTCTGAAAACTAGTGGAAAACCGGTACTTGAAGTCCTTTAGAAGCTCTTTAATTCCATCCTCCTTGGTGGCACTACACCGGAGGCGTGGAACAGAAGTGCGGTGGTCTTGTTCTTCACGAAAGGCGACAAAGCTCTCTTGAAGAAATACAGGCCGATTTGATGATTTCCCTTCTGAGCCGCGTCTACGTACTGTTTTCAAGAGTCATTACGATTCGTCTCGCATGCAAACTCGACTACTTCCAACCTCCCGAACAGGCCGGTTTCCGAAAAGGATTTAGCGCCATATACTACATACATACCCTTCGGCAAATTGTACAGAACTCCGAGGAGTTACAATTTACCACTATACCTGACGTATGTGGTCTATGATTCCGTCGAAATTTGGGCGGTGCTGCAGTACTTACAGTGGTGCTAAGTTGGCTGTAGGTATATTGAAGTGCTGAAGTGCTTGTACATTAGGGCTACGATGGCTATCCAAGTAAAGAACCAGAGTACGAAACCTATCCAACTGCATAGAGATGTAAGACAGGTCGACGTTGTATCCCCGAAATTCTTCACCGCTGCATTGGAAGACGTTTTTAAGCTTCTGGAATGGAAAGGATGCGGTATTAACATCAACGGCGAGAACATCACACACCTTCGATTTGCCGACGGTATAGTCCTTATGGCATAATCGCTAAAGGACCTAAGCACTATGCTCAATGATCTCAATGGTGCCTCCTTACGGATAGATCTTAAGATGAACATGGACAAAACAAAGATCATGTATAATGTCCATGTCACACATATGCCGGTAATTTTTGGGAGCACTAAGCTCGAAGTTGTTGACGAGTATGTTTACCTGGGACCAATAGCCCGACTAGGTAAGTCCAATTTCGACCGAGAGATCAATCGACGGATTCAACTCGGCTGGGCAGCGTTCTGGAAATTACGACACATCTTCTCGTCAGGTATACCTCAAAACTTGATAGCGAGACTGTACAACCAGTGCGTGTTGCCAGTGATGACGTATGGAACTGAGACGTGGTCCTTCACTGCTGGCCGTATGAGGAAGCTCAAGGTCACTCGGCGAGCTATGGAGAGAACTATGTCCGGAGTTTCTCTGTGTGATAAACTTAGAAATGGGAATATCCGCAGTAGAACCAGAGTGACCGACATAAGCCAACGGATTAGTAAGCCGATGTAGTAGTGAACCGACAACCGATGGGTAAAAAGATGCTCAAGTGGCGGCCTCGTACCGGCGGACGAAGTGTAGGGCGTCCCCGTACTAGATGGAGTGACGACCTAGTAAGACATGCAGGAAGTCGATGGATGCAGGTGGCTCAGGACCGTGCTTTGTGGCATTTCTTGGAGGAGGTCTATGTTCAGCAGTGGACTTGTGAAGGGCTATAATGATGATGATGAATAACTCATTCAAAGATTTTTTTTTATCTTCATATTATCATTCTGAACATTATTCAACGACGACTGCGTTTATGTGACTCTTTATCTTTTTCTTTAACTAAATCGGTAAGTGTAAAGCCGCGTCTCCACAAAAGTTTTGTTGTCAACACAACAAAACATGTTTCCATTTTCGGCGGCAACATCAAAGAAATACGCTTGTTGCCAACATTTGTTCCCTCGGTGGAGACGCTTGTTGACAGAAATATTTGTCGGCAACACGTGTTGACAAATGTTGTGTTGGCAACAAAACTTTGGTGAAGATGCACCATAAGACGCCAAATTAATGTTGACTAAAATTACTCAATCAATCTTTTGAACTCCTAAAATATACATACAAATACTAATTAGTTGTATTTTATCCGAATTCCACAGATTTTTAGTAGTAGTGTACTTAGAGCCGTGTTGAGCATCTCATTTGCAGGAAAAAAAATTTTGAGTATTCTTTCAGTAAGTCGTATTATTATTATTATTATATATATATATATATATATATATATATATATATATATATATATTGTTTAATTCCGTCCTCCATGGTGGCATTACACCGGAGGCGTGGAGCAGAAGTGCGATGGTCTTGTTCTTCAAGAAAGGCGACAACGCTCTCTTGAAGAACTACAGACCGATTTCCCTTCTGAGCCGCGTCTACGTGCTGTTTTCGAGAGTCATTACGAATCGTCTCGCGCGCAGACTTGACGACTTCCAGCCTCCCGAACAAGCCGGTTTCCGAAAGGGCTTTAGCACCATAGACCACATACATACCCTACGGCAAATTGTACAGAAGTCCGAGGAGTACAATTTGCCACTATGTCTGGCGTATGTGGACTATGAGAAAGCCTTTGATTCCGTCGAAATTTGGGCGGTGCTGCAGTCCCTTCAGCGGTGCCAAGTTGACTCTCGGTATATCGAAGTGTTGAAGTGCTTGTACAGTAGGGCTACGATGGCTATCCGAGTACAGAACCAGAGTACGAAACCTATCCAATTGCAGAGAGGTGTAAGACAGGGTGACGTCATATCCCCGAAACTCTTCACCGCTGCATTGGAAGACGTTTTCAAGCTTCTGGACTGGAAAGGATACGGTATCAACATCAATGGCGAGTACATCACTCACCTTCGATTTGCCGACGATATAGTCCTTATGGCAGAATCGCTGGAGGACCTAAGCACTATGCTCAATGAACTCAATAGTGTTTCCCAACGGATAGGTCTTAAGATGAACATGGACAAAACAAAGATCATGTTTAATGTCCATGTCACACCTATGCCGGTAGTTGTTGGGAACACTAAGCTCGAAGTTGTTGACGAGTATGTTTACCTGGGACAAATAGTCCGACTAGGTAAGTCCAACTTCGACCGAGAGGTCAATCGACGGATTCAACTCGGCTGGGCAGCGTTCGGGAAGCTACGACACATCTTCTCGTCAGACATACCTCAAAACCTTAAAACGAAATTGTACAACCAGTGCGTGTTGCCAGTGATGACTTACGGAACTGAGACGTGGTCCTTCACTGCTGGCCGTATGAGGAAGCTCAAGGTCGCTCAGCGAGCTATGGAGAGGGCTATGCTCGGAGTTTCTCTGCGTGATAAACTCAGAAATGAGGATATCCGCAGTAGAACCAGAGTGAACGACATAGCCCAACGGATTAGTAAGCTGAAGTGGCAATGGGCCGGCCATATAGCTCGAAGAACCGACAACCGATGGGGAAGAAAGGTTCTAGAGTGGCAGCCTCGTACCGGCAAGCGAAGTGTAGGGCGTCCCCCCACTAGATGGAGTGACGACCTGGTAAGATATGCAGGAAGTCGATGGATGCAGGTGGCTCAGGACCGTGCTTTGTGGCATTCTTTGGGGGAGGCCTATGTTCAGCAGTGGACTTGTGAAGGGCTGTAATGATGATGATATTGTTTTATTATTATATTATTTGTTGTTATCATTACATAATATATGGATACGCAATAAGTTTACAATCTGCTTCCTTGTCCGACGAATATTGTGTTACGTAACTTACTCGTGTGTACCTTAAACAGAAGACAACAATATAAAATAGGTACAGGGTTCTCTATAAAAATGTCGCAACTGTGGACACTTTTATAGGGAACCCTACTTCAGTGTGTAGAGAAAGAAAAAACTTTCATTGTATCTTTATTGTGTAATATATAATAAATATGAGACTAACCTTTTTGCGTTGCGGCTGAATTAAAAGTGGCAATCCAAACATTTTAAATTCTTTATATAATCTTTATATCTTTATATTTTTGTTAAAAACAATTCATTGAAATGGTTTCCAAAACTTTCATTTACTTAAATAGTCGTATTAATCACGCGTTTATTGTTCAAACACCAATAAATAAATAAAAGGATTACAATGGTATTATTTAATACTTTCAGGTAATTTGCCCAATCTTTTTGCCTATATTCTGATTCTTACTATGGTTGTAGCACGAATAGGTCGGCTCGACCGGGGAAGGGCCACGCTCTCACAGAATACCAGCGTAAAATAGCAGCTTAACGCTGCTGTGTTTCGTATAGTGAGTGTAGAGAACCGGAGACCCTTTTAACTGGAAACGAGGCATTCCATCTTAGTCCTCACGGGTGACAACGCATCTGCATTTAAATTCGCAAACGAAGATAGATGTAGATGTCTATGGGCCACAGCAACCACTTACCATCAGGTGGACTGTGTGCTCGTTTGTCACCCTTATCATTTAAAAAAAGGTAGTCACCTCTGAGTATTAAGATGGAATGCTTCACAGCCTGTTATTATACTGGCTCTCTGTGTCCTTCAGACCTGAACACAACAGTGCATTGCACTACTATATAAAAGGTAAGAGGATTGTGCCTTACCTACACAGACAAATTTTTAAACAAAAAGAGTACTACCATTTAATGATTGCATTCTCGGTATGAAAGGCTTTGAGACATTCAATCTTAGTCCTCATCGGTGTTAACGCGTCTGTAGTTTTCTTTATTTGAAGTTGGTTGCAGGTGTCCAGTACTGTAAGTTTTATTTGTGATTTTTTTAGAGGATAATGATGACAAACGAGCACACAGTCCACCTGAGGGTAAGTGGTTGCTGTGGCCCACAGACATCTACATCTATCTTCCTTTGGAAATTAAAATGCAGATGCGTTGTGAGCCGTGAGGACTAAGATGAGAATGCCTCTTTTCCAATAAAAAGGTCTCTGATTCTCTACACTCACCATACGAAACACAGCAGCATTAAGTTGCTATTTTACGCTGGTATTCTGTGAAAGAATGTTCCTTCCCCGATCGAGCTGACCCATTCGATTTACCTTAATATAAAAAATTGACTTACAACTATAGACTTTTGCTGCTATGAAATGTCAGGTAAGGACTAAGGACTGACGGACGGAACGATATTATAAGGGGTTCACTGTCTTAAGCAACCCGAAGCATATGTACCTACATTGATAAGTTTTGCATTATATAAGATATACCTAGATCGCTTATAGTTTTGAATACACCGTAAACCTACATATTCTAATATATAAAAAATTATATTTTTGTTAGTTCGTATTTTATGCGCTGCCATACCGTTCATCAGATTGCGCTAAAACTTTGTCAACTCATTGCTTGCACTTGTGCGACGATTATAGGCATAGTACAATCAACTTACAGTTGGTGGCGCGCGTGTCGTACCGATTATTTGAAAATTATATATCATTAAATTTCAATGAATATA
Organism: Parnassius glacialis; assembly: GCA_033319125.1. NCBI lineage: Eukaryota > Metazoa > Arthropoda > Insecta > Lepidoptera > Papilionidae > Parnassius > Parnassius glacialis. The sequence goes on along the minus strand of JAVANC010000013.1, from coordinate 19,473,470 downwards.
TCATCATTCCTATTTAAACAATATAGGTCTTCCAAATTTAAAACTATATTTCCACATTTGTTTCTTGTGCGGCAACAACGTGCTGGTTACCAGCTAGTATCTACTAAAAATACTGCCAGCCCTGTAATGCATTGAGCATATGGTAATTATTTACTTACGTCATCGATTAGTTTGGCATACTATATTATGGAAACGGCTATACTATACTGACTGGCAATGGGCAAAGTCCGTATAAACATGCTTTCGGCTATTTCCGTATGACTTCGGGCAGCGTCGGACCAAAACAGCGCTCTATGCAGCACAACACAACCACGCCGTTCCGTTGCTGTGTTGCCCAGCCGCGCGACGCCGCGCCGCGCCGGCCCGTAGTTTGTTTGCTTCTGGCCTATCATAATATTATTATACTATCAGCCGGTGCCAGAGACAGTCTACTTCTCAATACGTTACCATTTAGCTCTCTCTTACAATTTAAGTAAAATAATAAAAGTTTCTGCAACAGTTGATTTATTGTAAACTCTTAAAATAATGGATTCAAGTAACAAATCCGCTTCTAAGAATCAAAATAGAACACAGAGCACTTCGTACAATCCATGGAATTTATTATTCAGTCCAAGAAATCGCTCCGAAAGTGAGAGTAGTACCAGTTCTAATTCACAGAATTGCCAATCAGGTACGATTTTCCAATATTTATTTTTGTAAATACATACTTTTATTCATACTCAAATATTTAACTTAGATCAAGCTTGTTTCACCTTGAAAAAATCCGTATATATTTATTTGTGTATAACTATTACTGACGTGATAAAGACCATATGAAAATAAACGTGAAAGTAATAATTTTCATTTCAGGCCATCCAGAGTACAAATAATTATAAACAACACCAATAAACACCCCATACCTATTACACATAATAACGTTTACAATTTGTGAAGATAAAATACTTATTTGACCCAATTCCGCCAACATATTTTAACATAACTAGTTTTACGTAACCATTATATTATATGATAATATTCAACAAATTTAAGAACTAATGTGTTATACACACAAACGAGGTAAACGGTCACGTCCTCTTGATAGAGAGTAATTGTGTGCTGCGGTCACGTCACATATCAATTTAAGAAACGTGCACTGCGGCTGCATACCACAGATTAATAAATATGTAATAAGCTGCATACAAAACATGTTCTTACTCTAAGACCGTGGCACGCAACTCACCAAACAGGTTAATCAAAATCAATTAAAACCGACCTACCACCAATATATTATATGAATTAAATATTTCAATAGGCCAATTAAAATAAATGCGCAGTGCTTTAAATAGGTCAATTTAAATCTGTAATGTTTCCGAGTGAAGAAGTTCAACTATAATATTTAGAACATGGTGACATTTTCTGGTTCCTATCAAAAATTGTAGAGACGCTAGACGTTCATATAATGCAACACAATGATTAGAACTTAAGAAAGACACGGTTAACGATTCTAACGATTTCAATTTACAAACCTTTGAAGATGCTTATTCTATTTATAAATAAAATGGCCTCACTTATAGTTATCGTAAATAAAACAATATAAATTAAATCAAGTGTTCGAGATGCATCACTTAAGGATACGTGTACCTACTGGCACATGTTGGACTGAACTAAAATAATTCTTGCAGGTTCCCAGTTCAGCGGATTGCAGAGGCAATCAAGTAAAAGTAACGAAGAGTATTTGTACATGCTGTAAGTTCCTAATCATTATTTTATTTTCATTTTTATAGAATAAAGTTGACAAACAAGCACACACCTGATGGTAATTGAACTCTGTGGCCTATATATATTTACATCCATCCTCGATTAAGAATCAAATGCAGATGTTTTGTAATCCCTGAGGACTAAGATGGAATGCCTAGTTTCTAGTAAACAGGGTCTCCAGATCTCAACACTCACCATACGAAACACAGCAGCATTAAGCTGCTATTCTGTGAAAGCGTGATACTTCCACGGCCATACATACTATATCATATCTGCAGCATACTCTGCTCCACTACATATAAAAAATCTTGTACTTAAGCTGTAATTAGCTTAACACGTCCCCTTGATCTACGGACCTCTGACCCAGTTTTAATAAATATCTAGTTTCGAAGTTTCTCATTTATTATATTTTGATTGTATTTGAGGACAACCATACATTAACACATTATTGTTTAACCGTCATCGTTTAGGTATTGTGTAATTCATATTTTATTAACATTCTTTTTAATCTACTCCTACAGGTAGGCTATTAATCTTACTACGTAGTATTAATACTAGTAACTAATTAATAACAGTGGTAGAGCCACGCGGCAGCTTTTGCTGTCGCACGAATGGACCGGCTCGAACCGGGGTGGAACCGGGACCTCACAGAAAACCAGCGTGAAGTAGAAGTTTACCTTTGCGTTTCGCTTGGTGAGTGCAGGTGGCCGGAGGCCCTTTTTACTGGAAATGAGGCATTCCATCTTAGTCCTCACGGGTGACAACGCATCTGCATTTTGATTTGTAATAGAGGATAGATGTAGATGTCTATGGGCCGCAGCAACCACTTACCATCAGGTGGACTGTGTGCTCGTTTGTCACCCTCATCCTATAAAAAAATATGTATTATTTGTTCCCACTATACAGGCTGTTCGGAAGGTCGATGACAAACTCTTGAGGGAGGAAAGATCACCTTGCGGGGCACATTTTTGAACAGGTTACCCTAACCTAGTATCTTAGAATTTCCAGTTATCGTGAAAATTATTATTTTTGATAAATATCCAAAACTTTGGTATTTAATCTTTCATAACAATTAAACGGGCTATAATCAGTACATAAAACCTTGTTTTTCACCAAACACCAATACCATAACGGTATTCACATAATTGACTAAATTGGACATGCTAATGAGTTAGAAATTTTTAGGAAAGTTAAAGTAACTCTTTTATTAACGCGTTTAAAAAAACGATAGTAGACGTAAATTCAAATATTTTTAAAAACATCTAAGACTCATGCCCTTTCTATTGGTGTATCGTACATGAAGATACAGAGAACACAGAACTAGAGCACCTAAGCCAAACCGAAGTCTGGTTTCACAAAACGTTCCTGTGGTATTATTTTTATTGTAATTTAAAAAAAAATCTTTATTATCAAATCATTTATTATTCGTGTTCAAAGTGTGAACTTTTTTATCCTAATAAATTTTTGACCTTTATTTCGCACTTCAATTGTTGTAATTTTTTCAAATGCTTCATTTATCTTTTCTATTAAATGTTCCCGAGTCATTATTTCTTTAGTGTAAACCAGATCTTTGGCTTGACTCCAGACATGGTAATTCATACGGGTCAACTTCGGCAATCGATCAGACCAGAGTACCGGCCCTCCTCTTCCAATCCAAGTGTAACTCGGTAGTGCACTGGGCAGCCATCATTTTCATAAATTATTTCTGTGTCGGTTTCCATTATTGGCACTTCCGCCAGTAGGTTGGGCAAATCATTCACTATAAACTCTAAGTAGTTGCCTCCATTTAGTTTCCGAGAAAAAATGAGACCCAATCAAATGGCGGCCAATCACACATTTACCGACAATTTTCTTTGGAAAGAAACTTATTTCTTCCAATGTGGATTTTCTATTTGATTGACCCTTTCAAACAGATTATGACAGTCTTTCTCCAGTAAATTATGATTCGTTAGTCCATAAAACATTTAATGATTCTTATATTTACGCGAAGACTACACATTAAATGAAACTAATTTTTACGGATTTTTTCGCGTTCAATTTAACTTTTTACTTCTCGACGTTTCGAGTGCTTTTCAGCACCCGTGGACACAGGAAAGACTGAATATGTTCACAAACTGCATGTTCAAGATCGTCCCAACCATTACATTAGATTTGATAGACCACAAATCCCCGCAAAATAACACCGATTCCTACCAAGGTTCGCGAGGCTATTGAAATTAAAAAACATCCTAATTTCAAGAGAGAAAATGGATGAGTGCTGCCATCTGCTTGGGATCCTATAATGAATAAAATTAAATCCAAACCCAAGCATACCACTGCAAGACTTCAAGATACTATAAGCTCATTCTGCGTAGATCGGACCAAAAATTAATATTCAAAACTGAAGGTAGCCGGGCTTACTATGTCATTGGGACGTCAAACATCTCAGTCCCTCCCGTGACCACGGGTGCTGAAAAGCACCCGATACGTTCGAAAGTAAAAAGTTAAATTAAACGCGAAAAAATCCGTAAAAAATTGTTTCATTTAACATAAAACATTTTTCACAAATCTTGAATCTTCTGTGACATAAAAGATTCAAGATTCGTTTAATAAACATCGACAAAATTGTACTCTCCGGACAGGATCTCCATCTTACAAGCCTTGCACTCCTGTACCATGAAATGGATATTTCCCCCACACGAGGCATACTTGACCAAACTTTCCATTTAGATATGCCAAGATTTCGTAATACTACTCTGACACTTGTTGTATGATTATTTTCAAGTGTTTGTAAAATAAGCTCCTCTTCGTGTACAGGTCGACCGGTATTAGTTACAGGTTCCGAGCGATGAACCCTTCTAATTTCACCAAGTCAACGTAACGTATTGTCTAATACTCTGACGTTCGGCACTCGACGATCAGGATAACGTTCTTGATACAATCGTCGTGCCAAAGACTAATTTCTATCGGCTTTATCGTACATGGAAACGATATCAGCATACTTTTCATTGGTAAAACAACTCATTTTTATACAAAAATTTCCAAAAAAAGTCCAAAAACACACGTAGTCACAAGTGAAACAGTTCAACGTAGGATAGATGGCGGAGCTTCAACTTAACACTGTCAACACACAACAAAAACTCGGAACTGGAAGTAAATACGTCAAAGCGCACTAGTAATCGTAGCATGACTAAAGAAAAATTGTATGTTTTTATTCCAAATCAGCCCACGCCCTATGAATGCGCTAGATAAATTCTTTGTTAAAAAGAGACAATTGCTATGTGTGGGGTTTTCGCTCTAGTTCTCAGGAAAATCGAATCTGCATGTCTGCATGTACGATTCACCAGTACAAAGGGCATGAGTTCTAGGTGTTTTTGAAAATGTTTGAATATGTAAGTCTATTTTCGTTTTTTTTAAACGCGTTAATAAAATAGTAGTACTACCAATTTCCTAAAAATTTCCAACTCTTCAGCATGTCTAATTTAGTTAATGATGTGTATACAGTTGATAGCATATATGTTTGTCGATTGAATATACATTAAGTTAAGATAAAAATAAGGTTTTATGTACTGATTGTAGCCAGTTTAATGGTAATAAACGATTAAATACCCAAAAATCATATTTTCACGATTACTAGAAATTCTAAGACATTAGGTTAGCGTAACCTGCTCAAAGATGTGCCCCACAAGGTGATCTGTCCTCCCCTCAAGCCTTTGAATCGACCTTCTGAACAACCTGTATAGTAGCAGTGTCTTGTTAGGAGTCCGAATACTTTTCTAATTCAATTGATATAATATAGTAGGCGTTATTCACACAATGTGTAATCAATGCAAATTAAAGATAATTTTACTTATATATAATTATAATTTGCAGCTGTGGCTTTTTAATAAGATCCATTATAATCTAATTATATAATTATATTATGAACAACTTATGTTTTGAAATAACATAAGTTCAGAAATATTCAATTAAGCTTTTATTAAATAAATTTACACAATGTCGACTTAGATGCATTACTATCTGAGTTCTTGTTAAATGGAGTGCGTTTTTTTATTATCTTTCTTTATTTCAAAAGGCTTTTATCCTACAAGGGTATGTCAGCCTTATCGTACCATTCCTTGCTCCTGTTACACACATAATCATGAGTATTTATAAAAGGGGATAAGAATATAGAAATTAATGACTTTGTTACCGCTGACTATGGCTCCACGAGTATACTTAAAAACCAACATATTTCACTCAAATTAATATTTAATATATGACACATTCTCCTAGCATATGTTGGATATCTATACTACTATAATAAAGCGGAAAAGGTTTTTTTTGGTTACTTAAACAGGCTAATCTCTGAAACTACCAGTCCGATTAAAAAAAAAATTATATATTATATCCAGATTCATGAGGAATAGTATAGGCTATCTGACATTAGGCTACACCTCTCAGCTAGCCTTAAATATTTATTTTTGTTACGCAAGTCAGAAGAAAAAGCGCTCCCGAAACGATTTACCCTCGTGCGTTTACGTAATGGTTGGTGATACGTGAATGCAATGTTCTACAAAGACATCGATCCTTATTTTATTTAAAAATAATTCCGTGATACCATATGCCCATTTCTTCTACATAAGCCACAATAAAGTATTTTGTGACAATAATATTGAAAATTAAAAAGTGATTTATGAGCATAGCTTATTATTGATTACAAATTTAAGTTACTTCATCATCAAGACAATTTTATGCAGATAATCTTTGCTTTTTATACCATGTTATTTTCGCGTATAGTTTAAGAAATAATAAATAATTAAAATAATTCAACACTCGAATCGGCGCGTGACTGACACATAAACCCTAGCCGCCCAATGAGAACCGAGATAAACGAGCAGTGAACGCTTCTATGGGCGAGGTTAGTTCAATAATTTTATGTTCAAAAATTCGCAAAATTAATGGAGTACTTTTATCTATCGGTATATATATACAAAGTTACATTTTATTCACCCACCGTCCCCCTACCCATTGAGAGCCCCCCCCCCCGGACCCCTAAACTATCCCAAATCGCAATTTTTTTCCTGTTTTAAAGAAAACAGTACACGATACATGAAAAGTGTGTAGGTACCAAATTATTCTTGATAAATAAATAATGGGGCGTGACGCTCGCCCGGGTAGGGAAAGGAGAGTGGAGAAAATTTAACTTCACTCTATAAGGTACATATGCCGATGGATAAAAGTAATCTATTAATTTTTCCATTTTTTCCATACATTGCTATCGGAAACGCTTGAACTTCATGTCATGTCGCGCGGCTCATATACTTCTTCTATCGTGTGACAAATACCGCAATTGGGCATCATTAGATAGTTTTATTTCTAACTAGCTGTCCCTCCCGACTTCGCCCGCAATGGAATTTGCTAAGATTTCATGGATTTTTATTTTTTTTGCGCGAAACTTTAATTATTTTTCTAAAATAAAAGTATTCTAAGTTACTCCTTATAATGTCAGCTATCTGCGAATGAAAGTCCCGTCAAAATCGGTCCAGCCGTTTCGGAGATTAGCCGGAACAAACAGACAGACAGACAGACAAAAATTTTAAAAATTGTTTTCTTGTTATTAGTACCGTATATACTTTCATATGAATTTAGTAAAAAGCTGTTATTATAACATTACAAACAGACACTTAAATTTTATTTATTTGTAGTATGTAATACATATTATAATCATTTTTTTGTCGTCGTCGTTTTGAATATTTTACAACCAGTGTAAACATGAAAGGAGACAATTTCTTTTTGTATGGAGAATGGGCCCACCTCTAATTGTGGCGTAACTTAATGAAAAGCATGTCGATTTATTCCTTATAGTAGGTAAAACTAATATTACTTATATTACAATAGTAATATTAGTTTTACCGCATCTAACGGTAATACTGAGAAATTAACAATTAAAATACGAAAATTACAATAACCTAAAAACAAACTAAAAGCGATTATCTAGTAGTTATCACCGGTATTATACGTTAAAATAGTGCACTGGTCAATAATTAATAGTATAAAACAAAGTTGTACATTCAGCACTTATTTTACGATTGATGGAAAATCCTTTTAGTAGTTTCGTTCATCGTTACACGCATTTTTTTATATTACATTAGCGAGAACACGAATATCAAAGCAAATATCAACAGTGGTAGAGCCACGCGGCAGCTTTTGCTGTCGCACGGATGGGCCGGCTCGAACCGGGGTGGTACCACGACCTCACAGAATACCAGCGTGAAGTAGAGGTTTACCTCTGCGTTTCGCTTGGTGAGTGCAGGTGGCCGGAGGCCCTTTTTACTGGAAATGAGGCATTCCATCTTAGTCCCCACGGGTGACAACGCATCTGCATTTTGAATTGTAATAGAGGATAGATGTAGATGTCTATGGGCCGCAGCAACCACTTACCATCACGTTGACTGTGTGCTCGTTTGTCACCCTAATCCTATATAAAAAAAAAATTTTTTTCAGATTTCATGATTCCGGTTAGACTTTCACAAAATCTTTCCGCCTCTTAGTATAATAAATTGGTATCTTTTTTTATGTGTAATAAAATAAAATTAAGCTAAAATTTCTAGTTGGCCCAAAACTCTTGTCTTCTTTTATAATTGAAGAATTATCTTTGAAAATGCATTTCTCATATCTCAACAATTTTCACATTTCTCTAAATCACATCTTATTACTTCGACGGGGTGAAATAGGGTTATCGATTGCTTTAAATCTTTACCACACGTCGTTCCTATTATGAGAAATGTTGTCAAATGCAATGAACCATCTCATGAATTGTTAGGCGTCGAATACCTAATAAGAAAAGGGAAGATAATGATGAACAAAAATATTTTAAAAGCGGTATCGAATCCGGTATTGATAACATTATCATTGTTTACTTATTAACATTTAGAATAACAACAAAAGTTTGTTTATAAACATAGTTGTAGTTAAAAAAGATTCATGTTTTAAAAATAAACTAATTTAGTATTTTAAAAATAAACTAATTTAGTAACTATTATTTTATACCCATCAATAATACTAATGACCTTATAAAAATTTCCCGTACCCTTAACACTGTGCTGGTGAATTATTGCGCGCAGGAAGTTCTTAAAGGTTACTTAAATGTAGAGCCGTGGTAGCTCAGAATAGCCGTGGTAGGTCAGATGGTTAGCACTCGCTGTAAGCTTCACAGTACTCGAGCAACCCGGGTTCGATCCCCGCCGGCACCAATGAAATTGTTAATTGCAATTTTAAGTGCTGATTTACCACGTGCTCGGCGGTGAAGGAAAACATCGTGAATAAACCTGCATGTCTGAGAAATAAGAAAGAAACATATTCCGAAGACATGTGAAGTTCGCCAACACGCATTGGGGCAGCGCGGCGAACACTTCCTTGATCTAAAACCCTCTCAGAAATGAGAGGAGGCCTGTACCCAGCAATGGGACGTAAATAGGCTGCAACTTTACTTTACTTTTACTTAAATGTACATGCTTTCAAATTCAATTAATTTCAAAAATGTGAAGCAATTGTTTTAAATTAAATAGAAAATTTAATTATTTCTAAAACACATTTATTTAATAAAAATAAGGATACAATAAACGACTATATTTGTATATTACTCATTTTCTTGGCAACACAAAAGGCATACAATTTCAGAATGTTTCGGACATATATGTTTCTTACATTTTTTACAGATTTTTGAAGTTTTTAAATATATATAATGCTACCCATGCCATATTGTAGGAGGGTTTCAAAGCCTCAAAACTAACGAAGTTCTATTTCAAATCTCACCTTGAAAATAATTTGGTTTATTCTTCTTATTGCTGTTTCATATTACAAGATTTTGTTGGGCTTTATGACTTTATTAAATTTTATTACAATACTAGCTGCATCCCGCGACTTCGCCCTCGTGTAAATTAGGGTTTTAATGTTTTTGCGCGGAAGTATATTTATTTTTCCAAAATTAAAGAAGCCTAAGTTACTCGTTATAACATTTGCTATCTGCCAGTGACAGTCCCATCAAAATCGGTCCAGCCATTTCGGAGATTAGCCAGAACAAACAGACAGAGACAAAAATTTTAAAAAATGTGTTTTTGTTATATGTACCGTATATACTTTCATATGCATTTAGTAAAAAGCTATTATTTTGACATTACAAACAGACATTTCAATTTTATTTATTTGTATAAGATATTTATTAAAACATGTGTAAGATATAAATTGCATGGGCAAAGATGCTTGGTGTTGGTGTTATTAGTATCCACATGTCTTACCGGTATTCGGTAAATTTTAAAGTGTTAGGTTGTTAGTTTTCATTTAACATTAGCAAAGTCTTATTTACCTTCCTTGGTTCTTTAAATACCATTTACACGTGAGGCCTTCGGGTCATGTTGACCCGATTTCAAAAATATGAAGCAACTGTTTGAAATTAAATACAAAATCTAATTATTTCGTAAACACATTTATTTAATAAAAATAAGGATACAATAAACGACTATATTTGTATATTACTCATTTTCTTGGCATCACAAAAGGCATATAAAATTTCAGAATGTTTCGGACATATATGTTTCTTACATTTTTTACAGATTTTTGAAGTTTTTACATCTTTTGAAGATGGGCATACACTACACCTTTTTCTTTTATTAAAGCTCTGAGTAGTGGAAGTATTCGTTGTCTCAGTAACACCTGACTGCACTCGTAGTACTAATTCCAGTGAAGCATTTGTCCGAGGAAGAGTTTTCCTACGCTCGATGTGATCATTTACCAATTCCATGGCTAATTTCTCTAGAAACAACCGTTTTTGTACTGTTCTCTTCTGTTTCCAGTCTGGGTGGGCGTCACAATATAATACACAAGCATTGAAACATGAAATATCAATCATATTATGAAATATGGCTATTGGCCACCTTCTAGTCATTCGTTTACAACTATAGGCCGAAACCATTTTGTCTAGAAAATCAACAGCATTTTGTTTCATTATAGTCCATCGTCATTTTTGGTTTCTTCTGCTCTGATTCATGTATATTTTTTTTCGGAATGTATGAGACAAGAACCATTTATGAATTGAATGCAAAAGTAGATGAAAACACAAGTTTCTTTGTATTTAAAAGATCTATGGGTATCTGTCGCTTATTTTTCCGTAAGGTTCCAAGAATGGTAAGTTTACGATCTAAAAGTTCTTCAGCTAATTCATAAGATGTAAAAAAATTATCACATGTAAGGTTGTAGCCCTGTAAACCTTCTGTCAGATCCAAAACTACACGCATTCCTTGATTTTTTTCCGGAGAACTTCTTTGGAGTTTTCCAGTATAACACTGAATTGAACGAACGTATCCTGTTTCACTGTCACACAATATCCAAAATTTTATGCCATATTTACTTGGTTTGCTTGGCATATATTGTCGGAAAGGACATCGACCTCTAAATGAAAGTAACTGTTCGTCAATTGTGATATTTATATTTGGATTATAAAACATAGGCAACAGCTTCACCCATTCATCCCACATATCTCTCACAGCTGCTAATTAGTCACTCTGTTTTCTTGCTTCTCGGTCAGAACGTTTATCAAAACGCAAAATCGCAGAAATTTGTTTGAAACGTTTCAGGGACATAGTTGCCCGAAATATAGGTCTTTCATAAGCTTCGGAACATAAGCTTTCTAAACTTTCATCGTTAGACTTGAAAACTCTAGCAAAATAAGAATACCTAGGAGCATCTAACTCCGTTTCATCTAACGCTTCCCATCCATTTCTGAAACGTGAAGTACCTTCTATATTTGTTTGTTTCAAAATTATAGATTTTATACTTACGCTTATTTAGAAATAAATCAAAAGAACTTCTAAATGTATTTATGCGATTAGAAGCATACCTGGTAATGCCTGGTGTAAGTTTTATTACGTTTGCACTACTCAAACGACCTCTGACTTCTAATGGGGTTCTTGACCATACAAATTCACCATTTTTTGATAGCATTTGGTTTTCATTAGCACTAGTATTGGTAACGTATCTTGAAAGAGGTTCCTAATCGCTATTTGTTTCGTCACTACCGCTTTCACTGTATAAACTGGGTTGAATATTGTCGGTAGGATTTTCATCCAAACTATTCTCCGTTTCACTATTTATTTCATCTTCGGAATTTATATCGTAGTTTACGATTTGCGAAATTACAGAATCAGTCAAATTGTGAGCCATTTCAAACACCAACGAAACACATCAAGTCCAAACAACGAATGAATCAAATAAAAGTAACTGTCACACGTAAATGATGTAATCTACCGGCATACTAAAGTAAATAAACAATTATTCTCAAAGTACCTTCAACAATAACACGCTAAGTAATGAAGATATTACTAACATTTATAAATTGTCAGTGTATTCTTAGAATGCAACAAAGCATTATTGTTTGTAAAGCACGGGCTTTTCTGACCCGAGGACTTTTTTCATACTCGGGTATTATAAACCCTAAGCACTATGGACCCTTGGAACCTAAGACGGCAAAACTTAATTTTCTTAAGATAAGAGACTTCACCATAATTTTACAATAATAATATATCGTCTGTGAACTGGCAATCGGTCCTATCTATTTTCATACAACTTTACAGGACAGAGAAAAAACTAATTATTTAACAATTGAACAAGTTGTACAGCAAATAAAAGAAACTGTATTTCTTTAAATTGGTTCCTTTAGTTAAATTAATTACAATAATTAGTCTCTTTATCTGCAATGTAGGAAACATAGAATTTATTGTATTCATATTTAACTGTAGATAGGACATTTTGTTATAAGCAGTTAGTCCTATGTAGGAAGACAATGCAATATTCGTTCTTATAATTAATTAGATAGGATTAATTGACACTTAGGCTAAAAACTTATTTTATTAGTAATAAAATCTAAAAAAACACAATTTTAGAACATTAATTTATTAAGAAAATATTAAAAAAATAAATAATCAACACGACATTACTCATGAAAATATTCTATTCTTTGTATGGCAAATTGTCGTAAAATTGGTGGCAGTCCCGAGGTATCACTGATTTCAATTCCTGTAGATGTAACCATTTGGATTTGGTAATCTTGCATCTTTCAGTGTAGAGGGGTGGATACTCTTGAACATGATCTAAACGTGTAGGTCTATTGGGAAGTAGTAACAGGTAAGCACCATCAAAATCTAATTTAACTTTAATTACACCATCAGGACTGTAGGCTATCACCTTAATATCCATAACAGTAGGATCATTTTTGTTTCTTCCTGGTCTGATAGGTTTATGTCGCAATGGATGTGTGTAGTCTTTAAAAAATGGTATTCCAACTCGGTTGCCTCGTATGGACATGGATTCTTTCGCGCTTCTTTGGTAACATTGAGGTTTGCTGCATGTGTCCATGGACTGTTGTAACCAATTACCATCAGGTAAACTATAAGTTCGTTTGTCACTTCAGTTTTATATAAATATGTTATCTTAGTATTGGTAACGTTACTTCCATTTTATAAGTATTTCAAGCCCTGGTTTGTGTTACTCTTGAAAAGACTTATAACCAGTAGTTTAGTATCATCCAATATGCTAATAAAGCAAGGCATGGTATTCATAATTTATAAACAGAATTAGTGAGCGATTCTTAGTTGCGTGAATTTAATACAATCATCACATTTAGCAATAGCTTCGACCTTAGTAACTTGCTGGATATATTAAATATGGCCGTTACGCATAGGCCTTGTTTTTGAAACGGTGCGCATTATTACAGATAACCTTCCTACGACTTACCGAAATCCGGCAGTCTGTTTGTGTATATGCTAAATGAAAATAAATGTTTACTATTTTAAGTAAGTAAAGATACGTTTACGATACGTATTAATAGGTAATACCAATTGGAAATTGCAATAAACAAGACTAATCAGCCTGCACAGTCTGTCTAGACTACGTGTAGCAATAACATTATTTTGAAATGAGTTATTTTTTGGTTGATTTTTGGAATGAAATAAATATTGAATTTTGTGAATAGTAATATAATTAAAATAAATTGGAAGACATCTTCGATCCATTTTGAGATTATTAACGGTGATAAATGTGTTATATATATATATATATATATATATATATATATATATATATATATATATATATATATATAACACATTTATCATATATATATACGTTTTATATATATATATATATATATATATATATATATATATATATATATATATATATATATATATATATATACGTTTCACTACTGGAAACTTGCCTGCATTTTTGAGAGGGTGTTTTAGGTCAAGGAATGTATCTTAGTAAAATAACTACAGAGTAATCACCTAGTAAATATAGCAATAGACATCAGTATAAATCTCTCGAAACTTCCTGAATGTTTTATATAAGCGAATGCGATATATGTGTAAAAATAAAAAACAGAAATTATGACACACACACACCAACGTAACGACAAGATAGTTATAAAGTCTGGAAATAGACGTAATATCTTAACAACCTGTTGATCCTAAATTGTTCTAAGTTTTTGATATGAGGTTACTCGTAAACATTTTATTTGCAAAAAGCCATAATTTTACAAAAACATGTTGATCACGAATTGTGCTGACTAAGCTTTTGACATTAGATTACTCAAAATATGTTATGAAGTGTAACGTTACAAACGCTGACTCCACTGTATGATTGTTATTGCTGGTCAAACCAAGGTGTTATACTTTCACTATACACAGATTTGTTTTGTCACTCTATAAAAGCCGTTGCATTTGGAATTATATTCATTACAGTCCTCATGGTAGTAATGTAATCAATTAGTTAAGGAAGTCTGTATTGCACAGAATTAGTTTTGATTAATTATTGAAATGAAATCTAATATACAAAAATTTATATTTGTTGGTTCGTATTTGATGCGCTGACATATCGTTCGTCAGACTGCGGTAAAACTTTGTCAACATATTGCTTGCACTTGCGCGAAGATTATAGGCATAGTACAATTAATTTCCAGTAATTGGTGCGGGTATCGTACCGACAAATTTATTTGAAAGTATATATAAAATGCACTTGAATTAGTAAAAATTTCGTAATTATTCCATAGAAAATTACTTAAAAACAACTAAAATAAGACATTTATAGCCGTTTTAGCTGTCAAACAGTGAACTAACTTAATATGCTCTTTGTATGACAAAGGTTCCTTCTAAGTTTACCGTATTGTAACGGGAAATTACGGAACCCTACATTGTGCGTGGCTTAACACGCACTTGCCCGTTTTTCTACCGACTTCAAAAAGGACGAGGTAGTCAATGCGACTGTATGTTTTTTTATAATTTTAAAATATCATAATACCTCATAACTTTTTTCTGGATGAACCGATTTCGATGATTCTTTTTTCTGCCGACTTCCAAAAAGGAGACGGTACTCAATTCGACTGTATGTTTTTATGTGTGTTACCTCATAACTTTTTACTGGATGAACCGATTTCGATGATTCTTTTTTTATTTAAAATCTGGTGCTTCACATGTGGTCTCACATAAATTTCATCAAGGTCTGGCTAATAGTTTTGGAGTTATTCTTAATAATTTATATTGAAGTCGGTTGTACAAATTTTTTAATTCTATCAAATCAAAATAGATTAACCCTCGTGGTTAATCTATTTTGATTTGATATAATATATATAAATGTAGATGTCTATAGGCCACAGCATCCACTTATTATCAAGTAGACAGAGTGATCGT
This sequence comes from Parnassius glacialis, assembly GCA_033319125.1. Lineage (NCBI taxonomy): Eukaryota > Metazoa > Arthropoda > Insecta > Lepidoptera > Papilionidae > Parnassius > Parnassius glacialis. The sequence goes on along the minus strand of JAVANC010000013.1, from coordinate 19,458,033 downwards.
TCGTCACCCTTATTCTATATAAAAATATACTTATGACTAATTAATAATGTTGTCCTCCAAACCGCATTTTCGTCAGTCTAGCATCTGCGTAGGATAGGATTATAGTGCCCAAGTATATGCGCAGGCATAAGTGCACTCTCTATTCCCTAACTTTCATAGTCCAGACCAGACAGACCAGAGAGAGACTGACAGTAGGACCAACGGCTTTACATGTTTTCCAAGGCACGGGGGTGAAACACCGCCAACCGTCTCCGGGCGAATTACAACAATCACTTTATATAAAACATTGCCGTGTATATTTGTTAGGACTAAACTAAACTTGTTTTGTAATGAAAGGGAAAATTGGTAATCAACACATTAAGTGTTTTATTTCTGGGAGTTGCCGATTATAAATCGGAATAATGAATGAGAAACGCATACGCTATTATAATACACAAAGCGACTTTAATAAAGAATAGATTAAATTTTTACCACGTTGATGTTAATGTTGTGGGAGGAGGTAGGACTATTTAATATTAAAGTTAAGTAACGCACTTAAAGGGGAATATACTAGTAAAAAGGCCGATATTCAGAGATTCTCCAGTTTAAACTCAAACACAACGTCAACTTTGAGTCTAGATATAGATAGATATACAAATTTTAGATAATGTTACACAAATGTTGAACGGTTTGAAGTTGAGTTTAAACCCACAATTGCCTCTGGATACCGGCTTAAGTGTTATACCAATAATGGAAGACACGATAAGAAAAAAAGAGCATATCGCTTTTCCAAGACACTGACGTGTATGCTATTGATTGATTTATAAATATTGCTCCAAAGAAAGGTCACCGAATGAATAGCGAATGATTAGAAAATGTTCGGAAATAAATATTAATTTATGATGGGTAAGATGCGTAAATACTGCATGAAAATGGAAATAATGTATTACTAGCAAAAATTTTATAATTAAATAACAAAATAAATTATAAAAGAAAATAATATACTTTAAGCCTCTTTGTTGTTAACAATTTATATTACACATATAAGTTAGTAGGAAACTCTACTGCTGTGTTTTGATCAGTGTGTTCATCTTTATCTTCAAGGATATGTACACGCGTATTTAACCTTCTTTGTTTGAACTTGGTTGGATATGTTGATGGACTGCTATAGCCACATAATTAAGTAGACTTTATAATCAATACAAGAGTTTACACTCGTTGACCTCTGTTCTTAAAAGTAAAAAAATGCAATTTAAAAGGTAATTTTTACTGTACGTAGTAAATTTCAAATTCAAAATCAATGTGTTTCATTAAATTTTATCTTTTTTGAACAGTTTTATCCTTTTATTATAAATAAACACATGACCTTATCTACTAACTTTTTCCTTTTCCTTACTCATCATCGTTTTATTTTTATTAAGAATTTCTATATTTTTTATTACGATGAAAAAGTTAGATATGCCATGACCATACATTTATTATCTGGATCTTATTGACACACTTTCAGACTTTTCTTAAGAATACGCCTATGTCTCTATTGTATGTATGTCATATAATTCCAAAAAAAAAGTTAATAAACTTTGATGCCAAACTTTTTCAATCTACATAGTCACCTAGAAGAGTGATCCAGGATTTTGATAAGTGAACAGCTAGTGCTAAACATAGCACTTTTTGTCCTTAGTAACTCATGAACTGTAATAGATTTATTCATGAAATTTGGAATTACATGACATACATACAATATATACATACAGATTTGTAAATGCACAGGTCTCATAGGTTTTAAGTTATGGCGGGGTCGAAAGTACCTCAAAACGGTTCGTGTAATATTACACACTGCCTTGTATCTAGACTAAATTTAAAGGAAGACGTAAGGAAGCTTAGCTTTTTTTTATATTATTGTTAGATATGCGTAAACAATTCAACAAGAATTTGTTGACCTAAAGTAGATAAATACTTTATAAGCAAAATGTGGCACAAGGACCAAAGAGTAACACCACCGATTGCAAAAGTCGAGCTTATTAGCAATAAAGGTAGACCTAGAAGGTCACCGTGTAGTGACGACGTTGCATTGCTGAATGCAAGTCGGTCTCAAATGTGAACGTTCATATCACGAGTGGGAAAGAGAGCGCGATAAGGCAACCGGGTGGCCCTCGCGTCTTTGGTTTCGAAACCTTCGGTTGCGTGCGCCCGTGCAGCGGCTGCTCGCTACCACAGTACCAACACTACAATCTAACATACCGTACTTATGTTATTGAAGTTAAAAGTGATAGTGATATTTTCAGTACTGCACGCGTTTTAAGTGACATCATAACATTTACCCAGGGTGTGTTTCTTTTCTAAGTGTATTCGTGAAATAGTTAAGGCAAAATATTTACATTTGATAAATGTGTTTTGTTAAGAGAATATATATTTTTTGTTGTGTTATGTTAGTCGATAAAAGAGGGATCAAACAGCTATCAACTTTAGAATGAGTGATGAGATGCTTGTAAATAATAACAAATTTTTATAAAATAAGTGTGACAAACGAGCGAGCAGTCCAGATGGTAGGTGGATGTTGTGCCCTATAGAGAGATGTAAATGACATATATCCTTCATTAAGAATCAAAATACAGATGCGTGGTCACCCCTGAGGACTAAGTTGGAGTGCCTCGATCCGGTAAAATGAGCATCTAGTTCTCTGCACTCACCATATGTTTTTGTTACTTTTCAAGGACATTCAACTCAAAAATTATCAGATGATTAAATTCAAAATTAACTCGTTAATTTCATGCGAATAATAATATCAACATTCACTATAAATTATATATGTAATAACAAGATACGACCGTCTTGTCAATATCTGTGAACTTTATGTATACAGGTAAATACTAAATACTCTAAGATGAACCTTCAACAAATTTTATAAGTCAGTAGATAATAGTGTTGATTTGTGTCTTGCTACCATTTTTATGTGAAAGTATCACGCCCATACTAAATCAGATATTTATACACTTTTTGTAACTGTATACCTACATGACGTAGACGTAGTAATAATAGGACACTGGACAAAAAAAATCGTATTTGCAGAATTGCTAATTGTATTAAAAAAAAATTAATTGTATTTGCAGAATTGCAAATTGTATACAATTGTAATTGAACAATTGGGAATAGATTTCCATGACAACGGTTTCATTTGTTTTCTGTTGTGTGTATTTGATTCAATAGAAAATGTGATAGTAATTGTAATAACATTTTTGAACTAGCAGTAATAGTTATTGAATAAATAGTCCGTAGTATCTTATAGAATATAAAACTTATTTTTAAATAATAAAAGTAAACTTAAAATAATAATAAATTTTAAATTCATCTATATCTATACAAATAAATAAAATTAAAGTGTCTGTTTGTAATGTCGACATAATAGATTTTTACCATAATATGCATATGAAAGTATATACGGTACTTATAACAAAAACACGATTTTTTTAATTTTTGTATGTCTGTCTTTCTGTCCCTCTGTCTGTCTGTTTGTTCCAGCCAATCTCCGAAACGGCTGGACCTATTTTGACCGGATTTTCACTGGCAGATAGGTGATTTTATAAGGAGTAACTTAGGCTACTTTTATTTTCGAACAAGAATTAGGGTTCCGTGCAAAAAATTAAAACCCATGAAATCCAATCGTAATAAATTACGCGCGGGCGTAATCGCGGTTAACAGCTAGTTTTACAATATTTTTAATAATCATACGTTGCTAAAATTTATTATTTTCAAAATCGTGATAAGAAATTATGAGAAGAGTAGTGAACCCACTGTTTTTAGGAATCTCTTTCGCTATCAATTTGAAAGTCATCACTGCAACTTCAATGTTCGTAAAGTGATTATACATCGAAGCTAGCTATAGTTTTTGAAGGAAAAACATAGAAAACACAGGGTGGCAGAACTATATAGTAAATGCCTAACTATCCACCTGCCATAGTCAAATATTCAACAGTTCGGAGTGGCGAAGCACTGTCATGGTAATAAGGGAAGGTCCCACTTCAAGAACAAAGTTGTTTCATATTTTACGAAATAACTGGTGAACTATTGTTCATATAGCAGTCTACAGTAACTTTACATATAACCATCGCGTAATGATCTGTGCTTCTAAAGAACGAACCAGCCACCTTATTCACCGACTTCTTCCTATGTGTATATTTATTGGTATGCTACAAGCTGTATAGATTGGATTTTGGTTTCAGGTTCGTAACAATATATTCGACTTTTATTATCTGTGACAATGTCAAATATACAAATTTCGAATCACCTCCGTCAATACTTTATGCGACGGCGTTTTTGATTTTAGGTCCAATTAAATGAATGGAAAATGGACACCCTATCCATTTAGTACACAGCTTCTTGCTGCTTAAATATTTATTGAAGATTAATTGTATTTAAGTCATATTAATACAAACCAATGGAATACAATATCTTTTTTTTAGTTGGGTCAATTTAAATTTTTTGCTAGGCTACTGTTTGTTAGCTTCCCATAGCTTTGATGTTTATCTTTAGTTCTTGCCGTTGATGAACTTTCGTTGCGCAGATCATCAGTATGATTATTCCGACCATAGTTAAACACATTTAACATTTGTAAGCAGTGGCACGGGATGTGGCATGATCATAATCCGCCATTATGTGTCTATCGTTAACATTATATGTCTCAATCATCAACATTATATGTCTGTCTATGTTGTAAAATAAAATAAAATAGTGCAAAAATTATCCACTTTAGAATTTACACATTACAACAATTGACGAATTAATAGTAAAGAAATTTAATTAACTCCTCAGATTACAGATGTTATGCGTACTGGTGTCAGCGAGAAGTGATTTTTATAACATTTCGTATAAAAACTTTTGCAGTGCCCAGAAGCAGGACGTATGTAAAAAGTTATTGCTTAGATCTTCTATTTGATATAGCTTACTGGCTTACTTTATTCTATTTTAAAATACAAAATTCGGCTTTTTAATTTTATCTTTTAGGATTAGGCGCTTAGAAGTCCACAAAACTAAGCATCTATTGGACTCTTGATTTCCTTTTAATACCTTTTGAAAATATTAAACTAATCTTATTTTAATTTTTTTTATAAGATGAGTGACAAACGAGCACACAGTCCACCTGATGGTAAGTGGTTGCTGTGGCCCATAGACATCTACATCTATCCTCGTTTGCGAATCAAAATGCAGATGCGTTGTCACCCGTGAGGACTAAGATGGAATGCCTTTTTTCCAGTAAAAAGGGTCTCCAGTTCTCTACACTCATCATACGAAACACAGCAGCGTTATTTTGCTTACAGCTGCTATTTTACGCTGGTATTCTGTGAGAGCGTGGTTCTTCCACAGTCGAACCGACCCATTCGTGCTATATATAGCTGCAGCATGGCTCTACCACGTTTAAATGTAGTTAATAATAAATTTATAAAAGACAACGCGATTCTTGATAATATCTTCTTACGAAACCATATCTACCGAGGTCATGATTAATCTTAACCTCGAACATTCATCAACAGTTTATTCAAACGTATACAGAAAATAAATGCCCGTAGTTATTCTGAAGGTGAACCATAAGCTCTGACTTGTCTAGGACATTTGATTGCTATTGATTTGATTGATTGATTGAATGATTGTCATTATTATGTTATACTAGAGTAGTATAACATTATAATGACAATACATTTTAATTACATATTATTAAAGCAATAAAACCACTGTTAAGACACACTCGAATAAATCGAATAGAAAACTCTTTGATAGAAACATCTATTCATTACCACGTTGAAGACGAATTTCTTTCCATGGATGCCGCTTAAAGCAACTATAAGGGGTTTATTTAATAACTCTGATTTCTGTATCACTTTTTTATCTAGCAATATGGCATAAGGAATCAAACGAGTGCTTTAGCACCAAGATATGCCATGAATATGTGAACATTTATTAATTACTTAATTTATTTATTTAATTTTAATCTTTAATACATTATAAATAAAATACAAAGAGCGGACTTAATGCCTATCGGCATCCTCGACCGTGCAACCCATGTACATATTTTGTAGACTATGGAGTGAAGGAGCGTATCTTTTATACAAACGTTTTCAGCCTTAGATTATATACAATAATCTAAGGTTTTCAGCGACAATTTGATCAAAAATAATATTGCTTAATATTCAGTACGTAGTTATAACAAATTTGTTACTACTAACACATTTATTAGCAGTAGGGCGCTACCGCATAGCGTTTAATGTCTCTTTTATAAAACTTATTTATATTTTTTTTAATATATGTGGCATTTCAGATAATCAAAAATAAAAAATAAAAGTAAGAGTAACTGACTCGTAAATTCGACTGTAATTCACTACCCTTACCTTTTTTTACTGATAACGAGGTACATTCACTTATCATCAGGTGAATGGTGACTTCATTTATCAACCTTACTTTCATAAAAATCTATAAGTAAATGATTACACAAAAATATTTTCTTTTATAATTTTGCCTATATGAGCTAGTCGCCTGTTGCAAGTTCAGCGTTTACGCCAAAATATGAGTCTATGTATGCGCCTCAGACTTATAAAGATGTACTTTATTGGCCTTTTTTAATAAGATCATATTTAACCCTTGAAGTGTGTACACATAATCTCTATAATATTAATATATAAACTTAGTTGGTGTTCGTTAGTTGTTAGTTGACCGAATCCAGCGCAGAGCGGCTCAAATCGTCGACGACCGAGTCCTTTCCGATCGGCTCGATTCATTGGCACTGCGAAAAGATGTTGCATCCCTTTGCATTTTCTTTCGCAATTACCACGAGGAGTGCTCTGAGGAATTGTTCGGATTAATCCCAGCCGCCAAATTTCACGAACGCACATCGCGGCGGAACTCCCGATACCATACACACCATCTGGATGATTGGCGGTCCACCACTGTGCGATTTAGAAGATATTTTCTTCTTCGCACAACTTCCTTGTGGAATCGATTACCATCAGCGATTTTTCCGGACCGATACGACTTAGGGACCTTCAAGAAAAGAGCCTACTCCTTTTTAAAAGGTCGGCAACGCATCTGCAATTCCCCTGGTTCCCCTGGTGTTGCAGTTGTTCATGGGCGGCGGTAGTCACTTACCATCAGGTGACCCGCATGCTCGTTTGCCCCCTCTCCTATGAAAAAAACTCGAAAACGGTTCGAACGATTTTGATGAATTTTTTTGTGTGCATTTGAGTCCCTGGGTGGTTTAGATTCACAATTGGACCTGGAAGGATCACTAGTATCATATAATTAAATAAGTGTTTATTGATGTTTCTCCAATCAATTTACAATTAACGTAAATTAAATGTTTGTAGCTATCAATTCAACATATTAAACAAAAGTGACCAACTCTCATTTAGACACCTGCAACTGAGTTCATACAAAGACAACATTTTATAATTTCTTTGTGACAAAAGTAACATGTTTCGCGACTTGTAACATTATTTAAATAATTCTTCAATATCCGAAGCGCAATTCTAAGTTTATGGATTTAACAGCAGGCCGCGGATGGTCTTCAAATGATTGTTTCGATTCTGGGTGTCTGTTCATGCAGAAATATACTTTTATTTTTATGTATGTTAAACGTTTTCACAGTACACGAGAAATTTCTAGTGTGTAAAGTACAGCTTTAATTTTAGTGTAGTAACGTTTTAAGAATATCCACTGCCCCATATGGTCTCGTGGGTATCGCAAAAGGCGAAAGCAGGAAACTGAAACAAGAGGTTGGCAGAAGCATCTTCTTGATAATAACTGAATTTCTATAACAAACTACGGTTGTAAACCCACCTGTCAAGCGTGGCAACTATGGCAGATCTTCATGAGGCAATCTGTGGGGAGGCTGTTACATTAAATATAAAATATTAAAGGTATATAATTATTTCTCAAGACTTAAGTTATTCAGAAGGCAAAATTATCAAAAACCTTTCGATTCTGTGAAATGGTGACTTAACTATTTTAAAACTTCCCAGTCTCACATATAATGTTTATAAATGCTGAGGAATTGTGATGCAAAGCAATGTTTTATAGTCGAGTTTTTTCTCTAAGTGTAACTCTTATGGCAAATATAAAAACCCAACAAACATTTTTGTCTTATATATATATACCTACTAAAATTCTCAAATGCTAGTGGCAACAATTTTTTACTTTGTTTCAATGGCGTATTGAATTTCATTAAATATTACTTTAAAAAGGAAAATGTTATTGCCTCATAGTAGTCTTAGTCTAAACATTTGCCATTAAAGAACATCGCTTTCAGGAATGTTCTTGTATTTTTGTAGCAACTAATGAGATTTCTCTTCTTTGATCTTTCACTTAAAGTATTTAAAATGTTACGATAGATGCTTATAATGTTTCTATTAGCAATGTACTTTAATTTATAATTTCTCGTATATCTTGCTGTTTTATTTATGCCCATATGCGTTCCCACTCTAGTACCTACTCTATTACGATGAAACTTTGATGAGTGTATGTGTGCGTGACCGCAAAAGTTCCCGACAAAAAGGTATTGCAACGCATGCCCGGCACAGCTAAATTGTTATAAAAATACAAATCAAATTCTTAAAATCTAAATTAGATCCCGCGATTTGGCATCGATCATATCTAATAATCGCGTGATCAGAGACCAATTGTATATTTTTGGCAAACATATTACTGTGAAACATTTGTCATTGTAGGTGCCGAAGGGTAAAGAACCCAGTTTTCTCATGTACTATGAAACTTTAAAGCGAACACCAGAACTGTGTGCCAGTAAAATAAAAATTAATATACTAATTAAAACCAAACCTATAGAATAGAATAGAATAGAATATTTTTTTATTCAATATAGATCACATGTGTAATTCTTATTGAAAGTCATTTTTTACTTTACCACTGGTTCGAAAAAAAAACCTCCGTCCTGGGAAGAACCAGCAAGAAACCCAGCGGTACTTTTTTTTAAAGCAAATTTTACGATAATGGTTATACAACTATATAAGTACAAAATTTATTTTAGAAACAGCTTGGAAGCGATCACCTCATTCCCAGGGGTTATTATCAACCATGTATTCATTTATACTATAATAACCCTTTTTATACAGTTTCAACTTAACTAAACATTTAAACTTGCTAATAGAGAGAGCCTGTACACTTTCCGGGACCTTGTTGTAATAGCGTATACATTGCCCCAAGAATGAATTACTGACTCTGTGGAGTTGATAAAACACTGATAGGGCTAATTTTTCAATCATTGTATAAAAGTTATGAATCGGATAAATTATAACCTGACTAAATTTAAAAATAAACCAATTGTACTATTTATCAGCTGTATTTTTTTAAGTTGTACATGTTTTTACGGCTCCGAGGCGCAGTGGCTTAGCAATGAGTTGTTGCGCTGGGGGCCGCGGGTTCGGATCCCGCACGGAACAAGTATTTGTATGGCCTACAAATAATTGTTCCGGGTCTGGATGTTTGTAATCTGCCTCCACGACACAGGAGAAAATCCTAGTGTGGGGTAACGTTTTAAAAAAAAAGAGCCATGCTGCAGCTATATTACTGGTATAGTTGTAGAATGAATGGGTCGGCTCGACCGGAGGGACCACGCCCTCACAGAATACCAGCGTAAAATAGCAGCTTATCGCTGTTGTGTTTCGTATAGTGAGTATAGAGAACCAGATACCCTTTTTACTGGAAACGAGGCATTCCATCTTAGTCCTCAGATGTGACAACGTATCTGTATTTTGATTCGTAATCGAGGATAGATGTAGATGTCTATGGGCCGCAGAACAATTTTTATGTTAATATTAATTATGGGTACCACTTGTTTCACTGTTATATTTTTTTCTATTTTGGAATCGACATAAGATGGAATGCCATCCATATGTTAATGCCACCATATAATATTTCGTATAGTGAGTGAAGTGAGTGCATCAAATTGCCCCCCCCCCCCCCCCATACCATAAACTATAAATAATTATTATCAAATAATCGTGTCACATTTTTTTATGAAAAAGTATAATATTTTTTTAACTAAACCATGCACGTAATTGCTGTGGGTAAGTCATTTGTATGTTTATTTTTGCAAATAATAAGATCACGATTATCAATAACCGCAGAAAAAGAAAGCAATATCATTCATACAACGGGTACCTGAGGAAAGGCAGTCAATAAAGAATAGATCAATATAATTATTTTGTAGAAACCCGCCGTGTTGCGGTGGGATATTTTATATACATATTATAAAACAGTTTTATTTACACAAATAAAAATCCCGAAATGCCTATACTGTTTTTAAATACATGTACGGGTCACACATGAGCATTATTCTACATGACGGTAAGAGGATGTAGTGCCTCAAAGATGCAGGAAGATTAATTGTTTATTGAGAATCAAAATGCCCGTGACTTGTCACCGCTGAAAACTAAGATAGAATGCTTCTTTAACAGTAAAAAGCTTCATCACAAAATAGCAGCATGATGCTATGCTGCCATTTTGCGCTGGTATTCGAGTGTGGTCAATCTGGCTCTTCCACGTCAAATACTAGAAACATTTCGTCCAAAAGTTGTACCAACGTCAACGATATAAAATAGTACAAACCTACTTTAACCAAACTATCACTATAACAACGCTAACAGTGTTACCAGTTCATATAATATGTGGTTTATTGCGGTATTAAATATATCGTTTCAATAGCTATTACTAGGCCATTTAATGTTGTATTTATTGATTTGTATACGTACTCAACTCACACATAATGTATTGAGTGCTGTTTAGAATACTATAAGTACAATTAGGCGGTCGGACGCCTCTGCTGCCCGATTCCTTCTAGGTACATACCACTCTCTTACTTCTGCCGCAAAATAGCACTGCTGTTTTCCGAACTAAAGGCTATAGAGAGCCAGCGTAATAACAGGCTCTGAAGCATTCCGTTTTAGTACTCAGAAGCACAGAATAATTAATAGTTCAGAGGTGACAACGCATGACAGTCCATTGACTGCAGTAGCCACTTACCATCAAGTGTACTGTGAGTTCGTCTGTACTATTTAAAAAAATTAAACTATTAAAAGTATTGCCGTATAGATAACCTCGTGTTTCTTTCCTGCAACATAATTTAAATCAGATAATCAAACACGGAGGTTAATTAACATAATATGGCGCACATGATACAGATTATAAAATATCAAAATATTTGTTACTTTGTAGAAGGTATTTGGCTTATTTTTTTTCTGCACAAGCATGTAATTTTCCTAATACTAGTACAGATAAGAAGTCTTTCTTGATTATTTACCGCAATAACAAAACGTGACATCAATTATTTCTAAGAATTTTATTTAGTTTGTACGGTCATTAGATACGGTAATATATTCCTTCCTATATACGAGGGTGGATTGAAAAGTACTCGGCCTAACCAAGAAAATAAACACATACTAAATCAGTTATATTTTTATTTTTCTACATAATCACCATCAAGTTCAATACACTTTTGCCACCTCCCCTTCCAAGCATTTAGACCGTTGAAAAAAAATGATTCTTCCTTAGAGTCAAAATATGCGTCTACAGCTGCTTTGACCTCGTCGTTTGTCGAAAATCTTTGACCTCCCAAGTGCTTTTTTAGGTTAGGGAACAGAAAGAAGTCTTATGGTACCAAATCAGGTGAATACGGCGGATGCGGTAACAGCTCAAAGCCACAGTTGTGAATTTCAGCCATTGACTGTACTGACGTGTGAACACGGGCGTTATCTTGATGAAACAGGACTTTTCTTCTGAGCATTCCTCGACGTTTTTCTTTTATTTCCTCTCGTAAACGACGTAGTAAGGTGCAGTAGTAATCAGAGTTTATAGTCTGACCCCTTTCAAGATAATCAATCATAATCACACCTTTCGAGTCCCAGAATACTGAAGCCATCACCTTATTTGCCGACAAAATCGACTTAGCCTTTTTAGGGGGTGGTGAACCAGGTCTTCTCCACTGTTTTGATTGTTGTTTTGTTTCCGGTGTACAGTAGTGAACCCATGTTTCGTCTATAGTAACAAAACGATTCAAAAAATCATCTGCATCGGCTTCAAATAACTCCAAACAGTCGCGTGAAATAGTCAATCGCGTCCTTTTTTGTTCAACTGAAAGCAGTCGCAAAACCCACCTCGCAGACACCTAGTGGAAACCCAACTCGTTGACAATGATGTTTTGAGTTCGTTCGTAAGAGATGCCTATAATCTCGGCTATCTCTCTAATTTTTAATCTGCGGTCTCCCATTATTAAATCAAGTACTTTTTTAATATTTTCGTCAGTAGTTGACGTCGAAGGCCTTCCAGAGCGGGGTTCATCTTACACACTCTCTCTACCACGCTTAAATTCTGCTATCCATTTTTTGACGGATGAATATGACAGAGCACAATCGCCTAATGTACTGACCATGTCATCATGGATGGCTTTTGATGATAGCCCCTTCTTATGGAGGTACTTAATGACGGCACGCTGCTCGATTTGCTCCATTCGCGGAAATTATGTCCGATTACTTTGTTAATAAATTTATAAAATCACAACTTATTATCGCACACGTTTCGAACTTCACACAATGAACTAGTCTGAACTGAACTAAATAATGTGGGTAGATTTGATTTTTAGAATTGAATGGATCTGTGTTAGGCCGAGTACTTTTCAATCCACCCTCGTAGTATTGTAACTTGTTATGCATTTTTATTTTTTTTTTATTCAAGATAGCAATTTTAATGGAACTTCGTATCTAAACGTATTTAAATTGTTCTTTTATATTTTTTTTTGTACGTGCTAAAGCCACGATGCAGCTATATACACCAGCGTAAAATAGAAGCAGCAGCAGGAGTCCCATTTTACTGGAAACAAGGCATTCTAACTCAGTACTCAGTGGTGACAACGCATCTGCATTTTGATTCTTAATCGGGAATAGATGTATCTAAGTGTGTATAGGCCAGAGGATCCGATTACTATCAGGTGGATTCTGTGTTCGCATATTACCTTTATTCTATAAAAAATAATAGCATACTTAGTAGACACAATTCTACGCGTGCAAAATGCGGTCGCAGTACCAGGCACCAAGTAAATCACTACTCTCCGTCATTAAGACCCGACAGATAATACCTTCAGTGGTATTTATCATTATAAAAGCCCGTAAAAGTCTACTGCTGGACATGAACCCCTCCCGAGTAAAATTCTACTGCTGGACACTGCTGCTGGATCAATGTCGATCGCAGTACCTCGCCAAGTTTTGTACGTGGTAGAGCCATGCTGCAGCTATATAAGTAGAATAGTTGTTGCACGAATGTGTCGGCTCGACCGGGGATTGACCATGCTCTAACAGTATACCAGCGTAAAATAGCAGCTTAACACTGGTGTGTTTCGTATGGTGAGTGTAGAGAACCGGAGACCCTTTTTACTGGAAAGGAGGCATTCCATCTTAGTCCTTACGGGTGACAACGCATCTACATTTTGATTCGCAAACGAGGATAGATGTAGATGTCCATGGTCCACAGTAACCACTCACCATCAGGTGGACTGTGTGCTCGTTTGTCACCCTATTCTATAAAAAAAAGTGTGGCGCTGCTTCCCTACATCCGTCTGGGTATTTTACGTCTGGCGTTAACTTTTTTTTGTCTGGCGTAAACTAGATGGTAATACCGCCTTCTATCGGATGTCATGAGATTTCAGATTTTAAACCGACTTCAAAAAAAGGAGGTACTCAACTCGACTGTATTCTTTTAATATGTGTTACCTCAGATATTTTTTGTAGGAGAATCGTTTTGATGATTCTTTTTTTAATTTGAAAGCTGTTGCTTCTCATGTGGTCCCATGTAGATCTGACCACTAGTTTTTGAGCTATCTTTAATAATGCGTATTTAATTGACATCGACCACATTGATGATGTTATTTTTTATTTATATTGAAGTCGGTTATACAATTTATTTTTATTTTACCATTTGTGACATTTCCCTTAGTCGTCTCTAATGACATCCAAGTGAATAAATAGAACGTTGGACTCTGACCCCGTCACCACACGCCAGTATTCAGATATTCAGTATGTTTACAGTTTGAAGATGCGCAAATTATTGGAAAAAAGCATAGGTTAAGTTTAGAAGCAAATAGGTTAAGTTTGGAATCAGGAATTTAAAAAGTCTAATTATAATGTTACCTATGATGTATTTTTCGACCTGCCTTTTTAATCTTTATATATAAAAATTACGTGGCACGTTGTTTGTCCGCGATGGACTCCTAAACTACTGGACTGATTTCAATGAAATTTTGCACAGTGTGTGCATTTTGGTCCAACTTGAGAGATAGGATAGTTTTTATCCCGATAAATGACCCTCAAAATTTTTTATTGCGAATTTAAGAATTTTCATAGGAAGGGTCGTTGGAAAGGGCAGAACAACGTCTGCCTGGTGAGCTAGTAATATAATATAACATATAATTTTTATAAAGGAAGTAAGGTTTTCAATGTTTGGGTTATCAGAAAGTTTTTAAGCTGGATAAGTGAATTATATATCTGAGCTTATTACATTTTTACGTGGTAGAGCCACGCTGCAGTTATATTGTGGTTGCAGCACGTACGGGTTGGCTCGAACAGAGTAGGACCACGCTCTCACACAATACCAGTGTAAAATAGCAGCTTAATGCTGATATGTTTCGTATGGTGAGTGTAGAGAACTGGAGACCCTTTTTACTGGAAACGAGGCATTCCATCTCAGTCTTCAGGGGTGACAACACATCTGCATTTTGATTCTTAATTGAAGATAAATGTAGATGTCTATGGGCCACAGCATCCACTTACCATCAGGTGGACTGTGTGCTCGTTTCTCACCCCTATTCTATCAAGAAATAAAATATTTGTACAATTTTTGTGGACAAAGGCGTAGTTAGTAGTGGTTTAGGTTTTATTTGATAAAAATCATATTAGAAGTATAACGGAGAAACGGCTTGTCTTTTTAACCCACTTCAAATAAGGACTAAGATTATTTTCTTTTAAAGTGCGTATTATGTTACAGTTTCTCCGTCTGTTAAATGAATGTGTTCATTTTTATCGAATGATTACAATTTCATAGCAGTCTCATAATATGTAAAAATAAATTACATCGGATGATAAGTCTAGTCGGTTATCCGATTAATAAAGCATTGAATATATCTGTTGCTATACTTTTAGATAATATTATCTCATCCAGGAAGTTACATAACAACAATAAGAATAATACGTAATTAATTTTGTTTCAGATGGCGATCATAACTCATTCGTTTTCAACGACTTAAACACTACGCAGGAAGGCAATGAAAGAAGTTTTAGTTTTAAGGATAATTATTTCCATTAGTTGTAATAAACTATGAACTTTCCGGAAGCAAAAGGAATTGTAAAGCGATAATGTTAGAGCAAGTAGCGTTTTTACCGACATGGTTCCTGATGGTGTGGTTGGGAACGTGCATTCTCTTCAGTCCTTTCGCGATATTTTTCGTGGTATGTCTACCACAGTTGCCCCTTCTAGTCATTCGGAGGCTTTGTCATATACCGTTCGAATATATTTGACATAACGCTTCCAATGGCAACAAACATGAAGGAACTGTACCTTTACCTAGAGTTATCTTCAACTGCTAAGTACAGAATCGAGAGTGATACTAGTTATAATATACTTTGTAAATAATTGAATACGTAAGGTGTGAAATATTATAAATTATTAAATATATAATTATTCTGAACCACTCTTTTTATTCTCTCGTTTATTTAGGTTAAGTTCACTCCATTGTGAAATAATTTATACGTGGTAGAGCCATGCTGCAGCTAAATTAGTAGTATAGTTGTAGCATGAATGGGTCGGCTCAACCAGGGAAGGACCACACTCTCACAGAATACCAGCCTAAAATAGCAGCTTAACACTGCTGTGTTTCGTATGGTGACTATAGAGAACCGGATACCCTTTTTACTGGAAAAGAGAGATTCGATCTTAGTCCTCATGGGTGACAACGCAACTGCATTATGAGTCTTGTTTAAGGATACTGTAGATGTATATGGGTCACAGTAACCACTTACCATCAGGTGGACTTTGTTCTCATTTTCACCCTGTCCTATAAAAAAAACAATAATAAACTTCATTTGTACAATTGATTGCAATCGTATTTATGCTAAATAAATTATAAAATAAGGGGTAAAAAAAACAAAAACTTAACCTTCAATTAACTAAACTCTCGATTACATTTACATAATTTTCAAAGTATTACAATCACAATATAAGATAAAGAATTACCTAAGATAAAAATTCGAGCCAATGCGAATTTGACCTTTGCCCGTTTAAATAAAACTAGTTTTTACGGATTTTATCGAGTATATTAACTTATTTTCATATTCCCGACGTTTCCTGACTTCACTTGAGCTTTGCCCTTTAAAAGCAATATATATAATCTGCTTTAAATTTAATATATACATATAATATTTGTATAATCTGCATAATGATTATCGTATATTGGTGACCTTAAATAATCCATCACTCGCGTGTCCCGTGGGAGTCGTAAGGCGCTATTATGGAAAATGCCAAAAAGATCTGTAGGCTTCCAATAGACGATGGTGTGATGCCCATAGCCCACAGCCCACACGACATTTGTGTTAAGTAATAAGATTAGTCTAAAGTCACAGAAGAAATAACTCGTCTCTTAATCGTACCTCCATTCTTACATGGTGACCCTGAAATAATCACCGTGTATGGAGACTTTTGAATTTTTTTTATAGAATGTGGTGACAAACGAGCACACAGTCCACCTGATGTAGTGTAGTGTAGTAAATGGATGCAGTGGCCCATAGACATCTATATACATTTATCCTCGATTAAGAATCAAAATGCAAATGCGTCGTCACCCCTGAGGACTACGATGGAATGCCTCTTTTCCAGTAAAAAGGGTCTCTGATTAAATGTAATATGTGAAAAAATAGATAATAATCTATATTTTCTATATCCTTTGCCGATGTGAGGTTTGACGAAGTAACCCACAGCCCACACGATATTTATGCCTGTTTTTATACAAGTATGTGTGACAAGCTGATAAACAAGCACACAGGCTACCTGATTGATGGTAAGTAGATGCTGAGTCTATTAAACACCTACATTTATCCGCGAAAGAATTGAAAATGCAAATGCATTGTTGACCCTAAGGTATAAGATGAAATGCCTTGCAATAAGTCAGGAGCGAGGATGTATCGGTAAAAAGGGTCTCCGATTCTCGTCGCTAAGCAGCTATTGCTATTTCACGCTGGTATTTTTACGTGGTAGAGCCATGCTGCAGCTATATTAGTAGTACAGTTGTAGCACGAATGGGTCGACTCGACAGGGGAAGGACCACGCTCTCACAGAATACGCGTAAAATAGCAGCTTAACACTGCTGTGTTTCGTATGGTGAGTGTAGAGAACCGGCGACCCTTTTTACTGGAAAAGAGGCATTCCATCTTAGTCCTCGCGGGTGATAATGCATCTGCAATTTGATTCGTAAACGAGGATAAATGTAGATGTCTATGGGCTACAGCAACCACTTACCATCAGGTGGACTGTGTGCTTGTTTATCACCCTATCCTATAAAAAAAGTCCTATACAGGTAGAGTCTACTTACTGCTGCAACTAGAAAAACCAGCTACAGCGTAGCTCTACGAGATATTTCTAGTGTGTAAAGTACAGCATTAGTTTTAGTGCAGTGGCGTTGTAAGAATATCTACTACCCCATATCGTCCCGTGGGTGATCTGCTGGGTGATATGGCAGATCTCCATGAGGCAATCTGTGGGTAGACCCTTGATCAGCAATTTTCATAGTTTTTTTTATTCAGATAAATAATATAGATATTATTACATTCAATATAAAATATTAAAGGTATATAATTATTATTTCGCAAGACTAAGTTATTCAGAAATCAAACCTGTCAGAAACCTTTTGATTCTGTGAAATGGTGATTTAACTATTATAAAACTTCCCAGTCTCTTAATTGAATTTTAAAAATTAATTCTTGTTTATAAACGGTGAGGAATTATGACGCAAAGCAATTTTTATGGTCGATTTTTTCTTCTAAGTATGGCTCTTATGGCAAATATAAAAACGTATCATACATTTTTATCTTATATATACCTACTAAAATTCTCAACAGATAGTGACAACAATTTTCTACGTTGTTTCAATGGCGTATTGAATTTCATTAAATATAACTTTAAAAAAGAACATGTTATTACCTCATAGTAAGAACAATTTAGTCTAAACATCTTGTATTTTTGTAGAAAGTAATGAGATTTCTCATCTTTGATCTTTTATTGAAAGCATTTAAAACGTTAGAATAGATGCAAATAATGTTTCTATTAGCAACATATTTTAATTTATAATTTGTCGTATATTTTGCCGTTTTCTTTATGTCCACATGCGTTCCTACTCCCTATACCATTTACCCCATTACTATGAAACTTTGGTGAGTACATGTGTGCGTGACCGCGTAAATTTCCGACAAAAAGGTATTGCAACGCATGCCCGAGACAGCTAAATTGTTATAAAAATACAAATCATATTCTTAAAGTCTAAATTAGATACCGCGATTTGGCATCGATCATATCTAATAATCGCGTGATCAGAGACCAATTGTATCTTTTTGGCAAACAAATTATTGTGAAACATTTGTTATTGTAGGTGCCGACGGGTAAAAAAACTCAGTTTTCTCGTGTACTATGAAATTTTAAAGCGAACCCTTATCCCCTGAGTTACCACGGCTCTAAAACACTATACACTGCCACTAAAATAAAAATTAATATACTAATTAATAATTACACATTTATCTTACTATGAAACCAACCGCTATAAAATACTCTTATGGCTGATTTTTGTATCATTATATAAAAGTTATCAGTCGAATAAATTATAAGCTGACTAAATTTAACAATAAACCAATTGTATTATTTATCAGCTGTATTGTTATAAGTTGTACATGTTTTTACGTGGTAGAGCCATGCTGCAGCTATATTACTGGTAAAGTTGTAGAATGAATGGGTCGGCTCGACAGGAGGGACCACGCCCTCACAGAATATCAGCGTAAAATAGCAGCTTAACGCTGCTGTGTTTCGTATGGTGAGTGTAGAGAACCGAAGGTCCCTTTTACTGGACACGAGGCATTCCATCTTAGCACTCAGAGGTGACAACTAGGCTTGCCAACTCCAAAGAAGGCATTTCCGGGAATACTCAGCTTGACATCCGGGACTTCGTTATATTACGCGGGACACAACACAACACACCACATACAAATTGGTTAGAAAAAAACACTATATAGTTTTTTAATCATTTAATTAAAAAATCAATACTAATGTTTGACAAACATTTTAAATTAAATTAAATTTTTGTTTTAAAACTGTACTTCTTTTGCGAATTTTAACAAGTTTTGTTTTGCAATACGTAGTTATAAAATTCACTACATTTATGATCAAAATTAATTTAAATTTGTAGTTCAGCTTTGGCGTGGTCAACAGACGGCTTATTTCTGCTGTCTGTACATGCATTGCTACTACCATCTGAAAGATATGTAGAAAGCCAAGTGCGTCTTTCTTGGACATAAATAATTAGTGTATACGCAATGCGAAATACGCAATGCGCAGGTATTAAGAAATTTTAATAATGTGTAACAAATTAGTGTATTTCGTGGTGTAGTTGGTACGAGATAGATACTAATATCATATAATCACTGATTTCCGGGACAAAAGGCGTCCCGCAAGGGGTTACGGCGGGACGGTCCAAATTTGACCCAGAAGCGGGACGCCCCGGAAAATCCGGGACGGTTGGCAAGCCTAGTGACAACGTATCTGCATTTTGATTCGTGATCAAGGATAGATGTAGATGTCTATGGGCCACAGCAACCACTTACCATCAGGTAGACTGTGTGCTCGTTTGTCACCACACACAAAAATTTATATTTTGTCTTATGAATAATTTTTATCTTAATATTAACTGAGTAACACTACTTGTTTCACTGTTATATTTATTATCTATATTGGAATAGACATAAGATGGAATGCCATCCATATGTTAATGTTACCATATGTTTCGTGTGGTGAGTGAAGTGTTTGCATCAAATTGGCCTCCCCAAGATACCACAAACTATAAATAATTTTTAAAATAAACCATGCACATAATTGCTTTGGGTAAGTAATTTGTATGTTTATATTTAGCAGAGTTTCATTCACAGTGGATACAAGTGTTCAGAACAATGCATATAATAAGATCACGATTGTCAATGTCCGCTGAACATAGAAAGCAATATCGTTCAGACAACGTGTACATGAGGAAAAGCAGTCCCTAAAGAACGCCGTTTTGGGGATGAATATTTGATATACATATTATTAAACAATTTTATTTACACAAATAAAAAAATCCGAAATGCCCATACTATCTATACACCTATACAAATAAATAAAATTGAAGTGTCTGTTTGTAATGTCACAATAACAGCTTTTTACAAATTGCATATGAAAGAATATATAGTACTTTCAACAAAAACACAATTTTTAAAATTTTTGTGTCTGTTTGTTTGTTCCAGCTAATCTCCGAAAATGGCTGGACCGATTTTAACGGGACTTTCATTGTTAGATAGCTCATGTTACAAGAAGTAACTTAGGCTACTTATATTTTTAAAAAATGAATAGGGTTCCGCGCAACAAAACTAAAACCCTAAATTACACGCGGGCGAAGTCGCGGAGAACAGCTAGTTTTTTTATATAAATGTAAGGGTCACACATGAGTACATATTCTACCTAACGGTAAGAGGATGTTGTGCCTCAAAGACGCGAATATATTAATTGCTTATTAAGAATCAAAATTAACGTGATCCACTGAGAACTAAGATTGAATGCCTCTCTACCAGTAAAAAGCTTCATCGGTTCTCGTCACTCGCCATACGAAACAGCACAAAATAGCAGCATAATGCTATGCTGCCATTTTGCGCTAGTATTCGAGTGTGGTCAATGAGTTCGAGGTTGATCAATTTGGCTCTTCCACGTCAAATACTAGAATACTGTTAATAACTTTAACTAGCGTGTGCTTCATAAGACGTTTTACAATTAATACGATACAAAATCGTACAAACCTACCTTTACCAAACTATCACTATAACAACGCTAACAGTAACACTGTTAGCGTTGTTCCAGTTCATATAACATATGGTTTATTGCGGTATTAAATATAACGTTTATTGAAACGTTATATTTATTACTAGGCCATATAATACAGTATTTATTGATTTGTATACGTACTCAACTCACACATAATGTATTGAGTGTTGTTTACAATAAGTACAATTAGGCGGTCGGACTCCTCTGCTGCCCGATTCCTTCTAGGTATATACCACTCTCTTACTTACTTCTGCCGCCAAATAGCACAGCTGTTTTCCGAACTGAAGGCTATAGAGAGCCAGCATAATAACAGGCTCTGAAGCATTCCGTTTTAGTACTCAGAAGCACAGAATAATTAATAGTTCAGAGGTGACAACGCATGACAGTCCATTGACTGCAGTAGCCACTTACTCCCCTATATACAATGTACTCTGTGCCACTTACCATCAAGTGTACTGTGAGTTCGTCTGTACTATTTAAAAAAATTAAACTATTAAAAGTATTGCCGTATAGATAACCTCGTGTTTGTTTCCTGCAACATAATTAAATCAGATAATCAAACACGGAGGTTAATTAACATAATATGGTGCACATGATACAGATTATAAAATATCAAAATATTTGTTACTTTGTAGAAGGTATTTGGTTATTTTTTTTTCTGCACAAGCATGTAATTTTCCTAATACTCGTACAGATAAGAAATGTTTCATAATTATTTACCGCAATAACAAAACGTGACATAAATTATTTCTAAGAATTTTATTAGGTGTGTACGGTCATTAGATACCGTACTATATTCCTTCCTACATAGTATTGTAACTTCTTATGCATTGTTATTTTTTTAATTCCAGATAGCAATCTTAATGGAGCTTCGTATATAAACGTTTTTAAATTGACTTCGACCACATTGATGATATTATCGTTTTATTTATATTGAAGTCGATTGTACAAAAAATTTTATTTTACCACTTGCTTGTGACATTTCGCTTAGTCTTCTCTAATGACACCCAAGTAAATAAATAGAACGTTGGACTCCGACCCCGCCACCACACGCCAGTATTCAGATATTCAGTATGTTTACAGTTTGAAGATGCACAAATTATTCGAAAAAAGCATAGGTTAAGTTTAGAATTAGGAATAAAAAAAATCTAGTTATAATACCTATGATATATTTTTCGACTCGCGTTTTTTCATAAATTTTAAACATTTTTTTAAATATTAACTTTCATATAACTTTTATAAAGGAAGTAAGGTTTTCAATGTTTGGGTTAGCAGAAAGTTTTCAAGCTGGATAAGTAAATTATATATCTGAACTTATTACATTTTTTAAGTGGTAGAGCCATGCTAGCTATATCGTGTTTGCAGCACGAATGGATCGGCTCGACTAGGGTAGGACTACGCTCTCACAGAATACCAGCGTAAAATAGGAGCTTAAGGCGCTGTAAATAGTCAAACTAGGCTTTACAAAACAGTTTTTAACAAAATATATACATTTTTAACAGTGGTAGAGCCAAGCGGCAGCTTCTTACTGTCGCACGGATGGGCCGGCTCGAACCGGGGTGGTATCACGACCTCACAGAAAACCAGCGTGAAGTAGAGGTTTACCTCTGCGTTTCGCTTGGTGAGTGCAGGTGGCCGGAGGCCCTTTTTACTGGAAATCAGGCATTCCATCTTAGTCCTCATGGGTGACAACGCATCTACATTTTGATTTGTAATAGAGGATAGATGTAGATGTCTATGGGCCGCAGCAACCACTTACCATCAGGTGGACTGTGTGCTCGTTTGTCTCCCTTATCATAAAAAAAAAACATTATAGAGCTGCAAAAAAAAAATGTTAATCTTGATCATATTTATGGGTGGACCACTGTTTTCAAAACACGTTTTCGGTAAATTTTCTCGATTAAAAAAAAAGCCTTAATTAGCAATTGAAATTTAATTTCTAGCAATTGTAACTGTATTATTTATAAGCAAATGTTAATAAAATGAATAACAGTGATGTAGTATATAATAATAAGAGGAATTGTTGTTTTTATTTATCGATTGAAATAAAATATTTGTAAGTATTAATATATTTAATTAAAGATAACTCGAACGAATAAATGTTTTGCATCGCGCCATCGTGGCGTCTATTCGCTTCTCTTTCATTTCTACGCGGAGCGACAGTGATCATTGAAGCACGCTATGGACCACCAGATGGAAGTTAGCGTAGAACATTCTTTTTTTAACTAAACTGTATGCCAATTAGTTGCTCCATAAATTCTTCAGCAGAATCCGAAATTGCTCCAGCTCTATTGTTATTAGTTAATTTATAATTACAGTAGAAACTCGATTATCCGGCCCTCAGTTATACGGATTCGCGATTATCCGGACTATCAACCGCGACCAATTAAATAATTAAGTCATATTGAGCCAAGTTACGAAATGTTTAACATAATATGTATTACAAGTCGAATTTATGCAAGCATGAACGTGTTAGAATTGGCGGAACTTTTAGAAGACACTTTGTATTGTTGGTTTTTACAAAAACGATCAACTGTGCGACCGATATCTGGCCTGGCCCTTGCTCTGTGAAAAACCATTACAGTTAAATAAAAAAATATGTGGCGATGAATCGTTTGTCGCAAGTAACGGATGGTTATACAGATTTAAATCTCGTCATGGAATTCGTGAATTGGAAATACAAGGTGAAAAAATGTCAGCTAATGTAGACGCAGCAAACACTCTCAAAGATAATTTTAAGAATAAATTGGATGAAAATAACTACAACTTGGATTTTGTTTATAATGATGATGAAACTGGATTTCCAGGATATAAAACTAGCAAACAGTGAGTAACAATATTACTTTGAGCTAACGCTACCGGGACCTATAAAATACCTTTGCTTCTCATCCGAAAATAAAAAAAACCCAGATGTTTTAAAAATATCAGGGTGCCCATAATTTATAAAAATCAAAAAAGCGCATGGAGGAACACTGAAATATTAGTTGACTGGTATGACAACACTTTTATCCCTAAAGAAAAAAAAAAGACAAAAGAAATTGGCAAAAAAGGAAATTAATATAGAAGTCGTTTTATCATTTTTTAAGGAAATGAATTTAAAGGAGTGTTGTTTCATGGTTGTAGATGCGTGGGATTTGATTGAAAGGAAAACTTTAAACAAGGCTTGGGACAGAGTATTTAATCGGGAGAATGAAAATTCTAAAAGATTCTATTTTGAATGACATAAATGAGCTAATGTTAAAGATACAAATACGCCAGGATTGTGATGATGATGATATGAAGGACTGGGTCACTTGTGACATTAATTATCAAGGCTTTCAGAGTATGTCGGATGACGAAATCGTAGAAAACATATTATTGCAGATAAATGAACAGCAAAAAACGCAATAAGATGAAACAGAACAAAATCTAGACGTAGAAAATGATGCAGGACCATCACATGATTAAGCACTTCAGGCCCTAAAAACATCTTAAGTGGTTTAAATAAAAACAGAGAGTGATACTGTGAGTGTACTATAGCTAAAACGGATTCGTGATGTAGCAGCAATGAAGAGAAAATGTGGCTTACGTCAAATGACAATTACCAAATGTTTTAAACCAATTTAAACTTATTATTTTATTTCATGATTACCAAATGCAAATTACCAAAAACATTCAAGATTGAGGCTGCAGTATTTTAGTATGTTAATAGTAAGAAAATGTGTATGTATAATTAAGTGCATACGTCGTATGTTGGCAAATGTATCCCATAATATTGTTTTAATAAACATTGATTTTCGTTTTTTTCGATTTTCATTCATTCATTCATTCGATTATCCGGACTTTCGATTATCCGAATCCCTAACGACAACAATTAGTCCGGTTAATCGAGTTTCCATTGTAATTTAAAAAAAATTAAGTATCAAAAATTTAATTTTGCAATAAAGTATAAAATATCTACTTTTTTAAATTAAACTGTATGCCAATTAATTGCTCCTTAAATGCTCCAGCAGAATCCGAAATTGCTCCAGCTCTATTGTTATTAGTTAATTTAAAATTAATTTTTTTAAAATTTAAGTATCGGCAATTCAATGTTTTTAAAAAACATAAAATATCTACGTTTTAAAATTAAACTGTATGCCAATTATTTGCTCCTTAAATGCTACAGCAGAATCTGAATTTGCTCCACCTCTATTGCTATTAGTTAATTTATAAACAATTAAAAAAAATGTAAGTATTGAAAATTTAATTTTGCTATAAAACAGAAAATATATAGTTTTTAAAAATAAACTGTATGCCAATTATTTGCTCATTAAATGCTCCAGCTGAATCCGAAATTGCTATACCTGTTTAGCTATTTTGGTTGTCACTAGATGTCGTTGTACGAAATTATTAAATAACTGAATCACGATGTTGAGATTATTTGTAATAATATAAGGTGCGGCGATTTATTAATAAATTTTCCTATTCCGTGTCTCTTAAGTACTGATTGTTTCAATTACGTACCTTTGAAATAAGAGTAAAGTTCGTGAGAAAACGAACATTAAGGTCCAACGAGCGCGGATATTTAGGAAGTGGCAACTGTCAATCACTGCGCCTACCGGAGTTTTTTGAATCAAGCACAGAAAGCAGTGGCGGACCGTCACTGAAGTGCTTCCCAGTGAGGTGGGAGTGTATATCCTACTTCATTGGACGAGGGAAAGTTGGCGTAGTACCAACCAAGCTGCGCGAGAGGGCGGTTAAGTCAACCGACGAAAAAGGTGACAGTGACAGGAGCAAATGTCATCTGTCAGTCAGCAGTATTGGTCCGGTTGAAGATTTGAAGAGTGAAGTTGGAGCAATACATAATTGGAGATAATACGTCACAAGGTGGTTTGGTGTGTATAAGTGATGTGAATCAAAACCGTGAGTACTCTATATTGTTTATGTTGCAGAATAGTGTTTGGACAGTAATAAAGTGTTGCCTGTTAGTTATTATAGTAGATTTCAAACTAGTTAAAAATTGAATGTTCAATTAATAGGGACTTAGAATAATTCTGAAGAAAGTGATTATACGGGGAACCTATGCCAGATTTCGCCTAAATGTGTTATTTCTAAAACACTTGTAAAAATTTTGTGTTGTTTTTGGAACTTGTAAAATTTTCTGTATATTAATTCGGGACGAAATAAGTTTGGTAAACATAATATACGATTTGTTCTACTTGCCAATTCACTTGTAAATTTGTTTCGAAAAACCTAAGATTTCAATTTGTAAGCAGAATAATTTCTTTATATACCTAGTAGTCCGCTAGTGTATAATAATTTGAATTTATATTTGTGTTCTCTTGAACTTTAATAGTTGCTTCTAAGTCTCAGTCGTTTAAAATTTAAAATGGAAAACTTTATTAAAATTCAAATAGACATTCAGAGTAGAATAAAAAAAACTTTAATTAATTACAATAATTCTCCGAAAGAAAGAATTAATGCAACATATATTGAAATTCGTATACAAAATTTAGATGCACAATGAACGCAGTTTCTTGAAACACATGCTCGTCTTATTGAAAAGTGTAGGGAAAAAGAATTGTTTGATAGTAATTACTTTAAAAATAATATTTATGATGAAACAGAAAATGCATATATAGAAACTAAAACTGTGTTAAGAGATGAGCTTGCTAAGTTAGAATCTGTTCATATAACTGAAAAACCTAACTTTGAAAAAGGTTTAGAATGTACCAATGTTAAACTTCCAAAAATTTCTATTCCGACTTTCAGCGGAAAGTATGCCGAGTGGACAACGTTTAGGGATTTATTTATAACACTTATACATAAAAATGCATCCATTGAGAATATTCAAAAGATGCATTATCTTAAGGCGCATTTAATAGGTGAGGCAGAACAACTTTTGAGACATATTCCTGTAACAGCTGCTAATTATTTAGAGTCCTGGAATTTATTAAATAAGCGATATGATAATAAAAAATATCTCGCAAATTGCTTATTAAAGAGATTTATGAGTCAACCTAATGTTTCTGAATCTTCACGCTCCATAAAGGAACAGCTCGATACTACTGTAGAGTGCTTAAACGGTTTAAAAAACATAGGCGTTGTTGTAGAGTCATGGGATATTATTGTAATCTATATTGTTAGTGTATGGGAATCTACCATAAGTGCGTCCGATGATCTACCCAAATTCGATGAATTTTCAAAG